>OU612044.1:92306992-92661852 GCA_914767935.1 Coremacera marginata | reverse complement strand
AAATTTGGAAAGAGCATATCTTCGTCGAGTTGATTCTCCTTTTAGATTTAAAGTTGAGCAAATTCAAAAAGCTGTAACGCATCACGCCAAATATAACGCCTGAGCTCATAGAGTTATTAGACGACCGTCTGCAGATAAATAGATTCACTGGTCTATCTGCAGAAAATCAAGTAAATATTGTTTTATGATTCAGACATATTAAGCTTTTTCTGTTTTCTGCAGCATTGCGCTTTTATACGACTAGCTGCTACCAACGCCCCGTAGGTGAGCAAAGTGGAATTTTGATGAGCCAGTCATCCATAAGTCGATCCATTCATCGAGTTGCGGACGCCATAAAATCAAAAATTTTTCGACCAAATGTGAGATTTCCTGGGACGCAGTTAGAGCGAGAAGCAGCACGTAATGTTTTTCGTAATGCCCGAGAACCATTTAAAGGTGCCATAGGTGCAATTGACTGCTCTCATGTGGCAATAATTGGCCCAAAATACCATAAAGAAGCTTATATCAACCACCATGGATACCATTCCATAATTTATTTCAGACTTGTGACCCAAATCTAAAAATTCTAAGCGTGAATTCAAGATATTCTGGCGCCTGGCATGACTCATATATTTGGGGTTCTTTTGCTATTCGCGATGTAATGAAAAATGAGGAGCATCGAACTTTCGTTATAGGTTTTAATTATAGAATTAAGTTTTTTGTGACGATATTTCTTATTATGAATTTGGCATATGACTACGGTGACCATAATTTTTAATAGAAAAAACAGAACAAAATTTTGTTTATAAAAACTTTTATTTTTTTGAAACTTAGTTTCATGTTTATTACTTTTTAAAAGGTTAAAAGAGACTTTTTGATTTGCATGACGCATGAAATCAAAACAAAAAACAGAACATTTGCAAAAAACAGAACATTTTTGTTATTTTCCAATAATATGTCATATGATGGTCACCGTACATATGACTCCTGTCCCGAACCAGCCTGAAACTTCGCCCAAATTTCGATATAATGAAGCCCTTTGCAAGTCTAGGAACTGCTTAGGAAGACTTTTTGGCGTTCTTAAAGGAACATGGAGGTGTCTATCACAACAAAGTGTACTTATGTACCAGCCTGGTTTTGCAGGGAGGATTGTAAATGAACGCGCTGCTTTGCATAACATGCGCTTAAGAACAATCACATCAAAGGAACCAGAAAACGCACTTCAAATAAACACTAAGAGCGCCTCGCAGAATCAACTTCTACAAGAAATCGAAGAAAATCTTCAACCTTATCACGATAAAAATCTATAAATTTCATTAAATTTCAGTCTTCGTCTAATCGTTGGCCATACAACATTCGCCTATCGCTGCGTTCTAAATTTAAATTAAACAAATCACTTGCTCTCGTGAGCCAATACTTTACATAATGTTCGCGTCCGCGACGAACTCAGATAATGTGTACTGTGGTTTTTGTGCAAAAAATCTGCATGTCAAATGCATCAAGTGCATTAATCAAACTGTTTCTAATATTATTAGTAAACTTGAAAATGCATTTAAATCCTTTCAAGAACTTAAAGATTTATTCGAATCTTTGGTAATAACTAATAGCGCACAAGCTGTTGAGAATAACAACAAAGTGACGAAAGAGACAGCAGAAAATCGCATTCTTACGCGCTCAAAGACAAAGGATGCCGAGAGTGGTCGTCTGCTAAAAACATCTATTCGACGTGTTTCTCTTAGCTCTCCTGCTTTAGTTAGTTCAAATACTAAAAATGTGCGGAAAACTCCGACAGTCAATCGCGCTATAAAAACTGTGCAACAAACTACTACTTGTTCTAATGGTCAAAATGACCCACATGCTAATAAGGCACCGGCTCCACATAATAGCTCAATCGTGCCAATCTCATCATATGCCTCTGTTGTTGCTGCTTCTGAAAACCCGGTTGTTGGAAAAATTGTTGTTGCTGCCTCCACCTCTTCAAGTGCACTCTCTGCCGATATTGCTGCTCCTGTTATTGCGGGCTCTCTTAGTACTGATACTGTATGCGCTCTTAAAAATGCAGTCTCAGATTCTAACGCTGATTCTATTGTTGTTGCTGACTCTCTTGCTGCGGATGCTGCGAACGCTGGTGGTGAAGCATTAGCTGGCGCAAAGGTTGATGAACAAGTTAAAGGTCAGTGTTCGTTCGTTTCTAATGCTCCCGTCCACCCTAATGACAGTGCGATTAGCCATAAAATTTTATCGCCAAAAACTGTCTCATTAAATACAAAACATTCATACATTAATAATACCATTATTGGATGTAATGACTATGTTGGCGAAAATTTTAATGTTATGAGGAGACGTAAGTGGTTTCACATCTCAAACTTAAGATCAACCACAACTTATCAGGCAATTCTGGAATATGTGTCTTCTAAAGCAAATATTGCTTCAACGGAAATATGCTGTTTCAGTCTGGCAAAAAAAGATGGTTCGAACTCGAAATTTATAAGTTTTAAATTAGCCATACCCGCGGAACTCGTCAGTATGGTATACAATTCAAATTTTTGGCCTTCAGGTGTGCGTGTGAAACCTTTTTCTGCTTCAAAAAACTTCATGCGCCCATCCATCCAATCTCAGCAGACTTAGAAAGCCTATCAAATAAGGGCAATTTTTCGTATAAAAACGATGCAATTGTGAGCTCATTCGATAAATTTTTAAAACTTTATTATCAAAATTGTGGTGGCCTCCGCACAAAGTCCACACAATTTTCCTTAAATATTATGGATTGCCATTATGATGTTATTGCTTTAACGGAGACCTGGTTACATCATAACATATACACATCTGAATTCTTTGACGACTCTTTCGAAGTTTTTCGCCGTGATCGATCTTTGACAACGACTGGTTTAACACGAGGCGGTGGTGTCTTAATTGCTGTTCGTGCAGTTTATCGTTGTCAGCAGATATCATTGCTAAACACATCAGATTTTCTGGAACAAATATGCGTTCGTGTTGATTGCCCTTGCTACGGCGATGGATCTAATATGTCTATTAAAAGTATATATGTATTTGTATCTTATATTCCACCTTGTTCTTCTAGTGAAATTTATTCGATGCACTTTATAAATATCTTGAATATAATTGATCGGCTCAAAGATAATGAATACCCTATAATATTGGGTGACTTCAACTTAAGCAATGTAATTTGGTCTTATTCATATGATCTTTTAAGTATGATTCCAAACTCTATATGCAGCAATCTTGAAACTGATTTCTTAGATTCTTTATATTCTTTGGGATTAATTCAAATTAATTCTATTGAAAATAGCTTAAATAAAATTTTAGATCTTATTTTTATTGATAATGAGCTTAATGCTAACTGCATTGAATCAGATTTTTTTTCTTACTAATAATAGCTTTCATCACAAAGCACTCTTAATAAAATTAGAATTTCTTATTAATGATACATCACCGATAGAAGAAGACAATTTTGTCTTTGCATTTAAAAAAGCTGATTACACAACAATATCTCATTTTTTATCGACAGTGGATTGGCGCGTATGTTTTGGTGATAATTTGTCACATAATTATGAGTTTTTTATTGAAATAATTAATGAAACATTTACAAGCTTTGTTCCAATTAAAAAGATAAAAAAAAGCTCTAAGCCTGAGTGGTTCAACAAAACCCTTTCTAAACTAAAAAATCGTATGAACAAATTGTTCAAAAAAAGTAAAATTAATCTATCTTTTCGTCAAAACTATTTACATGCACGCAGGGAATACGAATCTCTTAAAGAAGTACTCTATAATCTCATCTTAACAAACTGGAATCAGATATCAGAGGGAATCCGAAGAATTTCTGGAATTTCTTGAATAAAAAAAGAAATACGAAAGGGTTTCCTAAAAATATGTTTTTCATCGATTTTCCCTCAAAATGGCCAACTTTTTGTTGCCAAAAATGGAAGAACTGAACTTGGTTGACATGTGGTTTCAACAAGATGGCGCTACATGCCACACAGCTCGCGATTCTATGGCCATTTTGAGGGAAAACTTCGGAGAACAATTAATCTCAAGAAATGGACCGGTAAGTTGGCCACCAAGATCATGCGATTGGACGCCTTTAGACTATTTTTTGTGGGGCTACGTCAAGTCTAAAGTCTACAGAAATAAGCCAGCAACTATTCCAGCTTTGGAAGACAACATTTCCGAAGAAATTCGGGCTATTCCGGCCGAAATGCTCGAAAAAGTTGCCCAAAATTGGACTTTCCGAATGGACCACCTAAGACGCAGCCGCGGTCAACATTTAAATGAAATTATCTTCAAAAAGTAAATGTCATGGACCAATCTAACGTTTCAAATAAAGAACCGATGAGATTTTGCAAATTTTATGCGTTTTTTTTAAAAAAAAAAGTTATCAAGCTCTTAAAAAATCACCCTTTAGCACTAAAGATGTCACAAATCTTTTTGCTGATTACTTCCAATCAAATTTTTTATTAGATGCCAGTGGCGACTCTTTTTACTATAATGGTAACCCTATTACTGATATGGGTTCGTTAGTTCTTTCTGATGAAGATGTCTTACAAGAATTGCTCACTCTAGACGTAAACAAAGGAATTGGTCCAGATAATATTCCCCCAATATTTCTCAAAAAGTGCGCAGCTGTGTTAGCTCGGCCGTTAGCTCTTTTATATAATTTATCATTAAAAACTGGAAAGCTCTTGGATATCTGGAAAGAATCCATTATAGTCCCTATTCATAAGTCTGGGTCTAGGCAAAATATTTCAAACTATCGGCCTATATCAAAATTACCTTTGATTCCAAAAATATTTGAGGCAATTGTCAAAAAGCGATTTATGCTGTAATTAAAAATTCAATATCTGATTCTCAACATGGTTTTGTCACCGGGAAATCTACCTCAACTAATCTAGCACTGTTTTCTCACTTCATAAGATCTGAAATGGAAAGTGGCAATCAAGTTGATGTAATTTTTACTGATTTTGCCAAAGCTTTCGATAGAGTTCAGCACGCTATTCTAGTAAAAAAACTTTCGCAAATGGGATTTCATTCCTCCTTGTTAGCCTGGCTCAATAATTACCTTTCTGGCCGATATCAAGTCGTTCGTATAGGTAACTGTTACTCGAAATCCGTTTCAAACCATTCTGGCGTGCCACAAGGAAGCCACCTGGGACCACTCTTGTTTGTTTTGTTCATCAATGATCTCCCAAACTTTTTGCTGCATACAAACTGCTTAATGTATGCTGATGACGTTAAACTTTTCTCTTCAGTTTCATCACATTCCGACCATCTGAGGCTTCAAATTGATTTAAATAACATGACTAAATGGTGTTCAACCAATAAACTCTATTTAAATGTTGCCAAGTGCAACATAATGACTTTTTATATGATAAAAAAACCAACTTTTTTTAATTACTCATGCGGAAATAGCGATCTTTCACGTGTTGAGTCTAAATCAGATTTGGGAGTTTTATTTGATAGAAAATTTTCTTTCTCCAACCATTATGACAACATAATTACCAAGGCTAATGCAATGATGGGATTTTTGAGGCGTAATACGAAGGATTTTAAGGATCCTTATACTCTTAGAACTTTATTTTTATCATTGGTAAGGTCTAACGTGGAATATGGATGCGTTATCTGGGATCCATGTTACGAGATAGATTCCTTTCGTCTGGAAAAAATACAAAAACGTTTTACTCGTTATATCATGTTTAAAATAAATTGGAGTTTTATGCCACCTTATGCAGCCAGGTGTGCACTTCTAGGTCTGAGTACTTTGGCCTCTAGACGTAAATACTTTTTAATACTATTTGTTCGCGATATAATGATGTCACATATAGACTGCGCGCCACTCCTCGCTCTCTTGCAGATCTATGCGCCTGAAAGACATTTTAGGCAAAGAGACTTTTTTTATATCCCATATCATAGGACTAATTATGGCCGTAAAGATCCTATTAATAGCATGTGCTCAGCGTTCAACTCCATAAGTGCTCAAATAGATCTCACATTGAACAGAAATATCTTTAAACAGAATCTATTTAGAATTGTTTAATATCTATTATGTATTATATTATTTTAAATTCTTTGCATATATCTACTGTAAATATATATTATTTTTACTCTTTAAACTGTTAAACGATTGTTGATAGTTAAATAAATAAATAAATAAAAAAATAAATAAATAAATTTAATAACACTGTGGAACAAATTCAGGTTAGCAAAAGTTAGGTCGATTCTGAGAAGGAGGGGTGAAAAATGAGACTAAATTAGAAATTATTTCAAATGGAAACGCAGTTTGGTGATAACGATCGCCTTGCTTTGCTGCGACCTCAAAATAGTTCCATTGATTACAGGCTTAACAGCATCTGGCCGTCCAAAATATCGGTGTTTTTGTGCGATTGGGATTCACGATACGGAGAAGGTATTAAAGGAAGAAACCAGTACAAACAGCATATCTGGAATAGTCGCATTGGATGGAAATGGCCGAAAGACAAAAGGCTACACGAAAGTCTTGTTCCTGAAATGAAAATTTTGTTGCCGTTGCTCCACATTATACTTGGCATTGCTTTCAGAATGTGTTTCAAATTTTTCAAACAAAGGCATTCTATTTGTCTTGTGCAAAAGCACAACTTTTAAGCGGATTAGTGAACTATCGATGAATAAACGCCAATCATCTTTTTTATAGGTTAACCCTATCGTCTCCATTCACTTTTCAATATCGTTGCAATAAGCGAAATTTTTTGCATTATTCACATTGGAGAACTATTCTAACTCTTTTTGGCGTTTTCGATATGCTGTTACTTTGGTACCTTTCGCCAGCAAATTATTTCCTTTCGAAAATGAAGCCATTAGTTCTGATTTTTTCTGAGTCAAACACAAATCCATCCAATTGGGTTTGTGTGACTAGGATTGGGTCCTTTGATGTTTCATAGGATGTACCTTCACCAGGGTCGTATTCTGAGAACAAATCCATGGATGTAGCAGCGGCGGTTGTAGTACTGATATCTGTTTGAAGATCAATACTTCATTATGTTGGTACTGGAACGAATTCTAAATGCGGTAATGGTAATTGGGCACTTGGCACTGCTACATAAGTTTTATTCTTTGCTTTCCTTCTATTCAAAGTTTTATGGTAGTTGATACATCCATAGCAATTCTCTTCTTGATGCGGGCTGTTGTCTAACCACATCATTGGTATACCAAAAGGCATAGCCTTCTTCTTTTCACTTTTCCATTGCATAAGAGTTGAATAGCAATTAGAGCAAACTTTTTTAGGGGCATAGTTTACGTCAGTGATAAACTCTTGCGAGAAATATTGTTTATAGGCTTCCAAAAAAAATATCACTCGCATTGCCACAATTTTCATCGCTTGCTATGAAACGTCCACAAACATTGCATAAATGGTCCATTTTACATTTTGTTTCCGACATTTTTAATACAATATATATTAAAATATTTAATACAATATATTAAAATACTCTACAATATATATATTATAGAGTTTCGAGTCTTAACTGAATCTTTATTTTTGAAATTAGTTCGCTTGTACGAAATAAAAAAAAATCGCTACAGGTGGTTGAAAACAAAAAAGTTGTTTTACTAATTCCTTGGAACTTCCCTTTTCAATAACTTCTACCTAAATCGCTATTTATTTAATAGTTTTGGGATTTTTAAGGCAAATTATTGACTAAGAGCATTTTCTTTTCGAATGAAATTTATTGCAGAAACTGAGAAGCATATTATAGATCAAACATAAAGCAAAAAAGACTTAGTTTTGTGGAAAATATTTTCAAAAAGCATGAACAAATAATTTTTCCAACATTTTGCTTCATAAGCACCACAAAAATTTTCTAAATCAATTTTTTAAAAAATTTTGGTGGTTGCACAGGTCTCTAGCAATAATTTGGCTTTTACAGATTGAAAAAATATAAATTAGTCGATGAGTTATAGCCAAAAAACCATATAAACAATATGCTGAAAATCGGCATTTGACTGCAAAGTTCGAAGGTCGATTAAAAAAAAAATTCGAACTAACATAAACAAACGCCGCGAAACGGGTCTTCTAATTTAGCCTCTATTTTCACCCTTCACTCTCAGAATCGACCTGACTGAATTTGTTCCACAGTGTAATTATATTTAAAGTATAACAGTGGTTTTATCAAAGGCTGAGGTAAGCTCAGCCACTCCAGGATCTACCAAAGGATCCACAAACTTTTGGTTAAATAAGAAGACACAGTTTATAATTTAAATCATAGTTTTTATTAATATCAATCGCTTATTATAATACTTCTGCAGCGCAAGGTGGCCGGGCAGTCAGTAGCAGTTGTGTTCGGGTATCCGTAAAAGGGTTAAGAGTGTCAGCTGGTGCTGGTTGGATGTCGAATATTTTCGGATTTTCTTCACTCTCAGCTATCATTAAATCCAGTATCAGGTAATCGGTTTCGGGTTATCGGTTTCGGGTATTCGATGTTGTAAAAATGCAAAAAACTAGAATAAACTAGACGGAAGGCTCATTAGTATATATAAAATCAATAATAAAACGGTGGTAATAAATACAGCAGCCCAATGATCAGGATATGATCCGCACCTGCAGCCAGATAGTTTTTACCTAAGTAAGAGGCTGCGGCTCAACGATCAGAATCTGATCCGCATCTGCAGTCAGATAGAATACGAGCATAATGCTGCGGCTCAATGATCAGAATCTGATCCGCACCTGCAGACAGAGCCTAATAGCCTTATTCTGTTGATTGACAACTGTAAATTCATTGACAAGCTAGTCTTTTATGTGCTATTTTTTGGTCCAAAGGGTTGAAAACATTCAAAATGTTTCGCTTATTTATTTGTTCTGAATATTTTTTTTTATGTTGCTAACAGTTTTGTAATGTTATGAGCTTTTGTTTATATTTAAGAATAAGACATTTTTACAGTTGTCAATAAATTTACAATTGTCAATCAACAGAAAGAAATTCCCTACAGTGGCCCAACGATCTGAATTTGATCAATGGCACAGCCAGCTAGCTCAAATATGTGCACAATACTGCGGCCCAATGATCAGAATCTGATCCGCACCTGCAGTCAGCCAGAAAAGGGCCAAGGAAAGGACTGCGGCTCAATGATCAGAATCTAATCCGCACCTGCAGCCAGCCCAAAAATCCCTAAATAAAAGACTGCGGCCCAATGATCAGAATCTGATCCGCTCCTGCAGTCAGCCAGAAATCCATAAATAAAAGACTGCGGCACAATGATCAGAATCTGATCCACACCTGCAGTCAATATGCATTTGCACTGACTAATTGTCAATGCAGCCAAAATTACTTAGAAATGCTGTGATGTGTGCTGTGGTTGAGGCCCATTGAGCAGGAACTGGTCCGCACCTCATATCACTTGCAATTCACACATGGTGAGCACTTACCTAGACGGAAGGCTCATGCAAGTGACCAACAGGCAGTCATTTATTCATCGGGGTGATAAAACCCTGTGTGAATCATACTATCATAAATAATGATTTCTGCCTGTTGGTACCTAATTGCATAGCGACTCTAACATAGTTGTGGGTGCGTCTGCCTCTCTTATACACATGTTTGTGTGTCGGCCTATATAATACATAAATAATAATAAAGGGTCCGCCATCTAACGTTTTTTTTTAACTATTGCTTATTTCGTGAATGGTAACAAGAAGCACATGTCTGATTTGACAGATAATTAGTTTTATCCTTCCGCTGAACGAATATGGTTGTGTGTACGCTTGAACAAAGCTGGGAAATATTGCGACATTACTTTACCGATTTTGCCAAAAAAATCATCTTTTCAGATGAAGCTCATTTTGATCTTGGCGAGTATGTAAACAAGCAAAATTGTCGCATTTGGGGCACAGAAAACCCGCACGCATACATTGAAAAGCCGATGCACCCAAAACGAGTCACTGTTTGGTGCGGATTTTGGTCCAGAGGCATAATTGGGCCATTTTTCTTCGGAAATGAGCAAGAAGTGGCCGTTACAGTCAATGGCCTTCGTTATCGGGCAATGTTGAACGAATTTTTGTTCACAAAAATTGAAGAGGAGGATATTGGCAACATTTGATTTCAACAGGACTGCGCTACGTGCCACACAGCCGAAGCTACACTCGATGTTTTGCGCCCTGTTTTTGAAGATCGCATTATCAGCCGCAGATCTGAGTCGTTTGGCCACCTCGGAGCTGCGATTTGACACCGTTGGACTATTTTTTGTGGGCTGCCCTCAAAGATAAGTGTTACGCCGACAAGCCAGAGACAATTGACGCTTTAAAGGACAATATTCGTGAAGCCATTGGTGAAATACAGCTGCACACAATCGATAATGTGTTTAAAAATTGGACCGTGTAGGCTACTGCATGGCCAGCCGAGGCAGCCATTTGAATGATATTATTTTCCATTATTTGTTTGGATATTATATTATTTGGAAGGATTGTACATTCAAATAAAAAAAGAAATTTGAGAAAATATTCAGTACTTTTTTTTTGCATTTTCAAAAAAAAAAAGTTATTTGGTGGACCCTTTATTAGTACCTATATATTTTATTATTAGCTTCCATTAATAAATACTGGCTTTATAATATTCATAACTATATATTTTATTATTAACAACCATTACAGAAAAATGTGTGAATTTTGCCTGTGCTCAATTCTATTATACGAGTATATCTATTAGCGTAGGCAGAGCTTGTTTTATTTTTACTTTTAGATGAGTTATTCAAGTTATTACTCTTCTAGGCTGTGGTGGCCGTGGCCTACCAGTTAGTTCGCCCGACCTGTACGCAAAATGCCCAGGTTCGAATCCGGACGGCGCACAATATATTATATATATATATTTATTTTTTTTTTTCTTTTCTTTTCCTATTTTTTTTTTTTTTGTTTCATTTTCTATGAATAATAATATATAAATTTTCTCCAATTGAAAGAGGAAAATTGTTACGCCACGTTACAGTCCCCCCTTTCTTACATATACTTACTTATATATTGCGTGATTTATGGCCCAAAGGATCCGCACTACCACATTGATGTGGTATATTCACCACACCACAGGAGTGGTTCGGCTCCACAATACTTAATTTTTTTTTTATTTCACAAAAGTATTTCATAGTATCAAAAGGAAGTGATAATAAAAATATATAAAAGTAGATATATAAAAAAAAAATAAAAGTACTTCATGTTATGGTATTAAAAATAAAAAAAAGTGCTAGTAAAAATATTTCGTAAATAAAGAAAAAAAAACATTTTAGTCCAGGTTGATAATTTTTTTCTGCTGCTCGCACCTCAGCAGAGCCTGGTCTCCACGTAAGATCTTCACGTGCACCACGGGTCTCCCCTTCCGATGAATTTGGAACTTCGTCCGGGGGGTCCGTCCCTTCTTGACCAGGATGCCTTGTCGGAATTGCCGGAAAACGAAGCGGCTGTAAGTGCGGTGGTAGGGTCGCTCGGTAAGGCTGCCGGTTGAGTGGCTAGCGGCTGTTTTGGTGCGAGGTGTGGGGTTACGCCGCTGCTGACCTGATACTTGGAGGTGAAAGTGATTTTCCGGGGAGGGCTTTTTTTGGTTGCCGGTGTGACTGAGCAGGTTGGTTGGACGGTTGGACGGTTGGTTGGGCGCTTTGTTGGGCGGTTGGTAGTTGTCTGGGTGCCTTGATTGTTGGGCCGAATCGCCCCCGTGGCAGTAGGGCACTAGCGGCGAAGGTGATCTTCTGAGGAGGGCTTATTGACGCTGTGACTGATGAGATCGGCTCTTTCGCAGCATAGAGTAGGTTGCTCTCGGTCACCTTTTCGGCTACCATTTGCCGTAGTGCCTTTTGGATGGCCTCCTCGTCCCTGGGGTTTTGTAGGACCTGCCATCGGCCGCCCGCCGACGCCTCAATTATTTTTACCACCCGAGCCCGTGGTTGTTGGGGTTGCCTCGAAGGGAGGTTCCCATGGCTTTGGTCTCTTGGGCATGCACGTCTTTCTCAATGTGTCGGCAATTCTGCCTGGCGGAACCGGATTAGTGCATCTTCTTTCCATGTTAGCTGGATGGGGTTTTTAGAGTTAAGAGAGGAGGAGAAGAAAAAGAGAAGAGAAGAAAGAAGCTAAACAAAAACCAAATTAAAATCAGAAAATGACTGTTTGTAAAGAACTTTAAATGGGATGAATGTGTAGTTAATTAAAAGAAGCTGAAAAGTGTATATGGTAGTATAATAAAAAACTAAGCTAAAAATAAGTGATGAGCGTATAAAGTGGCATAATTGTGTAAGAATGAATGACAAGGAAGTGCGAAAAGAAACAGAAAAGAAATAAAATAAGGTCTTGACTTCCCCCGTTAATTGGTTTTGTCCAACGGTGGTAACCTTTGGATGAATTTCTTGAGGTGTTGTATGTGTGCGCGGAGATTGGGTTGTTTCGTGTTGGTTGCTCTGGTGTCCTTCAATTCTTTTATATTGGGTGATATCCATTTTGCTATCATATAGGGTCCAGAGAACTTTGGTGCCAGTTTTTGCGCGAAATGATCGATTGCGTAAGAGAGTGGGTGATCACGTTTTAATACCAGTGATCCGATAGCTGGCCTCCATGGTCTTCGTCTTAAATTGGTGTATTTCTTTTGTATCTCGGATGCTCTGCCTAGGTTTTGGCGAACTTCTTTCCATAATACTTCCATGTCTGGTTGATCTGAGTGCTCCTCTTTGGGGCTATTCCCTTGGTCGCGTTATTAATTCAGTACGTTGAGGGTTCTGCCGGAGTTGATTTCTGCTGCTGAGTATTTAGTAGATTCGTGCGATACCGTATTGATTGCAAATGCGATTTCTGCCATTTGAGTATCCCAGTGGCGATGGTCTTGTTCGGCTCTTTGAGCGATCATTGTTTTACGACTCGATTTGTTCTCTCGGTTGGGTTCTCTTGAGGCGAATATGGCGCTGTTACCCGATGCTCGATGCCGTGGGCGGTGAGAAAATTTTTGACGACGTGACTGGTGAATTGCGTTGCGTTGTTCAAACTTCCTTTACGATATTCTATGTCGAAGTCATACTGTTGAAGTTCCAGGGCCCACCTGGCTATGCTGCCGGACAGATTTTTCAGAGAATGCAGCGACTTTAGCGAATGGTGTTCGGTTATTACAGTGAATTTATACCCCTCCAAGTAGGGTCTCATTTTCCTGATGCATCAGAGTACTGCCAGATATTCTTGTTCGGTGGCGGAATATTTTCGTTCTAATTCGGTGAGGGTACGACTTGCATAAGCAATTACCCGCTCTTTGTCTGAGTGTCTTTGGAATAGCACCGCTCCCAGTCCCTCTCGACTAGCATCAGCTTGGAGAATAAAAGGTCGCTGGAAATCTGGACAACACAGAACCGGTGCTTGTGTGAGTTTTTCTTTAATCCCTTCAAATGCTTCCTGTTGTTCCTTATCCCAGTGCCATTTAACACTCTTCTTTAGTAAGTTATTAAGCGGGGCTACCAATGTTGAAAAATTTGGCACAAATCTACGGTACCAAGAGGCTACCCCTAGTACCCGTCTTAGCTCACGAATGTTGGTAGGAGCGGCGATTTCTTTCATTGCCTCTACTTTGCTGGGGTCGGTGTGAATGCTTTGCGCACTAACCACATGTCCGAGGTATTTTACGCTTGTTCGGACGAACTCGCTTTTCTCAAAGTTGATTTGAAGATTAGCTTGCAATAATCGCTTGAACACGGCTGATAGGTCTTGCAGGTGGTCCTCGAACGTTTTTCCTAGGACAATAATGTCATCTAGGTATGTGAATGCTTTTGGTTGTAATTCTGGCCCAATGACTTGGTCTAGAATGCATTGAAAAGTCGCTGGTGCGGAGTGAAGACCAAATGGCATCACTTTCCATTGGAACAAGCTCCTGCCTGAAACGGTAAAGGCGGTGCATGGCTTGGCTTCTTTCTCGAGCGGTATTTGCCAACACCCATTTTTGAGATCTATGGACGAAATGTAGGTGGCTTCCCTGAGTTGATCCAAAATGGGATTTATCTGGGGAAGAGGATATGCATCTGGCTGTGTGGCAGCGTTAAGCTGGCGGTAGTCGATACACATTCTCCAGGTGCCTTTTTTCTTACGTACGAGCACAATAGGTGAGCTGTATGGGCTACAGGATGGTTCGATTCCGTCGGAGGCGAGGAGTTCGTCTACTTCTTGATTTATGACAGATTGCATCGCGGGATTCCGGGGATAGTATCGTTGCTTTATTGGCTTTTGGTGTTTGAAGCGAATGTTGTGAGTGCCGATGTTGCAGTGAACCTGTATTTTGCTAAAGGCCGATAAATTTTCTTCGAGCATACTTTCCAACTCAGAATTTTGCTCAGTCGTTAGAAACTCTCTGCTGGTTAGGGCGTGAAGATGGTATAATGTCAGCGCTCTGGTATTTGCTAGTGTTGCCAGACTGATCCCATCCAATGAAATGCTTATTTTATGGTGATTTAAGAAGTACATTCCAAGTATTATTGGTTCAGCCAGAGTGGGTAATTGAGTTTAAGATTAACAAGTGCGAATGCTGTTAGGCTTAAGCAACTTGGGTTATCCAAAACCTAGGGCAATAGTTCATGAAACAGACAACCCTGAACTTTGCGTTGAACCACAACACAGACCCGTTTACGTTTTAACAAGTAAAACATACGGGGCATCCGGTGTGGCAACACGAACATGGAAGCTGTTCCACAAACACAAATCATCACCCAGTGCCCTGCTGATTAGGAGCATTATGAATAATTACATACTGCCCGTAATAGCAGTACCAGTTTAGACTTCCGTAGCGACGTACTTCCATCCATCTACTGGTGGAGACGAGACCTACCCAATCTCTTGCATATTAAGACAGATATGCCAGCCCGGTCGTACCATTGCGTGACCCCGCCGGTCAATCTAGACCTGTGTAGCATTCACACAATCACAACCAGTACGAGACTCCCCGAAGGGCCAGCCCACGACAGTCATCTGGGCAACTCGATCCCGACAGATGAGGATCCACAACATCCCCGCAAAAAGACCAAGAATACACAAATGCAATTATGAAAAAGTGCATTCTTATACATGACTGTGCTCAATGAGCACTTAAAGGCTAGTCTAACAACTTGCAGTTGCCGACTCAACTTGAAAATTATTGCGCATGACCGGTACCTACTTTGGAGGACCTTTGCAATTGCCACTCTTACTCTGGCCGTTCGGATTTCCCCATCCAGACATAGAGTATTGGCCACTTTTACGCACTCATGCCAACACTTCACATCCAGTATTTCCAGCCGAATTAAGGTCTCCATGCGGTGGATAGATAGGGTCTACCCCATCTGACGGGTAAAGACTGTCCCCGTACTAACAAGTTTTAAGGTCAATTGCTATACCTTCGCAGGCTTGTTTCATATCGATCTACCGAATATGACCTCCTACCAAGATGGGCGCCATCCCGAGCTCTTGGTTGGCCCTATCAGTTTCCATTTGCAGGACGTATCCTACAAACAACCCTCCTCCTTTATCCTGGCTTGGGACAGGTAGGCGCAACCCTGGCGGAGTTGCAGTGTGGGTAAATAAGAGGCGAGTATACGGGTTTTCTGACCATTTAGTTCAATTTCGATCGGAAAAATTTCATTGCAGGTGATGCACTTCGAACATGTTGGCGCGGTTTTATTCCTTGTGCTATTAGATGTGCCTGCACCGCTCCGTTAAGGAATGTTAGGGTAGCACCCGTGTCTATAAAGGCTAGTGTTTTTAATCCAGAAATGTTAACTTCTACGTAGTATCGATTTGTGACCTCTGCTGCCAAGGCAGTGGCGTTGGAAATTCCACACTCGCAGTTTTTAGAAAACACACAATTTTTTCCACACCGTGAAGAGAATAACCTTCGCTGGCCTCTACACAGTTGGCTTTGGTGACCGTATTGTTTACATCGCAACAATGAGTTTTCCTCTTATATGGCATATCTTCGCCTATGTAATGGTTTGGTTGTCGGTTTGACTTAGCTTCATCCCTTTTTAGTAGCTCGAATTCATCAGTCATTTCCATTAGCTCGTCAAGCGAGACAAAGCCACTTCGCCGTACATATAACTTGTACTCTACTCGCATCCCATCATATATACGGTCTGTGTGATCGAGAAGTTTTAGATGGGGATGTTGACGGATGAGAGTCTGGATAGCCAGTATATAGTCTCGGGCCTTCTCTTACTGCCATTGTTTTCTATGATAGATGTCTTCCTCGAGCTGTGCCAGGTACCTTTTTGGCATATAGAAACGTTTGATTTCATTTTTAAAAGTTTCCCAAGATGAGATTGTTTCCTTCTTTATTCTGTACCATTGAAATGTTTTGCCATGCAAGACTGCTGGAAGCAATGGCAAAATCATATTTGGAGTAAGGTGGTGGCATTCTGCTAGCTCTTCAATGCGATCAAGATCTACCAAGTTATCGGCTCCATCGAAGTAAAGCTCCCACTGCTGTATCATGATGATTGCTTCTAAGTCGGTCCAACGATGGGCTGAGGTACGTGGGTGAGAAGTGCGGGGGCCGTCAAACGTTAGTCTCTTTTTGGTGCCGATGGTGGTGTTTTCTTCTCGAGTTACTTCTTCTTCCAGCTCTTTGCTCTGCTCCTGTGAAGCAGATTCTGCCGCTATGTCTGACTGCTGCTGCATGCTGTTATGCGTCTGGCCTACTTCGACGTCGTTGGTGGTTGTAGTTGTATTTTTTCCACAGTCACTGTTGAAGTCAGGTCCCTACTCGGGCGCCATTTATAACAGTGGTTTTATCAAAGGCTGAGGCTCAGCCACTCCAGGATCTACCAAAGGATCCACAACCCTTTTGTTATATAAGAAGACGCAGTTTATAATTTAAATCTTAGTTTTTATTGACAATATCAATCGCTTATTATAATACTCTGCAGCGCAAGGTGGTCGGGTAGTCAGTAGCAGTTGTGTTCGGGTATCCGTAAAAGGGTTGAGTGTCAGCTGGTGATGGTCGGATGTCGAATATTTTCGGGTTTTCTTCACTCTCAGTTATTATTAATTCCAGTATCAGGTCATCGGTTTCGGGTAATCGGTTTCGGGTATTCGGTGTTCATCTACTGGTGTTCCTGATACCGAGAGTTCTGGTGTACGAATCGTTGTAAAAATGCAAAAAAACTAGAATAAACTAGACGGAAGGCTCATAAGTATATATAAAATCAATAATAAAACGGTGGTAATAAATACTGCAGCCCAATGGTCACGATCTGATCCGCACCTGCAGTCAGTCGGACAAAACCTAAGCAAAAGACTGCGGCTCAATGATCAGAATCTGATCCGCAACTGAAGCCAGATAGTTTTTACCTAAGAGACTGCGGCTCAACGATCAGAATCTGATCCGCCCCTGCAGTCAGATAGAATGCGAACATAATTCTGCGGCTCAATGATCAGAATTTGATCCGCACCTGCAGACAGACAGACAGAGCCTAATACCCTACAGTGGCCCAACGATCTGAATTTGATCAATGCCACAGCCAGCTAGCTAAAATATGTGCACAATTCTGCGGCCCAATGATCAGAATCTGATCCGCATCTGCAGTCAGCCAGAAAAGGGCCAAGGAAAAGACTGCGGCTCAATGATCAGAATCTAATCCGCACCTGCAGCCAGCCCAAAAATCCCTAAATAAAAGACTGCGGCCCAATGATCAGAATCTGATCCGCACCTGCAGTCAGCCAGAAAATCCATAAATAAAAGACTGCGGCACAATGATCAGAATATGATCCTTACCTGGAGTCAATATGCATTTGCACTAATTGTCAGTGCAGCCAAAATTACTTATAAATGCTGTGATGTGTGCTGTGGTTGAGGCCCATTGAGTAGGAACTGGTCCGCACCTCATACCACTTGCAATGCACACATGGTGAGCACTTACCTAGACGGAAGGCTCATGCAAGTGACCAACAGGCAGTCAATTATTCATCGGGGTGATAAAACCCTTTGTGAATCATACGATCATAAATAATGATTTCTGCCTGTGGGTACCTAATTGCATAGCGACTCTAACATAGTTGTGGGTGCGTCTGCTTATCTTATGCACATGTTTGTGTATCGGCCTATCTAATACATAGGTTTGTGTGGCGGTATGAGAGTGTGTGTCGGTCTGTATGTGCAACTGCAGGGTACTTTAATAAATTTATAAAACTTATAACTATAAAATTTATTATTAACATTCATTGATAAATAATAATATTAATACCTATATATTTTATTATTAGCCTCCATTAATTAATACTGACTTTATAATATTCATAGCCGTATATTTTATTATTAACAACCATTGAAGAAAAATGTGTGAATTTTGCCTGTGCGCAATTCTATTACATATCTACTCGTATTAGCGTAGGCAGAGTTTGTTTTATTTTTACTTTTAGATGAGTTATCCAAGTTATTACTCTTCTAGGCTGTGGTGGCCGTGGCCTACCAGTTAGTGCGCCCGACCTGTACGCAAAATGCCCAGGTTCGAATCCGGATGGCGCACAATATATTATATATATATATTTATTATTTTTTTCTTTTTTTTATTTTTTTAATTTCAAGTTTTTATTTTTTTCAATATCTATGAATAATAATATATAAATTTTCTCCAATGGAAAGAGGAAAATTGTAACGCCACGTTACAAAAGAAAAAGGTCAAAGGAAAAGTTCATACAAGAAAGGAATATAATTTATAATAGGTATTGGCATTAAAATTTAAAAAAAAAAAAATATGAAATTAATAATATTAAAGATATGGAAAACAGTATAAGAAAGGGATGTTATTGGGAATAAGTATAATATTTATCAATTCGGCCAACTTTATCTACATGGCTCATCGCAGTAACATACTTCATTAAGCTCTGCATACTCGCAGTGTAGGTTTCAAACGTACTTACTAAACGTTCAAGAGAATTTGCTTGTGTTTTGTTCGCCTCTGCTTGTATTTTTAGTGATTCTGCAATCATCTAAAATATAAGCAAACAAGAGGGTTAGTAGTTACATAACGTTTTACGTTTTACATTACGTTTCAATATCAAAGTCATGGTAATATATGTGTTCTAACATATTTACCGTCAGAGCATCTGCTTGCTGCTTCGCTTTTTTCGCAAACTTCTCTCGCGAGTCGTCCGCAGCAGATATTCTAGTTTTTCGTCCTTGGGGTTTTGACACGTTTCGTTTAGCTCGTGCTGAGCTCGTCGGCTGTTCATCTTGGCTTTCCACATCTTCTTGTTGGGCAGATTGTTCTTGCACAACTGAAACAACATTAGGGCTGAGACGAAGTATACATCTATTCCATTCTCTAAAGCAAGTTGCAGTTCCTAAAAACATATTTTAGACTTGTTAGTTATATTATCTATCTATATCTATATATATATATATATAAAATTGTAAAAAAAAAATCTCTACATGATATATTTTTTTTTTAATTATTTTTGCGTTGGACAGTATGAATGACAGTGTGAGTCCGAAAATCGCATTTTTAAAATTTTTGTCGGTCTGTGAAAGCATCACGCAAAAACCACTGGATGGATTTAAATGAAACTTGAAAAAGGACTCTTACAAAATAACGGCTTATTCGCAAAAATCAAATTGAGAAAATAATGTATGAAAGAAAGCAGAAAAATATCTTCAAAACTAAAAACACTCTTAGTACAATGAACTTTTCAACATACCAATACTACCTGAAACAAGAAAAAATAGCAGGAATTAAAAGTATTGACTTTCGATGCAAATTGCTCTGCTGTTTTTAAATATATTAAATTAATTTTGTTTTCTCTGGAATGGCAACAAAAGTACTTAATAATAATAATAGCAATACCGGTACGTTGCTTTTATATTTTTGAATATTTTTTTTAGAAAGGTCCATAATATCTAATGTTTTCTCAAAAAATGGTGCGTAAGTTGTTTTTGTTACAAAAGTAATTTAAATTCAAAATTGCAGTTTTGACTCCCTGTGTCCTATAAAATAAAATATTAAATTTTAAAATATACATTTGCAAGTGGCGCACACACCACCAACTTTTTCACATAATTTTCAGATGTTTAAAAGATGCACACAAAATTCCTTCTAAAGTTTGTAAAATGTTTTTTCCAATCGACGAATGAATTCAAAAATTATTTAAATCACCTCCCGAGTAAGGCCGGGTATTCAGCTAGTTAAAAATAAAATGGACATTTTAGCCCTTGAAAGGACTTTGACCGTACTCTTATCATAAGTTGTGTTATTTTAAGTTTTAATACAATTGACCGAGAACCAAGTTTCGGAGAAACTCTCAAGTGAATAGAAAGTAACACTCCTCCTCATCAATATTATTCAATTCGTGAAGACAAAAACATGAACTCTCTTTCCCCATCTCACTCATCCGCCTATGCCACCCATTATGTGCTAATAAATCAATTAAAATTTTGCATCAAATGAAAGCGAGCGATGCAATGAGTTATAATTTAAAAATTCGCGATAAAAAATCGAACACATCGCATCAATACGGAGTGCGCTCATTTAAAATGCCTTAGCATACTACAGAACGAGCAAGACAGTTGAAGACTTAAAACGAGAGCTCTTGAGTTTTTGAAAACTATAATCATAGCAAAGATAACTCAGAAGAGTGGGACTGTATTTTGATTGCTTGACGCACCCTGCCGAGAACTCCATCTACAAGTTTCAAGCATTCAGCGGCATTGTACGGGCACAACTACTATTTCCATTATTGCTGTTACTATTTATGCTTACTTGCTCATCAGGGTGACTTTCAGCACACTCAATGCTTCCTTCGACGTACTGAGATCCTACGATTTCCAGTACCCGCAAATCCAGCTCCAAAAGTGGGGCTAATTTAATTGGCTGATTACCAGTGGCCGCAACCTCTTTACGGCGTTGTCTACTCTTTATAGAGGTGCGACTTTTTAGGTCGCGCCAGACCTGCAAGATAAATATAATTAATAATAAGTCTGCAATACAATATTTAATTGATCATAACTTACTATTTGCCATTGTGTATCTGTTTTAACTGCACCTTGAACCCCGTTCAAAATCTAAGTTAACTCCTGCCATTTTTTTCTGTTTCTGAACGACCATGAAGAGAGCAGAACTTACCTTCCGCGAGACCTTTGTTATGATGAAAAAAATCCATCATTCGTAAATGTTGCTCCAACGAAGCTCTAGCCGCTTTGACCATTTAAAATATTTATTTATAATATAACTGAATACATTTGACATATCTCACCGATAAATAAGTAGTAATGCCACTTTTTTTTACTTAAATTCGTAAACTTTTGCTACCGAATTTTGTCGCAAAGTACAAGTTACTGAATACCGTTTTCGGTATGACAACCGAAATAAGTCGTAAATTACGATTCCGATCGGAAGTTGCGAAAAAGTTACAGAATCCCAGGTATCATCGAAAAAATCGGGATTAAAAAAATAATTAAATTTGGGGTATTTCTGCAAAAATGAGGGGTAAATTGGAAATTTTTGAAATTGAATCCCCCCATTCGAAACTACCCCATTCGAAAGAGCGATGTTCAAATAATGAAGTATGTGGCTTTTTCATATTGTATTAATTTTTTCTATCATCTTACACGAGGTTGAAAGCCAATGTAAAAATCAGAACATTTGGGCATTAAAGAGTTAAAGTAACATTTTTAAAAATGAGTAAGTAAAGTAAGTCATTTTATTGAGACTTCAATCTATAACAAGGTTTATATACAAGAGTTAACATTGAAGAAAAAACATAGAAAAGGGAAATAAGTATTCTATTACCATAAATATGAGAATGTGCAAATAGCACTAGTAAGTTAATTAAAGAAAAAAACTAATGCTTGCTCATGGCATTATAAAAAATTACTGTGATGAATTATCAAAAAGATTAAGAACTAATATGTAAGAAAAAGGAAAAAACAAACAAAACAAATATTTACATTTATACATATATATACACTTAATTAATATATTTCATTAAGAGTTAATGAGCCTCTATAAATACCCGGGCTAGTTTTAATGAAAAATATGGCTGATGTATTATCCGTGTCATAATTTAAATTTTCATTTATAATAACAACTGGTGAAATATAATTAGTATTTGACCAACTATGATTTTTTTGAGTATCATAAACAAGGTTCACTAAATTATTTTCTATAAAACTAAGTTTGTTAACAAATTTTTTCAAGTGTATTAACAAATATTTGCATAGAGGTATAACTCGTGCTTGGCTATAAACATAAGTACTAGAAAACCTCTTATTGATGGACTCAAAGTTGCGGTCAATACACAATCTTAAAACTTTTCGTTCAAGTTTTTCAAGAAGCTGCGCCGTAGTGGGTGAAATTGTAAACCAAATCGGGAACCCATACATAATTACCGAACGGATACTGATTTTGTAAATGAGCAATTTAGTATTTTTTGGCAGATATTTATTCCTCACAAGATTGGAAAAAATACCTAGAATCTTTCTAGCCTCTTTTAAGACTATATCCGCATGTATATTAAATTTTAAGCGATTATGAAAAGAAATTCCTAAATATTTAATCACATTTTTAAATGGTATGTTCGTATTATTGAGGGACAATGTTTATAATTTACTTTGCGGTACAGTGTCTTTATGACATTTACCAGAAGTATTTCGTATACATATGGCTTCCGATTTCGCTGCGTTTATCTTAATACCCCAATCAATATAATAAGTATTAATTTTTTCCAAATGAGTCTTCACAAGACTAAGAGCCTCCAAGGGAGTTTTTCCATGAGCGTATGCAAGTGAATCATCTGCATAAAGTATACCTGTTGAACCGTTGTGTAAATGCGGAAAATCATAAACAAAAATACTATATAGATGAGGAGCCAATATAGCTCCTTGAGGAACACCGCTTCCAATAAGACCATATTCAGAGGAAACATTGTTAATATTGACAAAAAACTTCCGATTATTAAGAAAATTATGCAGTATTTTGATGAAAGAAGGATTGAAACCTATCTGCATGAGTTTATACACAATTCCATCATGATAAGCCTTGTCAAAGGCTTTTTCAACATCCAGAGATACCGCCACAGTGCATCGTCGTTCTCGCAGATTGAGAATCAAGTCATTTTCAAATTTCAACAGAGCATGAACCGTGGAATGCTGTTTTTTAAAGCCAAATTGAAAATCACTAATATACTGAGCATCAATTCCAATGTCCATTTTTTCCCTTATAACACTTTCCAAAAGCTTGCCAAGATTTGACAACAGAGAAATTGGTCTAAAGCTGTTGACTTCAAAGCATTTTGTTTTTTTTTGAATTGGAATAATTTTTGCAACTTTCCAGGAGATAGGAAAATAGCCGTTGTTGATGCAATTATTATATATTATTATTAAATAATTTAAGACAGCTTTAGGTAATTTTTTTATAATAAAATTAGAAATGTTATCAGGTCCAGCCGATTTTTTTGCATTAAGATCCTGGATATATGAACATAAATTATCAGAATTAATAAAGTATCTGAGTTTGATAAAGAGTTAAAATTTTCATTGATGTTGTAAATCGTGGACGGATAAGATTCAAGTTTATTACTGATGTGGGATTCAATTTCTCTAATATCTGATCTAGATGGAACTAATTTTTCATAAACATGTTCAAATTGACTTCTAAGAATTTCAACCTTCTCAATATTATCAGTAAAAATAGTATTATTAAAAGAAATCTTTGTACAAAATTTGCCATCCTTTTTTTTAATTAAACTAAAAATTTCTTTAAAGGCTGAAGGGCCAGGTTTAATTAATTTAAATTTTTTACTAAATTCATGGCATTGATGCAATTTCACTTGTTCTTTAATAATTATTTTCAAAAGAGAAATTTGTTTATTCAGAACTTTATACTCTGGAGATGCCCTATTGAAGCTAGAAATGAACATTTTCCTCAATCTTCTTTGTCATCTATTTTTAATTTTGAATAAGTTGTTGATAGAATCTAGAAGAAATGTGGAATACCTTCTTTTAACTTCAATCTTTTCAGAGAAGGAGTCTGAAGTTGTATTAATGGCTGTCGTTAAAAATTCTATATAGGAGTCAATTGTAGAATTTTCCAAGTTAACATTACTAGGTGGAGAACTATCTTCTACTAAAGTGGTCAACTGAATACGAAAATCATTCCAATTGGTGTTTTTAAATGAGGTGTAAAAGCGCGGCTGATTCACAGTAAAAATAATATCTTTTAAATCTAGCTTGAAAGGAAGTGGAAGATGATCTGAAAAGGATGAAAGACTTGAAACCTGATAGTTGAAATTTATACTGTCTATTAAATTTGTTGAAATAATAAAGTGATCAAGAAAAGAAGCACTATTCGGAAAGGACGGAAATGTGTCACAAATTCTGACATAATCGACAGGATTGTTTTGTAACCAATTGAAGAATGTTTTTCCATTAAGATTATTGAAATTATCATTCCATGAAACATGTCTTGAATTGAAGTCACCACCAATTATCAGTCCATCAAATTTAGAAGCACATTTAGCTATGTCATCCAATCCATCATAAAAATTATCAGGCACTATGTTACAAGGGATGTAAACAGAACCTACTAATAATTTTTTTTACACCATTAGTAGAAACACAAATGTCGATGTTTTAAAAATGAGCTTTAAATGAATCTTTTTATGTAAAAAAAAAAAATACAAAAAGTAAAAAGAAGTACTTTATGCGTACTTCGCTACAAGTACATCGAGCAAAGAAGAAATACAAAACTCCCAAAAAAAGTACGGTTGGACACGTAAAGTATGCCTGACTGCTGACGGAGGCGTTGGTCGTGGTCAGGGGTACTGTGGTGTTGTGATTGCTGTTCTGGTTGCTGTTGCCGCTGCTATAGCAGTTGTTGCTGCCTCTTGTTGTTGTTGCTGCTCGCTTAGTTGATGTTGTTGTTGTAGCTGGATGTTGGTGTTGCTGTCGCCGACGCGGTGGTTTGACGTCTCGGTCGTTTGAGGCTTTTGTACCTGTACAGGTTGTTGATGACGTAGTTGCTTATGACATGCGAGTACTACTGCATACCATGATTCAATTATTATAAGGTTATCCAGATATTTGACGTCTTCTCACAAGAATAAGAATGTATACCCTTATTTAAAGAAGAGAGCAAAAGAGCAATTTTTTGATGACATGAAAAACCCGCAGTTGCATGAATATCATACTTTTTTGTAGTTCAAAATAATAAAGATGCATTCGACTACTAAGTTTTCTACTACCTGTTTGTTTTGAACAAAACTTATATTATGAGCTTTTAAAAGTGTTACATTTTTGATGTAAAACAATATTGAAAAAATTTTATTTGTGAATGAAAATTTGTGTGAATGTCAATCGGAAACTTTTCACTCTGATGATGAAATTTTGACAGTTGGTAGAGCAATTTTTGGCAATTGTGAGGTGAATATAATTGTCAAAATTTGTAGTAGCCCCCATCATGATACAATAATAAGGTAGGGTAAAGAGATTCACCACACCGACCTGGAATGTCAAAACTATGAAATACTGTGCTGCCGTATCTTATAAAATATCCAACAAAAATCCATAATTGTTCTTTGCATTTTTGATGAATTGCTTAGCTGTGCTTAGCACGACATGTTATAACTTCGTTAACATTGATGTTCGGCATAAATTGGAATGTGTTACACATTCGACAGGCAATATTTGTGATAAAATATCACTTTGTCTCCTTTGTTCAGACAATTTTTTAATTTTTTTTTAACGCGCTTTATGCCGCGTTTCCATGTGATCTTTCAGTATCTTATCTTATCCCATATCACAAAACACATGCTATAAAGAGCGAGATGCATATATGTACTTTTTTTTGACATTCCAGGTCGGTGTGGTGAATCTCCATACCCTACCTTATTATTGTATCATGGTAGCCCCAGGGCTAATTTTGACAATCGAAAAGTGAATTTTTGACACATCCAAAAGAAGAGAGAAGAGAGAAAAAAACATTACATTAATTTCCGCACTGTATTTCGATTTGATTAGCTATTTTAATTTGTGAATTTCTTAATTAAATTATCGTTCTTTTAACGTAGAGATAAAACCGGAATAAATAAAAACTAATATAATTTTTAACTGTGAGTTTTTATGAAAGCTGCATTTTTATGTGTTTAGTTCTGTGCGGTAAAGTTGATGATAAATTGTGGCTTTTAACGCGAGATACTTTAGTTGTTCTTTTTATTTCCACTTAAATATATTTTAAAGTAAATTGTGCTTTAAAAGTGTTGTTCCTTTTGTTTTAAGCGAGTACCAACCAAGGGCAATCCGAGTGTTGTGAAAATATTACAAATGGAAGATAACAAAGAATGATGGCACACTCACGTGGATATCGCGGAACTGCTGGTGCATGCAAATGGGATATTGCAATGATGCACGGCTACAGCATACTTGCGTTCCGCTGCCAAATACAATGCCGCCAGCAGGTAAACATTCCGCAGGTCCGCAATTTCCACGTGATTGTTCAAAGCTGCCTTGAAGCCATCGTATATGTCTCTCCAATCCAATCGGTCATGGCGAATTATCCTTTTACCGATACCGAATTATCCTTGATTCATAATTTAATTTATTGATACCCTTTACTAAGTTACTGCAGCCGCATAGCATAAGGGTAAGGAAAATACTTTCGAAGTATTCTGTTCATTCATTAAATAAAATATTTGCGCTAACACGACCGAAATGTTGAACGTCAAAATTTGTAATTGTCAAAATTTCATCGTCCATTTGACACACCAAAAAAGACAAATTTATTTAACACACAAATTTTATTCAACTTGCTATTTTTTTTTCCTACCACGAGTGAAAAGTTTCCTTTTGACACACACCCTAAAGTTGTTTTATTTTTTAATACGGAAATCCAGCGACACTACGTACTTTCGCACTTGCTCACTGTCGAACACATATGATGCCTTAAATATCCTACATGCTAAAGACATTTTTTATTTTAAATTATTTAAGACTAGTTCGAAATTAAAAATATCACACACTAAGACACAAAGTAATTAGAGATAAATGACGCAATAAAAATTAAAACAAATTTCCACAAATTATTTTCATGCCAATAAATATTACCAAAATATTGCACACTTGATTTTTATTAACATACATAACAAGCATATGGAAAAAGTACTTGAAAAATCAGCAGAACACTGAAACATACTTTTTTTGGGACGACCACACAACCCTGGCTGTCATTATTTGAAGAGAGTAAACATATTTGTGTTTACATAAAATAAGGGTATGTCAAATATCTGGATAGCCTTATAATAATTGAATCATGCTGCATACTACTTTTGTAGCTGCGCCTGCGCGTCATTAGTTTCGCCACTTTCATTCTATGTCACCCTTGCAGCTGATTTTCGTGTTGTTGCTGCAGACGTTGACTGACGCTGCTGGTGGCTTTTCACCGACCACTATTTCAGATGATTGCAAGGGCCTTACTTCGTCATCTGTAGACGACAACACAAATACGTTAAGCAGGTTGCTGGTTTCGTGCAATATTCAAATGGTAAACACCTACCTGTGATTTTTTTTCTCTCGCCTGCCAATCGCTCTGCTAATTCGCGCGGACTTTGCTGCTGATGACCTACCTGTTGTGGTCGGCGCTATTCCGTGGGGATTCGTTAACAGGATCGCACGTCAAGTTTTGAGGCGGCTACTATAGATGAGGCTGCGGCGTTATTGCTGGCTGGCGGTATTGTCGGCCAATGCTGTAAGCGCTTGCTTTTGATTGATAGGGTTGATATTTTTAACTAGTAGTTAATAGGTATTTTTTTTTTTGTTCTCAAATTTTCTAGAACAGACAATGGCAACTTCTGTTAAAGCCCTGCAGCGCACTCAGCGCTGCTCTGTGTTAAATACGAAGTTTTTTGTTTTATATATATATATGTGGTGCCCCGTATTATCACCACATCCGTTAATTCGTACACTCTATCTTAACATATAACTAACTTAACTTTTTTTTTTTTACTTTGATTTAACATCAATATCATGTACTGTTTTCTTGTATTCTAATTTGTGTGACTTTATGTACTTACCTATCAAAGTTGGGGGTAGTGCACTAAATGCTGAGTGCACCAAGCATTTCACTAGCACTAAATATATTGAGAGAAATTATATTTCTTATTATTTTCATACCAGCTTAATGATAGTGAAACATCTCTCCACTATCATTCTAGAGACTTTAGTGATAGTGTTATTTTGTTAAACTATAACTAAATTGAGTTGTAGTGAATAAATCTCCACTACACTCAAATAGTGCAAAATTTGAGCAGTCACTACATGAAAGCTGTAATTAAAAATATTTCCACTCAATTTTCAAATATTACAGGCTTTCAAATTATTTTAGCCAGACTCAAATAAAACAAATCTATAATAATAAAATATAACTATCTAAATGGGGTAGCGTTTATTTTCGTTTGCTGGAATGATAAACCTTCTCAGAGAAATAAATGAAGCAATTTTAATTTTGAAGCTTGTTTTGCTTAAAGCTAATAACTGTTAACACCTTCTGTTTTTCTAGTTTTTTAATACTCAATGCTTAAACTAAACTGTTGACCTTTTCTTTCAATTTAGCGAAAACTTTCTGTGTTCCACTATCATTAATGCAGGAATTGTTTCACTAAGCTGCAAA
Source organism: Coremacera marginata (assembly GCA_914767935.1). Lineage (NCBI taxonomy): Eukaryota > Metazoa > Arthropoda > Insecta > Diptera > Sciomyzidae > Coremacera > Coremacera marginata. The sequence continues at coordinate 92,633,265 of OU612044.1, read as the reverse complement.
AAATTTTTCCACAATTCCTCTATGAATTTTAGTGAAAACATTTTCACTATCATTATCACTAATGTATAGTGAAGCTTATATTTTTGAACTCATCAGTAAACCCCAAAAAATGTAGTGAATAATTTTGCACTACCAGTACATGTTAGCAGAAACTGAAAATTTAGTGCACTACCCCCAACTCTGTTACCTATAAATTACTTTATGTGTTATTATCTGTTATCTTGTTACTTTATGTGAAAACTACACTCACATAAAGTATAAAGTATATAAAATATTTTCAATATCATATTTAAATTCTAGTCATATTTTTAGTTATCAAAAATTTTCATTAAACAATTTTAGTTTGTGAAAATTCTTTAAACAAAAAGTTCAGAAATAAAATATAGAATCATATAAAATAAAATTGTTCGAAAATGAAATTGTAAAACAAAATACATGGGGAACAGGGGGGCGAACCTTCACATGGCAACGTGTCTGACCGCCTCAACCTGGCGAGGCCAGCATTATCCATGTCGAAATCATCTCAAGTCGACTCAAACTTCCAAGTGGTGTTCCCTGGGCAACGGCAAACTGGCATCCGTCAGTTTGACGGCTAATTTGAGCGGCGGGTCGCTCCATAGACCTTAAACATGGAATGTGCGCTGGGTTTGGGTCCCGCCAATACTGCCCAATGAAAACTAAACCAGCCTCGGATAAGAACCCCAACTACGTTGACGACCACCGCAAACGAAAAACGGACAATGATTTAAGGATATGCACCTGGAATGTCCGGACCCTTTATAGGGAAGGTGCCATTATCCAACTGGCGGAAGCCCTCAAAACAATAAAAGCTGACATCACCGCCATCCAGGACATGCTATGGAAAGGGCAAGGCTGCTCTAAACAAGCACACTGCGATATCTACAACAGCTGCCATGCGGAGAGGCGCGAATTTGGATTCGTCGTTAGCCGGAAACTACACCACCTTGTTTCCCGGTTAACACCTGTGAACGAAAGATTGGCCACGATCCACATCAAGGCAAAATTTTTCTTCATCAGCCTTATTTGCGCACACGCCTCGACGGAGGAAAAAAACGAATACGTCAAGGACGCTTTCTACGCTAGTCTTGAGGACGTATACGACAACCTTCCGATCCATGGCGTGAAAATAGTCCTCGGCGATTTTAATGCGAAAGTCGGAAGGGAAGGCATCTTTGGCCCCACTGTCGGTCAGTTCAGTCTTCATGAGACCTCCTCGAACAACGGTCTAAGACTGATTGACTTCGCCGCGGCGCGAAACATGGTAGTTAGTAGCACCAGATTTAAGCACCTTGACATCCACAAGGCCATCTGGCTATCACCGGATCAAAAAACTTTAAACCAAATTGATCATGTTGTAATCGACGGGTCAACATTGACTCCGACCATTATCTTGTTGCAGCCAAGATCCGCATGCGATTATGCAATGCGAAAAACATACGCACAGGAATGCAACGAAAGTTAGATGTCGCTAAGCTGCAGTTACAAAGGACTGCCGAGGCCTACTCCGCTCAACTCTCGGTTAAGCTCAACCAACCAACCTACCCGATGACGCCGGCGGACTTTGGGCGCATATATCCCACTCCATACGCGCTGCCGCTGAAGAAGTCATTGGTTTCCCGCGCCCGCAACCTCGGAACCAATGGTACGATCAGGAGTGTCGCATCGCAACAGCAGTAAAAAACGCCGCATATAGAAAAACGCTGCAGTCAGCTGCAACACGAGCCGTGCGAGAAAACTACCGCGAAAAGAGGCGCCTTTTCACACGCAAGACGTGCGAGAAAACAACCGCGAAAAGAGGCGCCTTTTCACACGCAAGAAAAGAGAGCAGGAAAAGCGTGAGCGTGAGGAACTAGAGGTATACCAGGGCAAGAAGGATACACGAAAATTCTTTCAACAGGTTAAGCGTCTAAGCCAAGGTTTCAAGCCCGGAACATCCACTTGTAGAGACGAAATGGAGATATGAATACGAATACACGACGAATACGATTGTGGATACGGCACTTCTCCAATTTACTTACTGGCGACGATTCCATCAATGCCGTCCATGGAGAGCGCAGTTCAGTGCCACCAATCAACGATGACAGAGTGGAAGTATCACCACCTAGCCATGAAGAGGTTCGAGTTGCTATCCAACGACTCAAAAACAATAAAGCAGCGGGTGCTGACGGCCTGTCGGCTGAATTGTTTAAAACCGACGGCGATGAATTGATAAGGCGCATGCATCAGCTCATCAGCAAAATATGGCTAGCAAAAAGCATGCCCGACGATTTGAAACTCACCGTACTGTGCCCTATAGTTTGATTGGTGACCAGTCCAGAGCTGTGATGGGCTAAAACTGGGAGTAGCTGGGGTGTAAGCTACGAGGTCTGACCAAGGACTTTAAAACTGATACCACGGGCAGTCAGCGGCCCCCGGTGTATGTCTGGCTTCTGCTGGCATATACTGGGCTGACTGGATTGGGCTGGCCCTTCGGGGAGTCTTCGTGGTGGCTGTGGTTTACTACCCATATCGCGGGCAGAGCTATCTAGCTCGGTGTGGTTTGCACTCTCAAACCGGGCGCCATAACCCTTAGTATGGAAGAGGTTTTAGATAGGCCTCCACCCTCACCAAGGGTTGCGAAGGGTCATCACAACATGGAGCTAATTTGGTACCTTTGAATCCTCAAAGGGGCGCTGACCGACGCTTTGTAACGGTCCCAATTGTTATGGAACAACGTTGAATTAAGCCTTAACGGCAGGTGTCAACGTAAAACACAACAAATCTATCTGTGCCCTATAGTTGAGAAAGGAGACCCTACAATTTGCGCCAGTTTTAGAGGTATCAGTCTTATTTCCATCGCACATAAGGTTCTCTCAAGCGTATTGTGTGAAAGATTAAAGCCGATTACAAAAACACTGATTGGACCTTATCAGTGTGGCTTTCGACCTGGAAAGTCCACCATAGACCAGATTTTCACGCTACGACAAATCCTGGAGAAAACCCACGAACATCAAATTGCCACACACCATCTCTTTGTCGATTTTAAAGCTGCGTTCGATAGCTTGAGAAGGGATTGCCTATACGCAACAATGTCTGAGTTCAGTATACCTGCAAAGTTGATTAGACTTTGTAGAATGACGTTGAGCAACACACGCAGCTCCGTCAAGGTAGGAAATGACCTCTCCGAAACCTTCAATACCGAAAGAGGCTTCAGGCAAAGCGATCCACTGTCTTGCGATCACTTCAACATCATCATAGAAGGGATCGTACGAAAGGCCGGTGTGCATCGTAATGGCACCATTTTCTATAAAGGTGTCCAGCTCCTTGCGTACGCTGATGATATTGATATTGTCGGCAGAACCAAGAGAGGTGCTACCGCTGCTTTCGCCGCTATCGAAAAGGAATCAACCAAAGTGGGTTTGACGATAAATGAGGGTAAAACAAAGTATATGCTGTCTACAAACAAGGGAGCGCGGCATTTAGACTCCCACTATAACTTCCCCGGCAGCTATAACTTTGAAGCAGTTAAGGAGTTCGTATACCTTGACACCGCCATAAATACCAACAACGAAATCAGCCTGGAGATAAAGCGAAGAACAATAATTGCTAATAGGTGCTACTACGGGCTCAGTAAGCAACTAAGTTCCAGAGCCCTCTCTCGATCGACAAAACTAACACTCTACAAGACGCTCGTTCTACCTGTTCTGCTTTATGGCGCTGAGGCATGGGTAGGTTCGCAAAATGACGCAGCCGCTCTGGGGGTATTCGAGAGAAAAGTTCTTCGCAAAATCTTCGGTCCTGTTCGAGTCGGCGATGACTATCTCATCCGAATGAACCACGAGCTGTATGAGCTCTATGAAGACGTAGTTCGGCGTATAACTGTGCAGCGACTACGCTGGCTGGGTCATGTCCATCGTATGGACGACGAAGCTCCAGCGAAAAAGGTGCTCGAGGCAAGGGTCGCTGGTCAACGACGACGAGGGAGACCATGCCTCCAATGGATGGACCAGGCCGAGGAAGCCCTAACCGCAATTGGTGTATCCGATTGGAGAAGGCGCGAGAGGCGCGAGAGCTGATGAGGTCGGCCGAAACCCGAAACCCGGACACGGGTTGTTACGGCCACCTAAGTAAGTAAGTAAAACACAATACATAAGAAATAAAATATTTCCTAAGGGCCAATTATTATTCAACTCGAAGTACTTCGTTTTCAATCCGCTTTTAGCTTTTCGCCTCGCTTCGTTTTTGTTTATTATGAAATTCGATATGAGCTAGCATTTCACTTCCAAACGTAAAGCACTTGTTAAAACTGCACTTTATTTTAGTAGTTTTACTTACTTTTTCGAATTTAATTGGCTTTTTGCCATTTCTTTACTTTATTTGTGTCCAATCCGCCAAGAAATGTCAGTCGTATTCAAAAACGAACGCTTTATATTAGGGCGAATTCGAACAAAAACAAGACAGAGGCGTGTTGCATAATATAATTCAATCCCGCTACCATTTTCGATAGGAGCCAACTTGCGTAATTGGCCCTCTGCTGGAATAAAAAAAATTAAAAAATATATTTGTTTGGCACGCATCAAATATATATATGTCTATTTTCTTCTCTTAGCACAAATGCACAATCTTTTTTTTCTAAAATTGGGTATTTTTAGACTTATTGACTTTTATCGACGATGTGGCTTCTTATTTCGTTTTTTTTTTACATTTATTGCGTGTTATGCACAAATATGTTAAACTATGGCCGCGTTTTTTCTTTTCTTTGATTTTTCGACGCTGTTTTTTATTACATCACATCACAGTTTGCAAATTATTTTCCTGTTTGTTTTTTTTTATATTTAATCACTTTAGCGGCAATTTCTAAATTTCAACCCTTTTATGGCATTTTATTTTTGTTTGTATGTTTTTAACTAAATATAAGATAAATGTCCAAACGTTTACGTTTAAACTGTGAATAGCCTAAATGTCTTGTGCAGAACGGTGCAACTTGTCTGCTTGTCTTGTCGTAACTTGTTTATATTATTTTTGCTAATAGCCAACTGCAGAACGGGCACTTCAGTATGCTACAAATAAAAGTTCATAACGCTAGAAACTTAACAAAACGCACCAAAGATAAACGCTTTGTAAGGACATAAACACCAAATTATGTTACTAGAATCCTAAGAAATGGATTTCATATAAACCATCGAATGAAATTCGATAACCACTTAAATAACCTCTTTTCTAGTACTTACGAACCCTGGTCAGACGTTGAGGATACCTCAACTGGAAAGAAGAAAGGTAACACCTTTGTGTCTCATTTATATATTCTGCAAGCATACAAAGCTTCACCTTTGGCAGAAGGAAATTCAGTTTTATGTCTAGCTGCGTATGAATTCCAACTACAAATTCTTGTCAGCGTTTACTCCAATATATTAACTACAAATTATACCTTAATCACAAATAAGAACCGATAAATAACAACTGCAAGTTATACTCTTAAAATAGTGCATACTATTTTAAGTATATATATTTTATATAAATACACTAAATAGTATATGAATTTTCAAAAGCTCCTAAGCACAACATGCATTATTAATTGAAGATATGAACTTTATTTTATGGTCTTATAAAGTTCTCTATGACGATTTTTATTTCTTATCACATCATTTTCATTATATGCTATATAAATCGGAGGAATAAGAGCGGCAGCTACCATTCGATTTTCCGAATTTAAAAAGTTGAAAGTGGCACATGCCTTTTGGAAAAACAAACTGTTAATTTATATATTATGATATCAACAAAAATTATTACTTGCTCAGTACGTAGAATCTCTATATTAATGCCAAATTTTATTGTGAGCTGAATAATTTTCCGTGAGAATTCGATTGATAAGAATTGATCTCCGATACCAAGAACAAGTACATCGACTTTTGGTTCTAACATACGAAATATCTTAAGGCTTTCATCATTTATATCTTTGCACGAACTAACGTTCCACGAAAGCACCGATCTAGAAAGAGACAGAAAATATATTTAAGAATACTGCATTCATAAAAAAATTCGGAAATTTTCTGGAAAGTCAAAATGTTAACTGTGTTTTAAAATAAAAAAAAAAAAATTGTGCCGACCGAAGTAAGTGTTTTATTTTTTTTTTTTTTTATTTTCAAATTAGTTTTAGTATTAAATCATTCATATTCCAATCATTTCATTATATTCCAAAAAGAATACAATAGGCTTATGTAACTAAAGTAAGAAACAACAATGTTTGATTGGATATCTGTAAGTATCGCGTTAAAATGTTTCAGTTTGAATTTACCTTTTGAACTGTGCGGTCGTGCTCTGTTAAAATGGATCGTTGCACTAAGTGTTTCTTACAAGTTGCGACAGACTATCTTGTATGTGTTTATTGTGGCATTAAGTTTCATGCTAAATGCAGTAATTTAAATAACAATGCCTTAGTTACTTTAAAAAACAATAATAACTTGGCATTTAAATGTAACAATTGCTTAATTATTTTGGATCAAAACAGTATAAATAAACAAGTTATGCTATTAATAATTTAAATGGACTAAAAGAGATCCTAGTTTCACTAAAATCTCTTAATTTGCCTCTGAGTGATGATAGTGTCAATAACTGCCAAAATGTTGCTGAGCTCTCATCTAAAACTGCAATAATAACTCGCTCAAAGTCTAAACTAAATGAGTGTGAAATGTTAAATGTTCCCAAAAGTAAAGCTAACAGAATGTGCTCGCCTGTACCTTCTAAGCAAACTATTCTAAAAATAAACGATGCCGAAAAACATTTGCAAAAACGAAATGCCGTTATTTCTTCTGTATCTGCGACTGCAAGTATGCTGTGGACGCTTATGTTTCTGTTGTTTTTATTGACAATACTCATCCCACTGATGCTGTTGTTTTTGATAATGCTCTTTCTGTTACTGTGTCTGCAAGAGATGTTGATGCAGATAATAATTCTCGCCAAAATGTTGCTGAAAATGATGATGTTGTTTTTGAAGTTGATAACGCTACTACCTCTGATGCTGACGGTGTTGATACATATGAACATATTGAAAATTCTGGTATGTTGAAAACTGTTCCACTCTCTGAAGAGAATTAGATTGCTGTCGAGCATAAAAAAAAGAGAAAGACTAATTCAAAGAAGAATGGAAAGAAAGTCGCTCTTCAAATTTCAAATGACAATATTATCCTTGGTGACTGCAAGAGCTTTGAGTTAGATGTTGCTGAAGAAACGAAATTTGTTCATGTGTCTTCTTTCAGACCAACTGTTACCGCTGAAAACATTATTAATTATGTTGTTAAACCTGGTAAAATTCCAAAACAATATCTGTCCTGCACAATTCTAGTTAAGGGAGGAGTGGATGTTAATAGTTTAAAGAGTATTTCATTTAAACTAGGGATTTTTTCTTCGCTATACGAACAACTTCTACAACCGTCTCTCTGGCAAACTAACATAAAAGTACGCCCTTTCGTGTTTTTTACTACAGCAGGAGATTCATCGACTCTGATCTAATGAATGTTCATAATGATTCCATATGCAATGTTAATAAACCTGCTTCATATTTAAAAGTTTATTTTCAAAATATGTCTGGTATGAGTTCAAAGGCAAGTTTGATACGAGCTGAAACATCACAGTTGCATTATGACGCCTTCGTGCTTGTAGAAACATGGCTTAATAACGATTTTTTTGATGCGGAGTATTTTGATCCCAAATCGTGCATTGCTTATCGTAAGGATAGGGATGCTGCAAAAACTGGATGTTCTCGTGGAGGTGGAGTTTTGATTGCAGTCAAGTGTGCTTTTTGCTCCTCTTATTTTCCATTGCAAAATATGGATTCCATACTGGATCAACTATGTGTTAAGATCTCTAGTCAATCAGGCTTGATTTTTATATGTGTGTCTTACATTCCTCCAAACAGTGCGGATGATTTTTACATGGCTCATGTAGATAATGTGGTCAACCTCTTAGCATCAACCTCCGATGCAGCGCAGTCGGATGAAAATCAGTTTTGTATTCTGGGTGATTTTCATCTTAATAAAATTGCTTGGTCTTTCCTTGGTAACGAAAAAATATATCCTATGAATGTCAACCATTCAAATGAAATTTATATAATAGATAATTTCTTTAGCTTAAATTAAAACCAGATTAATACTTTTGCTAATAAATTAGGTAGATTCCTTAGTCTTGTTTTTGTAAGCTCTGAAATAAAATATGATATAGATGAATGCAAATAAAATATTGAAAAATAAAATTATTCTGAGTGTTCTCTTTTCTTTCAGTTATCATAATATGAAAACTTTTTGTGTGCTACAAAAAGCTTTACTTAAAACTACAATTCTGTTTTTGTTGTTGTTTTAGTTACTGCATTGCATTGCTAATGCAGCGCTAGAGACTGCTGACTTTGGATTTTTACTTGTGTGAATTTCCTGTCTCAGAAATTCACATAGAGTAACATGATATGTCACTCCTCCGCACATAAAAGAATTCGCGACCTCGCGGATTTATTGAATAAAAATATTTCTGTAGCTAAAACAACAACATTTAAAGTATAATGGTATATTATTATTTTTGTTTTTGTTAAATATTTAATGTACTTATTTCATTGTTTTCATTGTTTTTAAATTTAACATTTTTCTCATTTAAATTATTATTATAATTTTTTGACTTTATATAAACATAGTATATAGTTAATACTATTACAAGTGAAATAAAAATCAGAGATAAATAGAAAATTACCGAGTTTACTTTATTTTTGGAATTTATGTTGTCGACATGTACTTTAAGTTCGGTTAATGTAACATTTTCAAATTCAATTTGTTTCATTTCTTTTACATATGGTATTATGGATAAAGGATTTTCAATATTCTTTATGTTAATGTTAATGTTGCCTATTTCGATTTTACAATTATCAAATGTTATAATATTGTTTCCTTTAACATTGAATTTAATATTTTTACAATTTTGTTTTAAATTTGTTTCGATTATATTTTTTGTAATAATAATATTTGGTGGACAATATTGAATAATGGATTGGTTATTTTTCTGGTATTCAGATTTAGTTTTTAAGTTGTTAAACAAATTTTTAATACATTAATTTTCTTCGGCAACAAGTTTTTTATTACGAATATTATATAATTTTTCATTAATTAAAACAAATTCTTGATATGGATCTAATTTCAATTCAAAATCTTGGTTGTTAGGAATTGGGAAAATCTTAATTATTGGAAATGTTTTGATTTCTTGGGGTATGGACATTACAAAATATAAAATTTCTTCCTGCTTCCAAATAGAAGTTTTTAATTCTTCGAATTGATCGGAACTGATTTTACTTATTGTTTCTAAATCAATCAATTTAGGGTTGATTCTGTAAATCCTGTACATGTTCTAAAAAACTTTTAATATTACTTAAAAAAGAATCTGCAACTATTTTCATTGTTAATTTGTTCTGAACTATGTTTGTTGCGTTTTTAAGTTCGTTGAGAATTTTGTTTTCTTCGTTTATATGTTGTATGATTGAGTTTATTTCCTCTGTGCTTATTTGATTTTTCTGGATCTCCTCTAACGTGGTTTGTATGCTTTCTTTATCACTTTCGTCAAGAGTGCCAAACAAAAATTTTAAACCACTTCCTATTGCATTAAAAAGAGCTCTTCTATGTCTGATATGAAACATTTCTTTTTCCTTATTTGCTAAATTCATATATCTTTTAATTAAATTAGTTTGAAGATATTTATTTGCATTATACTCGTATTCTCGATAAAGTTTTTGACAGGCTTCCTCTAATTCTGTTTTATTAATAAATAATATTTTATTAGTAAAATTAGTTGCTTGATTAAATCTGCCTTGTTCAGTTATAAGATATCCGTGGTCACTTTCAATTTTGCTCACTTGAATAGATTGGTTGATCGACTGTGGTATTTGGATTAGTAATAGAAGTATTGCTATTGTGTAAATTGGAATCTTGATGGTTTTCCTAAGTCTCTCCTTCGTTCCTATAATGATTAGCAATATTAGTTTTCTTTTTACGCTTAAAATGCGTATTATATTTTTTGGAAAGCCTGTTCCTAAACTTAACTACATAGTGATCTTCACCTACATCTGTCGGCATTACATGAACTGGTCTAAATGGATTTGTTTTTTTATCTAACCTCTTTCTTGAGTTTTCTGCGTAAACGAAATTAGTGTCAATATCGTATTCTTTTGTTAATGTTTCCTATTCTACGTTCCTTTTCTACTTGGGTATTTTTAGTTGGTTGTTTTTCATTAAAAAATGTATTATATGGGGTTTGACCAGTTACTGAATGGGTTATTATGTGATTGTAAGTGAAAATGGTTTGTTCGATTGCATGATGTTGAAGTTCTTTATCTTGCGAGGTATTAATAATACGCAATTTTTCATTTAATGTTTTGTGCAATCTTTCGATATCAGCTATACCAGTTTTTCCTGTTGTGATTTCGATTTCTATGTTTAAGCTCTTTAACCATTCTTGTAAACTTATATTTATTAGTCCACTATCTTGATCCGTTTTGATTTTTTTTGGAGGGCCCATTGAATTAAATATTCTTAATAATGCTCTCTTAGCTTCTAACCAATTTGAATGATCGATTTTTTCCACCATAGCAAACTTTGAAAATATGTCAATGCATGTAAGGTATGAATTCTTGTCCCATTTCCATATATCTATAACAAATTTTTCCCTTATTTCGTAGCACGGTGGGGTTAATTTAAAAGGCATTTTTGCCTTGACGTGATCGTTCTTGCATTCATTACAAATATTACAATTGTTAATTATACTCGATATTTCAGAAACATAATTTGGGTAATAGTATTTTTTTCCTGAATTCATATTGAATTTTATCAACTTGATGAAGGCCTTGTAAATGAATATTCAAAATAATTTCTTTGAAATTGTCATAAGAAGTTACATCTTCTAAAATTGTTGGTGCTCTATAGATTCTATTTGCGCGAGTTTGTCTGACTAATCTTGAATAAACGTCTTGAAATTTAATAAAATCTTCATCGCATTCAAAGTAAGCACATGCAGTTCTCCCTGCTAACTTCTCTAAAATAATATTTTTTGCAAATTCTACAGTCATTGTAGAATAATTTATTGTTATTCGCGTGTTTTTAAATATTTTTTGCAAGTCCTCAATATTGTTCTCAGATTTTTTGAAAACAAATTGCCTTCTAAATGTATTTAAAGGTCTTTCAGAGATTCCAATAAAATCTGAATTATCTTCATCCGCTGAATGAATTGTAGCTTGGTCAGATGCTATTTCGTTATTATGACAACACTCTATTTTTACTCTTGATAATGCGTCTGCCACATGATTCTCTTTTCCCGGGATGTATTTAATATCGAAATCGTATTCGTTTAATTTAATTTTTCAACGTTGAAGTTTTGCGTTGGGTTCTTTTAAATTATGAAGCCACTGTAAAGGCCTATGATCGCTATTGATCAACAATTTTCTTCCGTACAAGTAAGGGCGAAAATATTTCGTTGCCCACACAATGGCTTATAATTCTTTTTCTGTAGTCGAATAATTAATTTCATGTTCATTACATGTTCGACTAGCAAAACAAATAGGATGGCCGTCCTGACTTAAAACTGCTCCCATTGCGAAATTAGATGCGTCAGTTGTGAGCACAAATTTCTTATTATAATCGGGATACTTCAAGATTGGATAATTTAAGATCAAAGTTTTTATCGTTTCCACTGCTTTAACATATTCGCTGTCAAAGTAGTTGACTTTTTCACCCTTTTTTAGGCATTTGGTCAAAGGCTTAGTTATGGACGCAAAATTTTTAATAAATTTCCTATAAAAACCTGCCAATCCTAAAAACTGTTTGATTTTTTTTTGTCTGCCTTTGGAATGGGAAATTTCTGAATTGCTTCAATCTTTGTAGGAATGGGCTTAATGCCACTCGGTGTAACGATGTGTCCTAAAAATGAAGTCTCTCTTTTCAAAAACTCACACTTGTCTACCTGAATCTTAAGATTGGCACTATTTAGTCTTTGAAAAACTTTATTAAGAGATATCATATGTTCCTGAAGTGATGTGCTAAAGATGATAACATCATCAAGATATACCATGCAGTCCTTTCCTACTAAGTCACCTAAAACCGAATTCATTAACCTATGAAAGGTTGCTGGGGCGTTTTTAACCCCAAACGGCATTCTTGTAAATTCGTAGTGACCATCTTGTGTGGAGAAGGCTGTTTTTGCGCGGCTTTTTCATCAACTTCAACTTGGTGGAATCCTTTTGCAAGGTCCACGGTTGTAAAATATTGCGTACGCCCAAGTTTTTCTATAATAACGTCGATATTCGGGACAGGGAAAGTTAGTAGCACCAGAGTTAAGCACCTCAAAATCCACAAGGCCTGGCTGTCCCCGGATCAAAAACTCGAAACCAAATTGATCATCTTGTAATCGACGGAAGGCATGCCTCAAGAGTTCTAGATGTACGTACATTTCGGGGGGGTCAACATCAACTCCGACCAATATCTTGTGGCAGCCAAGATCCGCATGCGATTATGCAATACGAAGAACATATGCACAGAAATGCAACGAAAGCTAGATGTCGCTAAGCTGCAATTACAACGAACTGCCGAAGCCTACTCCGCTCAACTCTCGGTTAAGCTCAACCAACCAACCTCTGGACTCGACGACGCCGGCGGACTTTGGGCGCATATATCCCACTCCATACGCGCTGCCGCTGAAGAAGTCATTGGTTTCCGGCGCCCGCAACCTCGGAACCAATGGTACGATCAGTAGTGTCGCATCGCGACAGCAGTAAAAAACGCCGCATACAGAAAAATGCTGCAGTCAGCTGCAACGCGAGCCGTGCGAGAAAACTACCGCGAAAAGAGGAAGGAAGAGAGGCGCCTTTTCAGACGCAAGGAAAGAGAGCAGGAAAGCGTGAGCGTAAGGAACTAGAGGTATACCAGGGCAAGAAGGATGCACAAAAATTCTATCAACAGGTTAAGCGTCTAACTCAAGGTTTCAAGCCCGGAGCATCCACTTGTAGAGACGAAAATGGAGATCTGAATACGGATACCCAGTGTGTGCGTAGAGTGTGGAGACGGCACTTCTCCAATTTACTTACTGCCGACGATTCCATCAATGCCGTCCATCGAGAGCGCAGTTCAGAGCCACCAATCAACGATGACGGAGTGGAAGTACCACCACCTAGCCATGAAGAGGTTCGAGTTGCTATCCAACGACTCAAAAACAATAAAGCAGTGGGTGCTGACGCTTGTCAGCTGAATTGTTTAAAACCGGTGGCGATGAATTGATAAGGCGTATGCATCAGCTCATCAGCAAAATATGGCTAGCAGAAAGCATGCCCGACGATTGGAACCTCAGTGTACTGTGCCCTATACTTAAGAAAGGAGACCCTAGAATCTGCGCTAGTTATTTCCATCGCATATAAGGTTCCCTCAAACGTACTGTGTGAAAGATTAAATCCGATTACAAAAACACTGATTGGACCTTATCAGTGTGGCTTTCGACCTGGTAAGTCCACCATAGACCAGATTTTCACGCTACGACAAATCCTGGAGAAAACCCTCGAAAATCAAATTGACACACACCATCTCTTTGTCGATTTTAAAGCTGCGTTCGATAGCCCGAGAAGGGATTGCCTATACGCAACAATGTCTGAGTTCGGTATACCTGCAAAGTTGATTAGACTTTGTAGAATGACGTTGAGCAACACACGCAGCTCCTTCAAGGTAGGAAATGACCTCTCCGAAACCTTCAATACTGAAAGCGGTTTCAGGCAAGGCGATCCACTGTCATGCGATCTCTTCAACATCATCATGGAGGGGATCGTACGAAAGGCCGGTGTGCATCGTAATGGCACCAGTTTCTATAAAGGTGTCCCGCTCCTTGCGTACGCTGATGATATTGATATTGTCGGCAGAACCAAGAGAGATAATACCGCTGCTTTCGCCGCTATCGAAAAGGAATCAGCCAAAGTGGGTTTGACTATAAATGAGGGTAAAACAAAGTATATGCTTGAAAACTTTTGTTTGAAAGATGACTCGTCTTATTTTCTGAGGTTGGGCTCGTACCAGTTTATACATGAAAAATAAATTGTAGCATTTTTTAATTTCTATTTAGTTTTTAGCAATTCTTAAAAAAATCAATTTTTAAGAATTACACAATTTTTTACAATTTTTAAAAAAAAAAAAAAACTTCTCACGCCTTCTATGGTTTAATACCTACGAATTGTTGGTGCCAAAGAATAGAATCGTGAAAAGAAGTAAACAAATAGCGCAACAAGTCTGCAGAATTAATGTAGTCAATTTTTTGAACCTTTGCTTTGTGCTAAGAAGTAGAAAAACAATGCTTTTTAAATTGGAAAGCACACAACTGCAATTCCGCTTTGGTTTTAGCAGAAGGTGTGCTTATAAGACTTTCAAAGTTAATGGACTGCATGAGCCACAGAAGATTACTGATGAGTTAGTGTAGCGACCAACGAAACAGCTATCTAGTCTGCTGGTGGTTGTTCTGTAAAGAACATTGTTGTTGTGGCAACCTGTTGCTTCATGAAATTACTTGGCATAAAGCTCTAAGTGTAATTCTTAAAAATTAATTTTTTTAAGAATTGCTAAAAACTAAATACAAAGTATATGCTGTCTACAAACAAGGGAGCGCGGTGTTTAGACTCCCACGTTTCATCCGGCAGCTATAACTTTGAAGTAGTCAAGGAGTTTGTATACCTTGGCACCGCCATTAATTCCAACAACGAAATCAGCCTGAAGATAAATCGAAAATAATTGCTAATAGGTGCTACTACAGGCTCAGTAAGCAACTAAGTTCCAGAGCCCTCTCTCGATCGACAACACTAACACTCTACAAGACGCTCGTTCTACCTGTGCTGCTTTATGGCGCTGAGGCATGGGTAGTTTCGCAAACTGACGCAGCCGCTCTGGGGGTGTTCGAGAGAAAAGTTCTTCGCAAAATCTTCGGTCCTGTTCGAATCGGCGATGACTATCGCATCCGAATAAACCACGAGCTGTATGAGCTCTACGAAGACATTGACGTAGTTCGACGTAGAACTGTGCAGCGACTACGCTGGCTGGGTCATGTCCATCGAATAGACGACGAAGCTCCAGCGAAAAAGGTGCTCGAGGCGATGGTCAACGACGACGAGGGAGACCATGCCTCCGATGGATGGACCAGGCTGAGGAAGTCCTAACCGCACTTGGTGTATCCGATTGGAGAAGGCGCGCGCAAAGCAGAGGCGCCTGGCGAGAGCTGATGAAGTCGGTCGAAACCCGGACACGGGTTGTTACGGCCACCTAAGTAAGTAAGTTTGTTATTATTTTCTGCTTATGTCAGGTCTAGACTTGAATATTGTTCTTTCATTTGGAATCCGGTTTATGATGTTTATTCTAATCGCCTGGAGTGTGTTCAAAAAAGATTTCTAAAATTTGCGCTGAAGCCACTAAATTTAACTGAGCCGCTACCGCCATATAGTGTGCCCTGTAAACTGTTGCATTTAAATTCACTGAAAGATGGAAGAACTATTCAGTCTCTTAAAATTATTCGTGGATTAAATTGTGGCACTATTGAATGTGCATCTCTTCTAAAACGTATTAATTTGAATACTCCATTAAGACCATTGCGTTCATATAATCCATTTTATCTCAGAGCTTATAAGTCTAATTATGCGGGCAGTGAACCTATCACTAGAGCCTTAAATTATTTTCACAATTTGTGCTCATGTATTCCATTAGATTATTCCATTCTCTATGCCTAGGGAAGTATTTAAGAATTGTCTCTCAGATTTTTTTGTTAACTGAAGTTAAGATTTGTTGTTGTAATATATTTTTCACTCTGTTTCTTTAATTTCAGTCTGTCTTAAATGATTTTGTAATCACCTGACAGTAAATAAATAAATAAAAACCGCATCGATTGTTCTTTTCATATGCAGTAGTACTGAGTTTTCGATCATTGGACATAGTGAAACCTAATGCTTCATTCAAAAATGCAATTTGTTGTGGATTTTTATCATCTGCAATATAAATATTGAAGTCTCGCACTTACTTCACGTCGTCATCATAATCAAATTTTTCGAGTATTTAGAAGCTTCTTTTGAATAAATCTTCAAATTATCGCATAAAAAAATTTTTCCCGAATTGACTCCTAGAGGGGTTAAAGATATGAGCTGGCCCTATTATTTTACGCCCCCTTCCGAACACACTTAACCCCTAAATGCCATCCTTATGGGGGACCCCATACAAAAAACACAAACACTGTCGTTTAAAGTTCATATTTCGACAACTAAAAGGGTCACCGATCCAACTAGAGGAGAGACCTACTAGAGGAGCCAAATATATGAGTTGGTCCTATTACTTTTTACTCACCAACGTTTCTTCAAACTGTAACGAGCCATCTTCCGTAGCTGTGGTATTTCTTGCCGGCTCCAAGGCTCGTTGCAAACATTTATTTATTCGCGGACCGCGCTTTTGATCGTGTGCTTTTGGCTATCTGAAGCACGGGCTGTACATGAGGAATATTTATACTTTTGTTACCTTACACTAACCTTATCTTATCTTAAACATTAATAATTAGAAATAATAAATCCATGCAATTATGGCAATAAAAGAAAAATGGTAGCGGTCCAATGTGTGGTCAAAAATACGTTAATTTTGCCCTTAACGTATCCCACCTACTTCGGGGAATGAATGAGTTGGTAACCACGACCCTTCCAGATCGTGCAATTTTTATCTAAAAAATGGCTTTTTAGATGACAACTGAAGGATTGTCTGCTATCTGCGCGATCATGCAGCCTTACCAAAAAACTAATTTAGTGCTGGCTGTAATTAGTGCCAGCTCTAAAAAGATTTTTTAGCATAAGCTTAACAGAGGCTACAGCTGCTACTAAATTAAAAAGCTGTCGCTAAAATTTATTATCAGTTTTTTAGTAAGGCTGATGGTCTTCACCGTTCTATTCGCTCACTCTGTTGGGTTCTCTTGTGGAATGTACTGCGCGGTGAACTACAGCTGAGCCCCTAGTTCCTCCACGTACTCCGACTTTGGGTACTCCGTATTTTGCCACGAATCGTTCTTGGAATGCCTTGATCAAACCATCTGTTGTCGCTTTGCAATGCGGGATCAGTTCAGTCCACTTCAAAAACGGTCGAAAAATACCAACAACATCGTGTTGCCATGCTTTGAACGTAGCAAGGGCCCTACGAAATCATCACCAGAGCTGTAAAAGAGTTCATTAATATGCGGTTTAAAATTATTGATTGTGATTTTAAATTTCAAGTCCCAATGATTTAAAAAAATTAATGCAATCATGAATGCAATAATTTTTAAAATTTTTTATTGGGACTCCAAGAATGCAATCATTTTTTAAATCATTGCTTGTGATTTGAAATTTTAAGTCCCAATCAATGATTTGAAAAAACGAATGCAATGGCCCATATTAAACGATGTTCGCTTGATTGGTGTTTTGTTGTTGCTTTCAATGTAAAGCGGTCAAAAAAAATTGAGAGTAAGGGGGTAAGGTTTTAACTTTTTTTTACTATTTCCTTTTATTATTTTATATAAATGCACAACATCTCAAGAATATTGTATCCAAATTTTAAGTCGATAGGAGTAAAACTAACGGAGATATGAATTTTTAAGTGTATCTCGAACGTCGATTTCGCATACCTGCGCGGCGCGCTTGCCTGGCTGCCGTTTCGTGCTCTTTTGTTGTCCCCAAATTCCTTTCTTTGTCGAGCGATCTTCCTACGTATAAAAAGGCGATGCCTGGCCTTCTATACATTCGTTTCTGTTTCGAGAATATTTTATTTATGGCGTTTTTTTATCTCGAAAAAATTCTGCATTTTTTCTGCCCTCTTTGAGAATTCTGCACTTTTTCATTTCTATTCATTTCTCAAAAAAATGTTGACCTCTAAAATAAAATCGTTTTCTTTTCTCGAAAAATTTGACCTGAAAAGTATAAAAAATGCAGAAAAGTTCTCTCAAGATCGACGGTTTCAGAGTTCTGCCCTCAAATGCTACCAACTGAAGAAACAAAAAAGCGACATGTTAAGAAAATAATAAGGGTGTTCACAGTTTAAGTACGCAGATCTGTTTAATTTACGATGCATTTTTACGCCAACTTACGTAAGCGTATTTTGCTTTGTTGTTGTTTTGCATGCAAACGCAAATACGCAGGCAATCGTAAATAAAAGTAGCCCTTGGGCGTGTCTTATGCGTCTCGTATTGTTATGCCCTGTCTACAGCATATATAACAGCGTTGCAAAATTATTGAATACGGCAGTCACACACTGAGGTGCTCACAGTTACAAAAATAGCAAATGCTATAAATACGCTTTGTTAATATACTATTAAACTGTGAATAGCCCAAATGAACATTGTATTGACATTTTATTAAGGAGTGAGCGTCTCTTTACAAATTACAATAAATTTATTATAATTAAACATAAAATGGCTGAAATTAACGAAATAGCCACATCAGTGGTTTTAACGATATTAACGAAAATATTACAACTAATTAAATTTATCTTCAACAAAACATTCGTCGCCGGACATTTTGAATTTAATTTTGTTTTGATATTTAAAGGAAGACTTTTGCATTTTATTTGACGTTTCTCGATATAATAGGGCAGCCAACACAACATTAAAAAAATGTTGCATTTTTTTGTTCTTTTCTCGACTAAGAACAGGTCAACATTTTTTGAGTTTAGGTCAAAATTTAAAAAACTGTGCACTCAGAGGGCAGAATTTTTTTGCGAGAAAAGAAAACCCCATTAGTAAAGACAGGTAAGTAAAGCCATAGACATATTTTATATTTATATGTATATATATATACATATATATGTACAATATATATACACTGTATACACTATACACTGTACAATATTTAGAACGAGAGACGAGCGTCAGTTTGTCATTGTACGTTTTATCATGCGCATGTGATTTTCTAATTTTGTCAAGAAATTTTCTGTAAAAAAATGCCGGGATTATGTAAAGTTCCGAGGGATGGCAGAAAAAGTGCAAGAACTTATTTGTGCAGATCGAAAAAAAGGCCTCAAACAAATAAAGATTATAAAAAAGTTTATCATCGAATAAAATAAAGTTGAATACCAGTGCGAATGTGCCCGAAGACGTTGGAAAAACATTACAGTCATCGACTTTTTGCTTGTTTCTCAACCATCGCAAGTTTAGTAAAATGTGCCCAATGTGATCGATCAGTTGAGTTCAAAAGTTGGCCAAGAAGGCCTTGGCTTTCAAATCCAAGTGAAATGTGCCAATTGTGATTCACGCTTTAAAACGTCGAGTGAGAAAACTGGTCATCGCTATGAAATCAACACTAGGTTTGCTTTCGTAATGCGTACGTTAGGTTTGGGCTTAGCAGGCTGCAATAAATTTTACGGTCTCATGGACATTGAAAGTAATTTTTTTTTTCCAAACCGTCTTATTTGGATATTAGGAAATCGATTTGCTGCTGCGTCAAAACAACTGCTGGAAAATTTCTTATTTCCCCCGCAGACAAAGAAAAACAGAAAATAAGTACAAGTTCGGTCTTTGACAGCACGTGCGACGGCACGTGGCAGAGGCAAGGCTTCAGCTCCTTGGCGTCACTTCCTTGATTAGAAGTTGGCCTGGAAAAGTTATTAATATTTTCATAAGTAGTTTGCACTGTCAGCTTTGCAAATTATGGGGGAAAAAATTAAATACTGCTGAATTTGAAGAGTGGCACGAAGAACACGTTGAAAAGAATGAATGTTAAGCCAATCACACATGGAAGTCACAGGTAACATGGGAGTTAAAGCTGTTATCGAAATCAGCTGTTATCAGAAGAAAATTACGAAGCAAAGATCAGTAACTATGTCGGAGACGGTGACATTAAAACTTACGGCTATTTAGTGAAAGCTGAACCTTAAGGTGAAAATTTTACTATAAATAAAAAAGAATGTGTAGGTCATATGCAAAAAAGAATAGGAAAACGTATACGTGATCTGGTAAAAGATACTGTAGAAGATAAAGTTGTGAAAACAGGGAAAAATGCTGGCGAAATACGGCGAAATAAAGTACTCGGCGGCAAAGAAAAACTCACAGGGAAAGTATCGATAATTTGAGTCGGTACTACGGAGCAGCAATAAGGCCTTATTGGCAACTAAAACATAGCATCAATGGTTGTACCATATCTAGCTTTTATATTATTGTTGTGTGTTGCACACAACCCAATTAAACAAATCAAACAAAACAAAACAAAATAAAATAAAACAAATTTAAACCATCTCGTCACAAACTATGTCAGAACCTTGAAATGCAGATGTGAATGTAACTTGATTTAATTTAGTAGCGACAAAAATATTGATAAAAAAAAACAATTAAAGAAAAATGATTCATAAATTGTAAATTGCGTTTAGCGCGAGCGGCCACTTATGTTTGGAAATAAAAAGATAAGATAATATTGCAGTGTGCACATGTGGGTCAGCATGTGAGGAAATGTGTAGAGGTGCATATTCATGAGAAACATGTTAAAGTAGCGCATCTGATGAAACGATTGATTTCTTAATTGGAATTTCTTAATTCTGAGAAGCCAACATAGAATCAACCAGAGTAAAAAGGAAGCATTGACATTTTAAATATGTGACTTGAGAAAATGCAAGTCTTAACATTTTTTGTAGCCAAAATGTTTGATTGGTTACAAAAATATGGTTGGAAGAATGAAATGGGGTGTGTCTAAGATATAAGAATATATTGTAAATTTAGTATTTAAGCAAG
This sequence comes from Coremacera marginata, assembly GCA_914767935.1. NCBI lineage: Eukaryota > Metazoa > Arthropoda > Insecta > Diptera > Sciomyzidae > Coremacera > Coremacera marginata. The sequence continues at coordinate 92,612,505 of OU612044.1, read as the reverse complement.
TGAATTTGGAAAAATAAACAGTAGACAAGTTTTTTTTTTTTTTTATGTTTATGTTTATTTGGAAGTCTTTGAATACAAAATTCTTACAGACTATAATGATTTAGGAAAAAACTTAAGTAAACATTACTAATTAGTATAATATCCTTAAAGCTATGTTAAGTAGATACTATTAACAAGATTTTTAAATATTTGTTTAGAAGTAAAGAGATCAAAGTCAAATGATTTATTCAACTCATTAAAAAGTAATAAAGCTCGTGTTATAGGCTCATTTAAGGCATAGTTTGTTCTACAATATTTTACATAAAATAGTTTAGAAATTCTTAAGTTTCTAAAAGGAACATTAAAAGGAATAAGCTCCAATAGAGATTTACAGTCTATTAATCCAGAGATAATGTCATATATGAACATAAGTAATGCAATCTTGCGTCTAGATTCGAGTGATTTCAGCCCTAAGAGCAATAATCTAGAATTATATGGTGGCAAAGGGTCACAAAAGTTAATCGACCGCAAGGCAAACCTAGTGAAGTTTTTTTGAATTTTTTCCAGTCTCAAAGAGGTTGACATATAAAAAGGACACCATATAATGGATGCATACTCCAATCTCGATCTAACAAATGCATTAAATAAAATTATTAGAGTATGTGGATCAGAAAATTCTTTACTATTTCTACGAATAAACGCGAGTAAAGAGTAGGCCTTAGGAATAAGAAAATTGACATGGTCAAGAAACGAGAACTTTGAATCATAAATTACACCCAGGTCTCGATATGTGGACATTGTTTGAATTTTGGAATCAATAAGAAAATAAGAGTTGGATAAAGTATTGAGAGAGAGTTTAGATAGAGTAAGATGAAAACATTTAGAAAAATTCAAAAGTAGGCTATTCGAAACACTCCAGGCCAAAAGCCTATTAACGTCGTTTTGTAAATCAGCAACATCTGATGAACATGAAATTTCTTTAAATAATTTGAGGTCATCCGCATAAAGAAGAAAATTAGATTTCCAAATATGTTTGGAGATATCATTCATAAATAAAATAAAGAGTAATGGTCCAAGGATACTACCTTGCGGAACACCCGACGAAGCAACAAATTCATAAGATTTAATATTATTAATACAAACAAAACATGTCCTATCTGACAAATACGATTTAATCCAACTTAAAAATGTAGAATGAAATCCCATTTGCGATAATTTCCAAAGCAGCAAATTATGAGAAACTCTATCAAATGCCTTAGAAAAATCTGTGTATATAACATCAACTTGGTGTCCCTGCATAAAAGAAGATACACAATAATCAGAAAAAAGAGCTAAATTTGAAAGAGTAGACCGCCCAGCTACAAAACCATGTTGCTCGGGGCATATATAGCGTTTTGTAAAAAAGCTTAACTTGTTTTTAATTAGACTTTCGAAGAGTTTCGAAACATTGGATAGTTTTGAGATTGGCCGATAGTTAGCAACATTACTCCTCGAACCTGATTTAAACACAGGGGTAATGGCAGCAGTTTTCCAACATTTTAAAAATTTTCCTTCAGATAAAGATTTGTTAAAAATAGTGCATAGAGGAACGGCAAGAGTATGCATACATTTTATAAAAATAATTGAAGCAAAACCATCAAGGTCTTCTTTAAAAGAAGTTTTCATAACCCTCATGGATTCAATTACATCGTCAACTGAAACAGATAAGAACCCGATATCAGTAAAGACCTCAATAAAGTTAACGGCATTAACAGACAAATCGTCATCAAGAACAAAATTCGACTTAAAGAAGTCAGCGAACATGTTAACAGTGTCCTCAATATTTACTGAGTGCTTCTCATTGAAAATCATTGAAGTGGGAATTTGGGAGCCACCTCTTTTAGACTGAATAAAGTTCCAAAATGATTTCGGGTTTGATTTAATATTAGATTCATAACGCAAGATATATTGTTTATATAGAAATTTATTAAGAAAATTGAATTCACGCATATAGTGCAAATAATTTTCTTTATATATAGGCTCGTTAGTAGCCTTAAATAACTTTAAAAACTTATTACGCTGATTTTTAAGCTTTTTAAGACCCTTTGTGTACCAGGGAAGCTTATGATTATTTTTAGTTGAACGCGGTACACAAGTATCACAACTAGTTAAAACATTAGTTTTAAATTAATAGATTTGATTCAATAAATTATTTAAATCCATAAAATTACAATTGTTAAAGTTATACATATTTTTTACTTGATTACTCTCATAAAAATCATAAAATTCAATATCAATTAAAAGAGCTTTATGGTGCATTCCTGAGTTAGATATAGGAAAGAGACATTCTGAAATATCATGTTTAATATTTGAAGATATATAAATAAGATCTAGTAATTTATTCAGATTATTAAAAATATGGTTAATTTGAAGCAAATCGATGCTACAAAGGCTATCAATAAAAAGTATTTCATTCGTCTGGTTTACATTTGTTGGTGTTAATTCATCGGCAATAAATGTCCAGATAATATTAGGCAGGTTGAAGTCACCCATGACGCAAAGGTGAGAGTTATCATCTAGTGAGGAGTTTATACCAATTATATTGTCGGTATGTGCCATGTATAGTAAATCATCACTATTAGGTGGAATGTATGATGCGCAGATATACAATGAAACAGTATTATTAACCAATCGGACACAAATTTGATCCAGCAAGGAATTGGAATCAATCAGCGGCTGAAGAGAAGAGCAGTATTTCCTCTTAATGGCAATGAGTACGCCACCACCACGAGTTAGCCCAGTTTTAATTGGGTCTCTGTCCTTCCGGTAGATATTAAAGATATTTAAATCAAAAAATTCACCATCGAAAAACTCGGAGTTAACCAAGTTTCAATAAAAACATAGATGTCAAAATCTTCATGAGATGTAAAGTTATAAATAATGTCAGACTTTGTTCTCATTCCAGACATATTCTGAAAATAGCATTTCAAATTTTTAGATGCGGAGCGCACAGGTTGATTAAATTGTGTTAATACACATGTCTTTTGAATCTGGTTCTCTGAAAATTTTTAAACATTGTAACTTTAATATTCTCCTGCCAGAGCGACGGATTGGAAATAACATCAATATGCTGCTCAACAACTCCAAGTTTAAATGTAACTCTTTTAAGATTCTCAACAAGAGCATCTTTTCTTATTAATTTAAAACAGACTAAGTCTTTTTCTTCAATAGATGAGTGTCTCACCACATAGTTTATAATATCTTGTTCAGACACATTCGGATCAAAGGCACCAATATGCACATAAGCCATTTTTGGTAAAACATTTAGTTCATACCTAACACTTTGTCCAACGACACTTTTGGCACGCTGAGCAGATTTTTTATTATTTACTAATTCCCAATTCTCATTATTTCGCTCTTGATAAATACCAGCAACCACAGCAGAATATAATTGCGAATTATTGGAAGCAGCAATCAAAGAAGATTTCGGCGCTATGACACCAACATTATCAGTAACTTGAACACCTGCAGTAGCAACTTGCGTGGAGAGCGCAGAAGGGATAGTGGGTGCTTTGACAGCAGGAACAACAACAGCATCAGCATCAACGACAGCATTAACAGAATAACTAGAAGCAGCATGCGAAGAAGAATTAGGCACTTCAACACCAACAACATCAGCAGCCTGTATATGTGAGCTAGAAACTTGCATAGAGAGCACAGAGCAATTAGCAGCCAAATCCCTTGTAGGCGTACATTCGGCAGGAACAACAACAGCATCAGATTCGTCGACAGCATCAACAACAATAGCAGGAGAGGCCGCCGGAGAGACACCAGAAGAGTTATTCGCAATATTCACTGGCATTAAATTGCATGCAGAAACCATTTTTCGCGGTCGTGAGCGCGATTGAGTAGCGCCACTCAAGATTACTGCATTGTTGCCAGTCGACCCCACTGGCTTACGGGAGCGGAGACGAGGAAATTCGGAAGAGGCAGCATCAGAAATTGAAGGTGATGTGACGACAGGGTCAACGACCTTAGTGCCGCTCGACTGCATAAGCAGAGATTTAATATCATTGACATCATTTGTCAACTTGTTAACATCATTTGTTAGCTTGTTCATAGTTAGCACGAGATTAGAACGTTCAATCAAACATTGATCACAAATAAACGAAATGTTTAAGTGACTGTCAATCAACTCACAAAGCGATTTATTTAAATTTACGCACTGTTTGTGATATACATTGGTACAAGAATTATTGAGTTAAGCTGTCGTTTTAATTTCATTTCGAAATCTAACAGAGCGGCCTTGAGGCCTTAATTATCAGCGTGGCTCGCTTAAAAGTCAACATTAGGGAAGAAAATTAAATTTACATTAAAAGCTAAAACACAACATGGCGATCCTGCGGACACCATACTTGCGACCAAGATAAATCCTGCAAATTAAAGTCACGTATTAAAATACAAAAGAATAAAGACCTAATGTCATACTTAAGAGAAGGGTTAGATGAGCTATTCGAGCAGTTGAACCAACCAGCAGCATTTGCAGAAGTAGAATATGTACCAGAAAACGTAGCGCAAGGCAACACAGTTACACAGCAGATATATATTTCGACACCATTGACAGCTGGACCAAAGCCACTCACATTGGAGAAATACTAGCAAAGACAGTGCAAAGGACACAGCAAGAAGAAGTTAAACATAGAAGGAAGTCGAGAGGAGGCAAAGCAGTAAACTTGAGAAGAAAGCTTGAAGTCCACAGAAAACTCACGATGCTTGACCAGAACGGCAAGGAAACCATTACAATCAACGAAAACATTGAAAATAATCTAGGATCAGATGTAACAAAAACCGAGGTTCAGCTGACAACACTATTTTCTGCCATTATAGGTGTGTTTCCATACACATTTTCGAGTAAAAGTCGAGTAAAGTTCAATGTCAGAGAGTAAAATGAAATTTGAGAATAATGTCAAAAGTACGGAAACGACTTCTAGCTAGTTTCAAGCAAGAAGAAACTAGTAAAGTTGTCAAATGTAAACAGCGCCAATTTTTACTTTTTACAAACGCAAATAACGCCAATTTTAACTTGATATTTTATATTTATTTATATGTATTGATATTTAACAATTTGTAAATTTGTTTTTTATCGCACAACGTAACCAAACAACGAACGACAATTTGACATTTGCTTTTTCTTCTTGATGCTCGTTCTTATGTAGCTGGAACAAATTTCTTTTAGCACACTTCGAGCAGCTTTCGAGCTCGAGAGAGCGGTTTTATGCTTGTTCTTCTAGCTAGAAAAAGTACGGAAACACGTTCTAGCACATTGCAAGTTACTACAATCCAGTACGGCAACATACCTTATATCAACTATTATATCAACAATAATCATATTTTGCAAATTTATATACATAGCATATAGAATAAATCAATATTTTAAAACATACGTTCAGAAAAGGATAAATAGAATTCAGAATGTTTAAAATAATTATAATAACAGTCCTTTTGATAACAATAATTTCTGTTGCATTATATAAAATATATTATTTTAAAAATTATGTTAAGAACAAAATAATTATTGTCAGTAATTGAAAATATATAATCCATAAATATAAAATAAAAAACAAAAAAAAGTAAAAATATAACAATGCCAGAATTTGCTACAAAATGCTTTTTCCAAAGGATGTTTTGGAATCCTTTTTAACGAATACTGCTATAAATGTACCCAAAAAATCATTGATATTGGAAAAGTAAGATACTTGACGTACAAGTAAAATAGCTTTCATTTCCATTTCTTCAGATGTACCATTTACTTACTTACTTACTTAGGTGGCCGTAACAACCCGTGTCCGGATTTCGACCGACCTTATCAGCTCTCGCCAGGCGCCTCTGCTTTGCGCGCGCCTTCTCCAATCGGATACACCAAGTGCGGTTAGGGCTTCCTCAGCCAGGTCCATCCATCGGAGGCATGGTCTCCCTCGTCGTCGTTGACCTGCGACCCTCGCCTCGAGCACCTTTTTGCTGGAGCCAGCGTAGTCGCTGCACAGTTATACGCCGAACTACGTCAATGTCTTCGTAGAGCTCATACAGCTCGTGGTTCATTCGGATGCGATAGTCATCGCCGACTCGAACAGGACCGAAGATTTTGCGAAGAACTTTTCTCTCGAACACCCCCAGAGCGGCTCAGTCAGTTTGCGAAACTACCCATGCCTCAGCGCCATAAAGCAGCACAGGTAGTACGAGCTTCTTGTAGAGTGTTAGTTTTGTCGATTGAGAGAGGGCTCTGGAACTTAGTTGCTTACTGAGCCCGTAGTAGCACCTATTAGCAATTATTGTTCTTCGCTTTATCTCCAGGCTGATTTCGTTGTTAGTATTAATGGCGGTGCCAAGGTATACAAACTCCTTGACTACTTCAAAGTTATAGCTGCCGGATGAAACGTGGGAGTCTAAACGCCGCGCTCCCTTGTTTGTAGACAGCATATACTTTGTTTTACCCTCATTTATCGTCAAACCCACTTTGGCTGATTCCTTTTCGATAGCGGTGAAAGCAGCGGTAACATCTCTCTCGCTTTTTCAATAGACACCTTTGTAGAAAATGGTGCCATTATGGTGCAAATGGTGCTTCCATGATGATGATGAAGAGATCGCAAGACGCCCTGTCTGAAACCTCTTTCGGTATTGAAGAATTCAGAGAGGTCATTTCCTACCTTGGTGGAGCTGCGTGTGTTGCTCAACGTCATTCTGCAAAGTCTAATCAACTTTGCAGGTATACCGAACTCAGACATTGTTGCGTATAGGCAATCCCTTCTCGGGCTATCGAACGCAGCTTTAAAATCGACAAAGAGATGGTGTGTGTCAATTTGATTTTCGTGGGTTTTCTCCAGGATTTGTCGTAGCGTGAAAATCTGGTCTATGGTGGACTTACCAGGTCGAAAGCCACACTGATAAGGTCCAATCAGTGTTTTTGTAATCGGCTTTAATCTTTCACACAGTACGTTTGAGAGAACCTTATATGCGATAGAAATAACTAGCGCAGATTGTAGGGTCTCCTTTCTTAAGTATAGGGCACAGTATAAGTTAACATCCGTTGTTGACAATGTAATTTAATCCTCTACACGCGCAGCTAATGCAGACATTAGCTTGCAATTTTGTCGCTAGCTTAATTTGTTGTTTCGCTTTACCTTTAAATTTCCGTTCCCATACATTTTGCTTATTCGGCAAAACGTGGCATTGTGGAGTTGTTAGACTTCTTTAAAGAATAACTAAAAGTCAGTCTTATTCGAGAGCTCAACTCATATAGTGAGTAATCAAATAATTGTTAAAGAATAAGTTTGTATTAGCTCAACTCACATAGTGAGTAATTAAATAACTGTTAGAATAAGTTGGTATTGTAATAATCTGGTGAAATAAATCATATAAAAATAAATTTAACTCTTTTATTAAATGGAAAACAATAATTGGCGCCCAACGAAAAAATCCTTTTAAAGGATCGAAAAGAATTCACCATAAAGTGAAAAATAAAAAAATTCACCATAAAGTGAAAAATAACTCACGTAAAAAATTTTTTTTTAAAAAATTCACCATAAAGTGAAAAAAATGAACAAGAACTCACATTATAAACTAAAATAAATATTTTAGTAAACAAACTAACTAAACCTTGTGTGAAAATAATTGAATTGAAAACCTTGTATGCCAAAATCAATTATTTTTCGGAAAATCATCGTTAAGAACATCTTTTCAACCTCAAGTTTATGAGAACTGCAAAATAAATTGCAATTATCTCTTCAACTAAAATCATCTTGAAGGACAATACCACCACCGCAAGCATCAGATATTTCAACAATAAATCACCTTAAGAACAACAGCCATATCACCTTGAAGAACAATAGCACCACCACGAACATCAGCACCAATATAAATTCAAGAGCAGTAACAACAATACTAAATCACCATTATGTTTATGTAAGTTTTAGATTGAGATCTTAGTAAAAAAATAAAAAAACTGACACGAAATTTTAATTATAATTTTTGAACTAAATAATAATAATATTATTTTAGGAAAAATAAAGTTTTGAAAAATAAATTGAATTTTCGGAACATAAAAAAAAACCGAAATAACTAAATGAAAAAGTGAATACTGTTTAAAAATTTATTTAGGAAAAAGAGTAAACTAGTTTTAAAGTAAGCATATAAATAAAAAATAGCTAAATTTTCATGCAACTTTTGGAAAATAAATTAAATAAAAACAACTTTATTTAACTTAATGGAAATATGAATGTTTAAAATTTTTTTTTTATTTAAAAAAAAAAAAGAAACTTAATTTTAAGTTAGCATGCGGATTCGAAAATAGAATTAAAATTTTTTTTTTATGAAACCAGTAAAAGAAATTAGTACATCAGCTCGTAGGGAAGCAGAGGAAATCGTAGCTAGAATAGAAGCTTTAAGCATTTCCGGCCAAACAACTTCTAAAAACACAATGGACCCTGCAAACATACAAGTACTGATAAACACCGCCATCCAACAGGCATACCAAACAACAAAAACAGAATTTCAATCGACTATAGATGCGTTAACAGCACAGATAAATAATTTGCAATCTCCTTCTGCTGTGGAGAAGTATAAAGAGATTGAAATATTAGGGAACGTACAATGCGATGAAACACTTGACATTGTTAAATCAGTCCCGGAATTTAAGGGTGACCTCAATAGATACGTCTCATGGCGCCAAGCAGCCATGACTGCCCACAGACTTTTCGAACCATATGCAGGTAGTTCTAAATACTAGCAAGCAGTGGCTATATTGAGAAATAAAATCGTTGGGAATGCGGATGCTGCACTTAGTGCTTATAATACTGTTCTCAATTTCAGAGCTATAATAGCTCGACTTGACTTTACTTTCATGGACAAGAAGTCCATATTTACGTTAGAGCAAGAACTCTCCACCCTTAGGCAAGGACAGAAAACAATAATTCAATTCTATGACGAGGTAGAGCGTAAACTGACTGCTATTGTCAATAAAGTCATCATGTCACACGAAGGGGAAACTTTACTAATAAAATCACTCAATCAAAAGTATCGCGAAGACGCATTGCGAGTGTTTGTTTCTGGACTTAAAAAGCCTTTATGTGATACACTATTTTCTTGTAAACCTGTTGACTTACCATCGGCCTTGGCACTTGCCCAAGAGTTAGAAACTAATCAAAATCGATACCATTTTGCTGCGATCTACAATAGCAGACTAGAGTTTCACAAAATTTTTCTGTTAAGCCTCCTCCATTCTATCAACAAAATACTATGCAGAATCGTGTAATCCAACCGCTTAACCATCCCCAATTTTTCCCAACTCAACTTGGACAACAATATACTTCATCTTATCAAAATCGTCCTCAACAATCGTTTAACCAGTCTCAACGTTATAATACCTCGAATCCTAATTTCCAACCCCAACCAAACCTTCACAATTTTAGCCAAAACATTCAACCCGTACATCAGCATATTCCTTATCCCCAGCCTACACCTCAAAACCTTGATGGTGACGTTAGCATGCGAACGGTACAAAACAATAATAATAATTATTTTTTTCAAACACAAAAAAGGGGTATATCGTCTGATAAGCAGATACCTAGGAAAATCCAGAGAATTAATCACATTGGTCAGGAAACCCTACAAAATGAAGTTCATGAAGAACATAGCGATTTCGAGGAGAACACTAATATCCCATTCTATGAGAACCAACTAAATAACCAAAACTCTACTAACCCATCTTTCGAAGATGAAATTAATTTTTTAGAGGTGGATCAGTGCTGCCCTACATTGAACGAATGATAGGCGGTAGACACGTCAAACTTCTTATTGATACGGGAGCTTCAAAAAGTTATATCACTAACGTTAGCGGATTAAAAAATATTAAAGAACTAGATAACCCTTTTTTAGTTAAATCAATTCATGGTGCCGACATAATTAACAAAAAAACATTAGTGAACGTCCTCAATAAAACCGAAACATTTTTTATTCTTCCAAATTTGTCTTTATTCGATGGTATAATAGGATTCAGCTTTATAAAAGGGATAAAAGGAGTAATTAACACAGTAAACGATATTATTTTCTTTGATGGTGGACAAGAAAAATTAAAATACCTTGAGTTAGAAACAGTAAATAATATAATAGAGAATGTCTGTATCCCAAGAAATGTTGAAGAAAATTTCTATAAAAAAATTCATGAAAATTCTGGTGTTTTCGCAAACCCAAACGAAGCTTTACCTTTTAACACAAAAATCTCTGCAACAATTAGGACCAAGGACCAGGAACCAATTTACATATTCAAAATATCAATCCTACCCCATTCCAATGATAGACTTCGTCAACAAAGAAGTAAAGGAACTTTTAAAAAATAAAATCATAAGGCCATCCCGTTCCCCTTATAATAGCCCGGTTTGGGTTGTGGATAAAAAAGGCACAGATGACTGTGGAAAACCAAATAAACGACTTGTATTCGACTATACGAAACTTAACTCAAAAACCATTCCTGATAAATATCCAATTCCTGATCCATCTATTATATTGTCAAACCTTGGGAAGTCTAAATTTTTCACGACATTAGATTTAAAGAGTGGCTTCCACCAAATTGATTTGGCTGAACGCGATCGCGAAAAAACTGCTTTCAGCATAAATAATGGAAAATATGAATTCTGCCGTTTGCCATTTGGCTTGAAAAATGCGCCTAGTATTTTTCAACGCGCCATTGACGACGTTTTACGTGAAGAAATCGGGAAAACATGCCACGTTTACATAGACGACAAAATAATATTTTCTGACTCCGAGCAAAAGCATATCGATGATATTGACAGAATATTAAAAAAACTTTTCCACGCTAATATGAGAGTATCGCTAGAAAAATCAAAGTTCTTCAAAACCTCAGTTGAGTACTTAGGTTTTGTTGTTTCAACTGATGGAATTAAAACTTGTGCGAAAAAAATTGAGGCTATCGTGAATTACAAAGCCCCTACAACCTTAAGAAGCCTAAGGTCATTTTTAGGATTGGCTGGGTACTACAGGAGATTTGTCAAAGACTACGCAGCCATAGCGAAACCGCTGACCAAATATTTGCGAGGAGAAAACGGACACGTAGGAACACAACATTCAAAACATATTAAGATTAGTTTAGATAAAGATGTTATAAATTCTTTTGAAAAAATAAAGAAAATTCTTTCATCTGAAGATGTTTTACTTTTATACCCAAATTTTGAAGAACCTTTTGATCTTACAACTGACGCGTCGTCTCACGCTATTGGAGCTGTCCTATCACAAAATGGACACCCAATCACTATGATATCTAGGACCTTATCACCAACAGAAGAAAACTACGCGACAAACGAGCGAGAACTCTTGGCTATTATATGGGCCCTGAAAAGTCTTAGACACTATCTATATGGGGTTAATAAACTTAATATTTTCACCGACCACCAACCCCTCACATTCTCAATTTCCGACAAAAATCCAAATTCAAAGTTAAAACGATGGAGAGCTTTTATCGAAGAATACTCTCCAAAATTTTTTTACAAGCCCGGCAAGGACAATGTAGTTGCCGACGCATTGTCTAGACAATTCGTCAATCTTATCACAGACTCCACGTCCACGACATCAATTCAAGCTTGTGTTAGTGAAATGTCACTTACCGAGACTATCCCTAAAGTAGAAAACCCAATAAATTGTTTTAGAAACCAAATTATTCTCACTCAGAGTTCCGAATTGAAAAAGGAAACAAAAATCCTTTTTAAAAACTGCATTCGACACCATATTTCATACAAATTACACAAATATTACATAACTGATATTTTACAAGCAGTTAAGGACTGCGTAAATCCACAAGTAGTTAATGCAATTTATTGTGACCTGCACACTCTAGCTCAAATTCAACATTCTCTCATCACTAACTATCCATCCGTAAAATTCAGATTCACAAATAAGTTTGTGACCGACATTTTCAACCCAAATGACCAAATCGAGATTTTAACAAATGAACACAATAGGGCACATCGTTCAGTTTCAGAAAACCTTAAACAAGTTCTGCAAGACTATTATTTTCCTGATATTAGGAAAAAGTTAAATGAAATTACAAAAAATTGCAAAATCTGTCACGTAGCTAAATACCAAAGACATCCACGAAAACAAGAACTAGGTGAAACCCCTATACCATCTTCACCAGGAGAAATCCTTCACGTCGACATTTACAATACAGACAAGAAATTTTTCTTAACTTGTTTAGATAAATTTACCAAATTCGCTGTTGTAAAGCCCATAGCCTCCAGAGCCATAATTGACGTTAAACCGGCTCTCATAGAAATTCTTAATTTTTTTAAGGGAACGAAAACAATAATCTGTGACAACGAAAAATCTTTAAATTCGCAAACTATAAAGTTCTTAGCTAAAAATAATTTTGGAGCCGATATTTACACTACCCCACCCATGCATAGCACCTCAAACGGCCAAGTTGAGCGATTTCATGGAACCCTTACGGAAATCGCTAGATGTCTAAAATTGGAATGTGCTATAGAAGATACTACAGACCTTATTTTATTGGCCACCGCAAAATATAATAGGTCGATCCATTCTACCACAGACCTAAAGCCGATTGACCTAATTCAATCCATACCCGACGATCTTAAAGAAAGAATTCGGTTGAAAATTCTCGCTAAGCAGAAATCAGATTTGGCTTATCACAATAGGAAAGCAGTAGTTAAAACCTACCATCCTGGTGAAAAAGTCTATGTTAAAACTAATAAGCGTTTAGGAAATAAATTTAACAAGGTTTTTGTAGAAAAAATTGTACAACAGGATCTAGGCACAACGTTAAAAATTGATAATAAAATAGTCCGTAAAGATAACGTTCAATTCCTCATTACAGCATCCATATCATAATCATTATCACCATCCTAGCCACCATTCCCACTTATCGTGCTAACATTTTGGATTACACGTCATCGCATTACATCCCAGTGGCGGACGGAAATGTGGCTATCACTGAAAGCTATGGAATCTTAAACCACGTGACCAATTTAACAAACTTTATAACTATAGCAGAAGACACCGAGAAACTGTCTGAGTTGATACCTAAATCTCATATGAGAAAATTATTAGAAGCCGATGTAGATCAAATACTAAAGGCAATAGATTCCCTTTGCATTCACCATAGACAGGCGCGTGGCATTAATATTCTTGGAACCGCCTTAAAATACATAGCTGGCACACCAGATTACGATGATTTTGTAGGAGTTCGAAACAAGCAAGATGACCTAATTACAGCAAACAACGCACAAATAATTATAAACACGGAAATGCAAAATCAAATTAACAATTTAACCCGCACAGTTAACACAGAAAATTATTAGAAGCCGATGTAGATCAAATACTAAAGGCAATAGATTCCCTTTGCATTCACCATAGACAGGCGCGTGGCATTAATATTCTTGGAACCGCCTTAAATTACATAGCTGGCACACCAGATTACGATGATTTTGTAGGAGTTCGAAACAAGCAAGATAACCTAATTACAGCAAACAACGCACAAATAATTATAGACACGGAAATGCAAAATCAAATTAACAATTTAACCCGCACAGTTAACTTACTACTGAACAGAACCAAAATAACGGACATCGATACGAGTAACCTTTACGATCTTTTAAGTATAAGGAACAGGGTCATAATAAGAGAACTAGATAATATAGCTCTGTCCATCACTTTGGGAAAATTACATATGACTAATCCTATTTTGTTGGACAGTTCAGAATTAAAATTTATTTTGGAATCCGAAATAGGCCTTAATGTTAGTTTAACTGAAATAATTGTAAATTCAAAATTAAAAATTTTACAGAATGAAAATATTATAACCTTTCTAATAAAATTTCCAAAAATAAAGCTATTTTGTAAAAAAAAGTTAATTTATCCAGTTGTGCATAAAAATAAAATTTTATCATTTGAAACAAAAGATGTTGCAAAATGCGACAATAAATACATAATGTTAACTGATTGTAAAAAGAAATCTACAATTTCATTTTGCCAAGTTCTTGACGAAGAGAAAAATTCGTGCCTAAATAATCTTTTAAACAATTATACCACTGCATGTAGCACAAATTCCGCACACAACGTGCCATTTGCAATAGAAATTGAGGAAGGTATTGTCATCATTAACGATCAATCCGCTAAATTAATAGAAAAAGATGAAACAAAAACGCTTCAAAAAGGAACTTTTCTAATAACTTTTGAAGACAAATTAATTGTAAATTCCACGAAATTCGAAAATTTGCGTAGAATTGCTTATAAAAGCCCCGAAACTCCTATTGCTCACACGGTTAACCTTACAGATCACACCTCAATTCTATCACTGCAATACCTTCATGAACTGAATATTAATAATGTGACACATATGTATATCACACCTGAACTTCAAGATCAGAGGAGTTTGGTACAGCTCCGGATCCTTATTTGTCTTAATTATTATAATCTGTGTCACATATCGTTTTGCCAAACGGCAACGCAAATTGAAAATTAATAATGTCCTTCGAAATTATGATCAGTCGGGGACGTCTGATGCTCAAAGGGGGGAATAGTTAACATCCGTTGTTGACAATGTAATTTAATCCTCTACACGCGCAGCTAATGCAGACATTAGCTTGCAATTTTGTCGCTAGCTTAATTTGTTGCTTCGCTTTACCTTTAAATTTCCGTTCCCATACATTTTGCTTATTCGGCAAAACGTGGCATTGTGGAGTTGTTAGACTTCTTTAAAGAATAACTAAAAGTCAGTCTTATTCGAGAGCTCAACTCATATAGTGAGTAATTAAATAATTGTTAAAGAATAAGTTTGTATTAGCTCAACTCACATAGTGAGTAATTAAATAACTGTTAAAGAATAAGTTGGTATTGTAATAATCTGGTGAAATAAATCATATAAAAATAAATTGAACTCTTTTATTAAATGGAAAACAATAATTTATACTGAGGTTCCAATCGTCGGGCATGCTTTCTGCTGCCATATTTTGCTGATGAGCTGATGCATGCGCCTTATCAATTCATCGCCACCGGTTTTAAACAATTCAGCTGACAGGCGTCAGCACCCACTGCTTTATTGTTTTTGAGTCGTTGGATAGCAACTCGGACCTCTTCATGGCTAGGTGGTGGTACTTCCACTCCGTCATCGTTGATTGGTGGCTCTGAACTGCGCTCTCCATGGACGGCATTGATGGAATCGTCGCCAGTAAGTAAATTGGAGAAGTGCCGTCTCCACACTCTAAGCACACACTGTGTATCCGTATTCAGATCTCCATTTTCGTCTCTACAAGTGGATGCTCCGGGCTTGAAACCTTGAGTTAGACGCTTAACCTGTTGATAGAATTTTCGTGCATCCTTCTTGCCCTGGTACACCTCTAGTTCCTTACGCTCACGCTTTCCTGCTCTCTTTTCGCGGTAGTTTTCTCGCACGGCTCGCGTTGCAGCTGACTGCAGCGTTTTTCTGTATGCGGCGTTTTTTACTGCTGTCGCGATGCGACACTACTGATCGTACCATTGGTTCCGAGGTTGCGGGCGCCGGAAACCAATGACTTCTTCAGCGGCAGCGCGTATGGAGTGGGATATATGCGCCCAAAGTCCGCCGGCGTCGTCGAGTCCAGAGGTTGGTTGGTTGAGCTTAACCGAGAGTTGAGCGGAGTAGGCTTCGGCAGTCCTTTGTAATTGCAGCTTAGCGACATCTAGCTTTCGTTGCATTCCTGTGCGTATGTTTTTCGCATTGCATAATCGCATGCGGATCTTGGCTGCAACAAGATAATGGTCGGAGTCAATGTTGACCCCCCGAAATGTACGCACATCAAGATCACTAGAGGCATGCCTTCCGTCGATTACAACATGATCAATTTGGTTTCTCGTTTTTTGATCCGGGGACAGCCAGGTGGCCTTGTGGATGTCGAGGTGCTTAAATCTGGTGCTACTAACTACCATGTTTCGCGCCGCGGCGAAGTCAATCAGTCTTAGACCGTTGTTCGTGGAGGTCTCATGAAGACGGAACTGACCGACAGTGGGGCCAAAGATGCCTTCCCTTCCGACTTTCGCATTAAAATCGCCGAGGACTATTTTCACGTCACGGACCGGAAGGTGGTCATATACTTCCTCAAGACTAGCGTAGAAAGCGTCCTTGACGGCTTCGTCCTTTTTCTCCGTCGGGGCATGCGCGCAAATAAGGCTAATGTAGAAAAATTTTGCCTTGATGCGGATCGTGGCCAATCTTTCGTTCACAGGTGTGAACCGGGAAACAAGGTGGCGTAGTTTCCGGCTAACGACGAATCCACATCCGAATTCGCGCTTCTCCGCATGGCAGCTGTAGTAGATATTGCAGTGTGTTTGTTTAGAGCAGCCTTGCCCTTTCCATCGCATTTCCTTGATGGCGGTGATGTCAGATTTTATTGTTTTGAGGGCTTCTGCCAGTTGGATAATGGCACCTTCCCTATAAAGGGTCCGGACATTCCAGGTGTATATCCGTAAATCATTGTCCGTTTTTCGTTTGCGGTGGTCGTCAACGTAATTGGGGTTCTTATCCGAGGCTGGTTTAGTTTTCATTGGGCAGTAGTAATGCGGCGGGACCCAAACCCAGCGCACATTCCATGTTTAAGGTCTATGAATCGACCCGCCGCTCAAATTAGCCGTCAAACTGACGGATGCCAGTTTGCCGTTGCCCAGGGAACACCACTTGGAGGTTTGAGTCGACTTGAGACGATTTCGACATGGATAATGCTGGCCTCGCCAGGTTGAGGCGGTCAGACACGTTGCCATGTGAAGGTTCGCCCCCTGTTCCCCCCAATGTACCATTTGCGAAATGAAAATTGGCTAAAACGGCTTTAATCTAAAAGGGTCAAGAATAATTTGTAACAAATGCGCATAAATAAAATAAATGGAAATTGAATATGCTTTGCAAATACTTGCGAAGTTAAAAAAGAGCCCAAATAGGACGTATACAACTGAATTCATAACAAAGACTTTAATTGACTTAAAAAATTTAAGACTTCAAATAATTGAGGGTCAAGAGAAGTGTAATTTTGATCGGATAACAGAAAAAATAAAATCATTTTTAAAATCAAAAGAGGAAATTTTAAAAACCACAATGGCTTCATTTTATTTAGTAACTGCTTTTAAGTTGATTCCTGAGTTTCAAGGAGACTTTCGAGATTTAAACAATTATATAGGGTTATCATGATACTTTAAAAGATGATACACAAAAGAAAATACTAATTAAGTTTATACTAGCCACAAAATTATCCGAAAAGGTTAAAAACAGAATACTAAGTGAAACAAAACCTTAGACTTTAGAAACATTAAAAATGATAGTGTAAAAAACATTCAAACCAAAAAAAGACAGTTTGCATCACGATTTAACAAAGATGTATCAGGGAAATTTAGAAATCACAGCATTTGCATCTAAGATAGAAAATTTGTTAGCAGCACTGAATGAGTTGCAGATAAATGAGCAAGGTGAAGAGCACCGTGAATTAATAGTAAAGCTGAACGAAAAGTAGGAATGACAATCTTTTAAGTCAGTCGTTCTGGCAGCTCGCTCAACAACATTAGGCGATGCAATCAGGGTAGCTACAGAGGTTGATACGACAAATAACAGTAGAGTTATGCATTTCAACAGATTTCCAAGAGGTAGAGGAAATTTTAATCAAAATAGGCAAAATAATTTTCATAAGAATTTTAATAATGGAAACTTTAGCCGAAATTTCATACAAGACAGAAATAACAATAACATAGCATACAAGTATAATAAAACCAATAGAGGTTACGGCAATAATCGAAGCAATAATATAAATAATAGCTATAGTAGAGGAGTGCAAAATAACTTTAGAGGTAATAACAATAGAGCAAATAATAATAATAATGGGTATAGATACAATAATAAAAATAGAACTAACAACCAGGGAAACTGAGAAGCCCCCGGTATCCGGAGAATGGGGAGCTCTTACATAAGAAGTGGAGTGAAAATAAAAAATTTAGAATTATAAATGTAACTAGATCAAATGAGATATCAAATTATGTTAGTGCTAAGATAGGTAATAATATAGTAACGTTACTAGTAGATGCAGGAGCAGATATCTCCTTATTAAAAAATTACATTTTAAATGATGATATAGACGGTAATGATATTTGTAAGATAAATGGAATAACTAGTGAAATAACACATTCTTTAGGAAGTTCAAATATTAAATTAAAATGGGAAGATAGGATTTTAGCATATCTAAGCGAAGAACAATAATAGCTAATAGGTGCTACTAACTAAGTTCCAGAGCCCTCTCTCGATCAACAAAACTAACACTCTACAAGACGCTCGTTCTACCTGTGCTGCTTTATGGCGCTGAGGCATGGGTAGTTTCGCAAACTGACGCAGCCGCTCTGGGGGTGTTCGAGAAAAGTTCTTCGCAAAATCTTCGGTCCTATTCGAGTCGGCGCATGACTATCGCATCCGAATGCACCACGAGCTGTATGAGCTCTACGAAGACATTGACGTAGTTCGGCGTATAACTGTGCACCGACTACGCTGGCTGGGTCATGTCCATCGTATAGACGACGAAGCTCCAGCGAAAAAGGTGCTCGAGGGGAGGGTCGCTGGTCAACGATGACGAGGGAGACCATGCCTCCGATGGATGGACCAGGCTGGGGAAGCCCTAACCACACTTGGAGTATCCGATTGGAGAAGGCGCGCGCAAAGCAGAGGCGCCTGGCGAGAGCTGATGAGGTCGGTCGAAATCCGGACACGGGTTGTTACGGCCACCTAAGTAAGTTTATTTCCGAGTTGTTATGTGGTCGGAATACGATATAATTTGTTTTTTGTTGGTTTATGCGTAGCCCATTTTTGATAGATCTGCATGTCGTGATTCATTTTATCTTGCAGTTCTTTTTTTGTTGTAGCTGTTGTTAAAAAACTTGTATCATCGGCGTAGATGCTATGTACGGATTTGAAGCTGCAGTTTCTAATGCTGTTTATGTAGAGAAGGTAGAGCTTAGGGCCCAGGCTGGAACCCTGGAGTACTCCAATTTGCATTGTGTTCGTCACTATACTCGCCATCTACTTTTATTTATTTATTTATTTATTTATTTACTACTTACTTTTACTACGTGAGGCCTATTATTTAGATAAGTGTGTATCTTTTTGCCGTTTCTCGTATGCCTATGTCATTCAGGATCCTTAGTAGGTTTTTGTGGCTTATGATAAATCAGCTTATGATAAATCTATGAATGTCGCTGCCACTAGAAGTTTTTCGTTCAATGCGTCCTAAATTTTCTCCATGATTGACGTCACTGCCGACTCCGTGCCACTGCTTACCAGGAAACCAAACTGATTGCTGTCAAATCTAACTGTGTTATCAATGAAGTTTTGAATTCTTCTATCAATTGCCTTTCACATTGCTGATTGCATTAAGTACAGCAATTGGCCTATAGATTTCGCATTTATCCTTCGCTCCTTTCTTGTAGATCGGTATTATAATAGCTTTTTTGAGACAGCTTGAGAACTTACCAGTTGTGAGACAATGGCTGCAGTATTTTTAGATCCTTAACTGATATTCCGTCTATTCCTTTAGCAGCGTTACTGTTTAGATTTGTAATTAATTGTTGCAATTGTTGAAAATATTGATGTTTGATTGGTTGTTTTGTATTGTTGTATTTGTTGCCCTGTTGTTTTTTGTTAGTTTTTTGCGACTTCATTGAAGTATTTATTGAACTTGTTCGCGGCTCTTATTTTTTGTTGTGCTGTCTGGTCGTGATTGCTTTTTGACCTAGTTGTTTCTGTTTTATTTGTTAAATTTGTGTTTATTATCTTCACAGCTTTCTCGAGTTGTTTCCTGCTTTCTCGATTTGTTCGTTTATATGTTTTTCTTTGGTGCTTTTTGTAAGAATCTCAAATTCTTTTTGCATTTTTTTGTATTCTGCCTTTTTATTTTGATCATCAATGCTAGATTTCCATTTTTTGTACAGTTTTTGTCTAAGCCTTAGTTTATTTTGGAGTGCGGGTGTAATCCAGTTGTTGTCTCGTTCGTGATCTAATTTTTATATATTTCGTACAAGTATTTTTCACCGTTTGTATGATTTCTACCAGATTTTCGACTTCAGTAACTGCGTTTCTATTTATCTCTCTTTTGAATAGCTCTATCATTTTTGTGTAGTTTATGTTTTGTATAATCTGGTACCGCATCTTCTGTTTTTTTTTTGACAATATTGCAGTTATTGTTGCTGTAGTGTACTTGTGATCTGAGATGTCGGTAATCTCCAATTTGTGACTTATTTCGTGTGTTGTATAAATGTTTGTGATTATATGGTCGATCAGTGTGCTTGTGCTAGCTGTTTGCGTTGTTGGTATCGTGTTGTTAACAAAAGTGAAACCGTTACTTTGAATTAAATCTGTATACCTAGTGACTGTGTTGTTCTGTTCTAAAAGATTAATGTTGACATCAGCAAAGAAAATATAATTTTTGTTGTTGCTTAATTGCCTTGCATTAAATCAAGAAAAGTGTTGCAGTTTTCATTCGGTGCTTTGTAGAACGTGCCGATTACAAGCACTTTCTTTATATTTGTTATTTCAATCATTGTCAGATTGTACTTCTCCAATTTATGTATTTTATTGTAGCTCAAAAAATTTGTAACAAAAATAGCCGTGCCACCTTGCCACCTTCACGATTTCCATTTCTGCAATTGTGAATTGAAGCATCGTTCGGTAGGTTGTAACTGCCGATTTCATTTTCGTACAGCCATGTTTCCGCACCAATTACGACATCTATATTGTTGTGACTGTTAACCATAAGCTCTAAATCAATTAAAGTATATTTAACAGTGAACTGACAGTCATGGTAAGTAGCTGATTCGTTATTTTTTGTCACAAATTTTCGCTATATGAATATTGCAATCGTTTGCACCTGCTTTATGATCGCGAAATTTGTGCCATGTTTATTCGCTCTTAGACAGTTGATACCTTTAAAATTACATGATACTTTGCATGTTTTTCTGAGCATAAGCCGAATACCTCATCGCCCATGCACTTGCTACTAAAATGATGGTATTTTTGGCATTTGAAGGATCGCAGAACGGACATGTTCCTTTATGTAGCGCGCTCGATAGTTAAACATCACACACCTGTCGACCATTTTTGCCAGTGTTTCTCTAGAGACTTCTAATATGTAATTCCATAGTTTTGTTTTTTTGTTCAAGTATGTATGCACCAGAGCTGTAAAAGAATGCAATCATTTCTGATTTAAAATCATTCAAATCCCAATCAATGATTTGGAAAAATTAATGCAATCATTTTTGTTTTCGGTTCCTATTTTTAAGTCTTGGTTTGCCACTGTTTGAATTTTTTCTTGTCAGTCTCGCAGACTCGATATGCCACCATGACTGGCATAGGCCTTCACATTTTAATCCCCTAGTTTCCACTTTTTTTACATTTTTGCAATAGGTTTTGTTTTTTCCACTTTCCATCTCGTCTTCCGCCATTCGTTCTATTCAAATAGCTGAACTGCCGTGAGTGAGAAGGATCGTTATATTAGTAACTTCTTTTATGTTTTGGGCTATTGCTAAATTGTCTTTAAAATTAAGAATAACTTTTTAAATAATAATCGTGTATGATTTAAATTTATTTTATGTTCCGATGGTAGTTTAAACGTTTATTAAAAATGTCAATGTTTTTGCTTATTTCAACAGTTTATTTTACTTCTCTTCTTCTTCTTCCTCTTCGCACTTTTGAGCGAACGACCATGTCCAGACATCTCACTTGTTTGTGCTGCTGGTGGTAGCACTCACAAAACGTTGGCCAGCTAAAAAAAAAAAAATTTGCGCTGCAATTGCTTGTACTGCTGGTGGTGGCACTCGGAGTAAGTTGGCCAGTGAAAGAAGCAAGAAATTTGCACTGCACCGGCTTGTGCTGCTGGTGATGGCACTTGGAGTTGGAGGACGTTGGCCAGCAAAAAAAGGCAATTGAATTGTGCTGCACTTGCTGATAAACCAGGAGATCTTTGGCCAGCGAAAAAAAAAAGAAATTTTGTGCGCACAAAATTAAAAACTATACTTTTTAATTTCAAAACTTTCACATCCAAACACTGCGTTTTTGTTTCTTTCAAGTTTCTTAAAATTTCTCAAACATTTTTCTCAAAGGAAACGTCAAAAACTGTCAGCATATGTCAAATCGTTGTCAGCTCAATTGTCTGCCAGACAATTGAGTTAGTTAGTAAAATATGTGAGTATATAAGAATTGGGAATAGTTTTACTTTAGGGCCCATGACCTTTTTTTAGTTTTCTGTTATTTCTTATTTTATTATATGTAAAAAGCATATATAATAATATATTAACTAATTATAAAGTATTTAATAATTTTAATGTATTTTTTTCTTATAAATTTAATCACGTTGAGATTTTGCTTGCGCGCAAAAATAACATATATAAATATAAAATTTTTTTTATAACATGCAATAACAATAGTGTTCGGCTACTACAGCTTTTTCGCACTTCCTCGCCATTAACCCATCTAAAGCCACGACCCAGTAATCATTGAAAAATATCAATGCTATGGATACCAGTGACCACAAACAAGTAAATGTGGGAAAAATTTACCCACCAATGAATGGGTTGGGCTCAGGGACAACACAAGACGTAACAACTAACCAGGCGTATACATAGATCTAATTACACAACTATTTTTAATCTACTTTTGAGTTGACCTTTTGACAAATTAACATCAAAAACGCTACAAATGTTAACAAAGGAACTCATGCGGTTTAGAGCAGCAGTAGCCATAATAGTTTGTTCTACTAAATGGTAAATAAATTAAATTGTTGGCGTTTCTACTGCTTCTACGGTTAGTGTTAAAATTTATGTGAGAAAGAAGTTCTGGAGAATCGAATACACCTGTTATGAGTTGGTGTAAATAGACAATATCTGCAGACTTCCTCAGTCACTTAAAGACTGTATTTTTAACAGCTTCAAACGATCCTCATAAGGAGGAAGGTCTAATATGTCCTTCCCACTTAAGCCCCTTGGAGCGAGCAAACCAAACCAAACGTTTTTGGATTCTTTCTATTCGATCAATATGCACATTGTAACTTGGGGACCAAACTTGACTTGCATACTCTAAGTGAGGATGCACAATTGCATAATACAACATTGTAGTTGTAATCATGCTATTGAATTCTTTGGCCCAGCGTTTTATAAATCCAAGCATTGAAGATGCTTTTTTACAAATAAAATCAATTTGAATGTTAAACGATAGCTTATAACCCATGCATATACCTACATCTTTGATGGTATCTACACGACTTAAGGCAGAATCTTTTACCTTATAATCAAAAATAAAATTATTCCTGTTTCGCGAAAAGGTCATAGTTGGCATTTATCTGGATTAAGAAACACATTATTTTTAGATCACCAAACTTCAAAGGATTTCAAATCATCCTTTCATAATTTCATATCATCGGCATCGGCGTTTTATGTAAAAAATTTGATTTCTTCGAACCAACATGGCTTCATATCTGGTAGATCAACTGCGACCAATTTAAACATATTTTGCTCCTCTATAATTAGAAATTTTTCAAATGGATTTCAGACAGATGTTATTTTCAGAGACTTCGCTTAAGCATTCGATAAAGTTAATCATGAAACTCTTCTACTAAAACTTTCTGATATTGGATTTCATAATCGTAAATATCAATGATTGCTTGTTCTCTGCTATACGTGTCTCGTCAGGCGTTCCTCAAGGAAGTCATCTCGGTCCACTTTTATTTCTTCTTTTTATTAATGATCTTCCTCTGGTTGTTGAGCACTCGAAAGGCCTTGTTTTTGCCGACGACTTAAACCTTTTTTGGTCAGTAGAATCTGCCAATGATTTTATACTCCTTCAACATGACCTTAACTCTGTCCCAATTGGTTTGCTAGGTCTTCATCCCCTAGCAACTGGAATTATTCCATTAATTCTACCTCTCTAGATAGAGTGTCCTATAAAAAAGATTTGGGAGTTTTTTTGGATCAAAAGTTATCATTTAAAAATCATATCGAATTAAAAATTGCGAAAGCTAACTCGATGTTAGGATTTTTAAAAAGAAATTCTATTGATTTTTTCAGATCCATATTATTCTTCTCCTGTGAGACCGCAACTCGAATACTGCTCAATGATTTGGAACCCTTATTACCATTTATACTCCAACAGGTTAGAATCGGTTCAACGTAATTTCACTAAATACATGTGGTTCAAACTAAACTGGAATTTACCCTCAGTGCCTCAATATTCCACCCGCTGCGCCCTAGTTAGTCTCACTCCACTTGTTATTCGTGCTAACCGTGATGGAGTATACGAGTAGAAGTCAAGCTGGGAAAGCAATTCCGGACATTGGATGTTATTTGGAGAGTTGTTCCATAGATCTAACTACACTCAAAATATGCCAATGACTTGTAGTAATCATGAAACGAATGAGTTGCTGAGAACAGTGGACTTATTTAGAAATATCTTTAGAAACACTTTTAAAGAAAATCTCAGTCACCGACTATCATTCGTAGTGATCAGACGCGTGTAATTCTAATTTTCTTATTGTCTTAGTGTGTTCTGCACTCTTTTAACAGTGTTCCTCGAATTCTTTTTCATTCGATATTTTCTAAATTTTCTTATTTCTCTAAAAATAATTTAAGACCGCATAGACGATTATCTTAATAAATCATGGCCCCAGGGCTCCCTGATATTTCAGCAAATAGATATGCTGCATTGTCAGATTACATCGATACGCCAACCAAAAGAAAAAAATCCGACATGAGACAAGCAACTTTTCCTGCTCTCCCAGTCAGAATTCCTCCAACATATAATCCGAAATACTTATTAATCTCATCAGCAGATAATAACAACCCAATCTCAAATCTCAGTCCTTTTGCTATTAAAAAAAGCTTGGAATCAATTTTAACAGAAATTGACTCTATATCCCAATTAAGAGATGGCAGTAGGGCATAACGATCTCGAACTTTTTGTTTCTGTTTTAAGTTTAATAGCGAAAAAAACTTGCGAATAGATGAAAAAACAATTTTGGACAACTTTTTTTTTTTTTAACCCATACCGACCCACCCCCGTGACCTTTTGTAAACGCAAAATCACGATTTTTTTGCGTTTTTTCACCATAGCGTCCATACTATTGCAGATGCGTTGGTATAATATACTGGAAGTTAATGGACAATTTGAATACAAACATTTTGATACATCATTTAATTATCTGGGATATCCGGTTATCGAGATATATAATTTTGAAGAAAAAATCAAAAAAGTTCAAAAATTCAATTTTTTTTTACTTTTTAAATTTTTATAAAAAATCTATTTGAGATAAGTAATTAAATGCATAATATTATTTTTTTTTAATATATTACACGTCTTTTGACACCCAATTTCTTACTCTCCAACTTTTTTTTAACCCATACCGGCCCAATGAATAAATTATATGTTTTCGAAAAAATATACATTTGGAGCATAACTTCCTCCGTAATAGTCGAACTATAATAATGACGTAATTTTTCTAAGAAAAAAATCTGTCGATTTTTTCAATACTAATATTTTAATATATTGATTGTTTTTCTGCGATTTCTGGTCAGAGAGACATAAAAAATAGTAAACAAAAACTTTTTAAATTTGATGTAGATATGAAGTTACAAAAAACATACGAAATACTAATCAAACTGTTGTATACACACTTTGTTGTCATTTTTTCTCAAGATCATATCTAAAAATGTTTCTTGGAAATTCCTCTTAGATTATGTGTGTCCATGTTCAAATAATAGAATTTAAATTATTAATTAATTAATTAATTTGTTGAATTGATTTTTATTTAATTTAACGAATCTATGAAAATCGTCCATTTGCCCACAAGGAGCAACAGGACTTAACAATAAGAAGAAGTAAAAAATCGCTCAGAAGTCATAAGTTATAACGCGAGTCCAGAACGTAGAAATTGAGGTTGACTTATCCATTGGCGCTGTCCATGCTGGTTTAAAGTCTTGGTTGGCAAACAGTGTCGGTACTGTTAGTAGCAAACTGTTTCTTTGTAGTGAAAGAGGGCATCATGCTTCGATGCCGCAGCTTAGCGATGATATAGCCCTCGCGTTGTGACTCGCCAGAGACGTGTTTCGAGGCTTCTGTCACCACTTTGATGCACCTTTCCACTGCCTGCGAATGGCAAGGTACGCTTTGTAAGTCAATGTCGAACTTCATGTCCGCTCTTGCAGCTTTCTTGACTTTGCCCTTGAACTCTGAATCAGTTATTTTGTACTGCGCCAGTTGTCCAATGTTGTCTTCTGTAATCAGAAGATCGCGCAAAATTGGCGGTGTTTGTTGTTGGGGTAATACTTTTTTCCAGCGGATCATATCTACGTAGTCTGTGCATGAAAAATTAAGCATTGGCACCTTGAACTCACGTACTGCGGGATCTCGAGCGTCAGAAAGTGCGTTGCGTGCATCAAAAATGCGACGATATGCCAACAAACGAATCGGCTCTCGATCATCGTTGCACATCGCCAAAAGAATATTTTCTGGGTGTGCAAAAAAACCCATTGCGATGAATGCATTTTTGGAATGCTTGCAATGTATTCAATGGCATCAGAGGTACCATAAACCGCGACAACTTGATAAGCGTGTAAACATGCAATGCACCACTGACGCAACCTGGGTGACGCTTGATTCCTATGCTCATTGAAGCGTAGACTTTTAAAATGTAAGTCACTAAAATTTTTAAGGCAGCAGAAGGTTTTGCGGTCGCGATGTATAGTCGACAAATGCAGTTTGCTGTCGTGGTCCAGCGTGAGTGAGACAGCTTTCCTACAATAATTATCAATAAAATTATATCAATTTTAATCTGGCAAACGACGTGTCATTTCATGAATTGTTATACCTGGTTCACGATGCTCAAAATTTTGCGGTACAACGCCAGATGAAATGACTCGACAAATGTCGATCAAATATTTGTTGTCCGTGTTTAATAAAGATGTATCAAAGTCGGTCAAATCTTCTTCAAAAGCAATCTTCTCGAAGTCTGCAATTGGCAATCCTGTGCAAATTTTGAGTTTTCCACCAATTGGCCCGGAGAAATTATTTGGGTCTTTCGTTTCCCCAATATACTCACGCATCAATACCCTGAATGGCAATTCGTTCATGTGTAGTAAGCACACAAGCCATTGCACAGACATGCCCATTGTAACTTCAATTAAACGGATGACACCACGTTCTCTGCCAACATTGACATTTGTGCCATCGCATCCAATCGCTTTGATTGTTGAAAGATCAACATTTTTCTCAATCAATCGGTCCCTTATTGAATTCATAATAGATGCCGATGTGCCTTCATCTACGGTAATATGCGAGAAAACCATAGAACCGGGCTCCTGCAGAATAGAAATGTGCTCTTCTTTTTTCTTTTTTAGGCAACCGTTCTCGTGTCTTAGAGTAAGATCTTTCCTTCCATCGAAAAACAAAGCATGGAAGGTAGCTGCTTGAATGGCGCCCTCTACAGCCGTCGTGCGAAGTGCACGTCTAGCTCGATAAACCTTCATTCGATCAACGACATATTGTTTATCTTGCGAGGTGATTAAGCCGGCATCCAAGTATGCTGCTGATACAATCGCTGCTGTTGCTGTATTTGACACATCATATCGGTCAGCTACTTTGGCCACATTAGGAATGGCCAACCAATTGATTTGGTCATCTCTATCCAATTCAGTGGCTAGTTCCGATACTTCAGATGAAGATGGTGATGATGACGATGGTGATAAAGTATTGGCGTCTGGACGCGCACGCTTTGGCGGAAGATATTCAGCTTCCACAGAAGAAGAAGAGGCGATTGGCTGGCTCGTGGATCCAGATGCTCCAGTTTGGTCTCTATTTAGGCGAACCAACCTTTTTCCTAAGATCGCCGAAACACGTACGTCGACAGAACCAATAACCATTTTTCTCTCATTACGCTGGTCGATAAGAAAATTATGTTCTATCGAATCTACCTTGTTACTTCGATTGCATGTGCATTTTACAATGTCTTTACACTTGCAACTACAAATGTCGAAAAGTTTGCATGCAGTTGACT
This sequence comes from Coremacera marginata, assembly GCA_914767935.1. Taxonomy (NCBI): domain Eukaryota; kingdom Metazoa; phylum Arthropoda; class Insecta; order Diptera; family Sciomyzidae; genus Coremacera; species Coremacera marginata. The sequence goes on along the minus strand of OU612044.1, from coordinate 92,584,429 downwards.
GAAAAAAAAAAACACAAATATTGAATATATTTTCCACAGAACATAGTTCCACAAAGTGAAAACAACTCACGCGAAATGCTGAGCTTTTTTGTAAAAACTTCTCACTGTTTTGTCTCAATATATCCGTATTTAAAAGTTTCAGAAATGCTTTATTCAAGGCTTGCAGTTTTGCATACACTCTCTGAGGACTAGTTGTAGGAATTGTTGCTTTTTTCCATACATCAATAACTTTCAATGCTACGATTTTTTCGGCTTCTTTCCAATCAAGGTTTTCGTGATGCTTCACGTACTGAAGTGCTAGAAGCACGTCTGCACCTGTCGGTAAAGAACTTGTCGGCAATTCGCGAGGATCACTGTTAAGAATTTGTATTTTTCGACGGGACATTTTGGTTGTCTATATTTATTTCACTTTCACTTCTTAATTGGAATAAATTAAAACTATTGTCCTTTCACAACAGAAATTATAGATCGAATGAAAAACTAACAATGAAACTTTTGTACGAAACTAAAAAAAAAACAACTGAAAATAACAGTTAGTGAAACACCAACAATTTAACTCAGCAACCCGGAAAAAACTATAAAATTTAAAAAGAAAACGGAAGTAGTTTAGCACTTCTGTCTAAGCAGGCTATGTAGAAATTCAAATATTGAATATTCTCGACTCAGCAATGCGAAGATTTTATAATTGAAAAAGATGCTGTTTTTTTATGTCTCTCTGACCAGAAATCGCAGAAAAACAATCAATATATTAAAATATTAGTATTGAAAAAATCGAGATTTTTTTCTTAGAAAAATTACGTCATTATTATAGTTCGACTATTACGGAGGAAGTTATGCTCCAAATGTATATTTTTTCGAAAACATATAATTTATTAATTGGGCCGGTATGGGTTAAAAAAAAAGTTGGAGAGTAAGAAATTGGGTGTCAAAAGACGTGTAATATATTAAAAAAAATAATATTATGCATTTAATTACTTATCTCAAATAGATTTTTTATAAAAATTGGAAAAGTAAAAAAAAATTGAATTTTTGAACTTTTTTGATTTTTTCTTCAAAATTATATATCTCGATAACCGGATATCCCAGATAATTAAATGATGTATCAAAATGTTTGTATTCAAATTGTCCATTAACTTCCACTATATTATACCAACGCATCTGCAATAGTATGGACGCTATGGTGAAAAAACGCAAAAAAATCGTGATTTTGCGTTTACAAAAGGTCACGGGGGTGGGTCGGTATGGGTTAAAAAAAAAAAAAAGTTGTCCAAAATTGTTTTTTCATCTATTCGCAAGTTTTTTTCGCTATTAAACTTAAATCGGTTTCCATCGTTACGGCCTAATGGCAGTCTACTCATTTTAGTGCGCAGCTCCAGAGTGGCTGAAAAATTTATCAAGACCAAAACGCTGTTGAATATGTGTGCAATAACTATAAAATATCACGAGTCTCAATTTTGTTGAAGGAGTAGTTTTTGCCCCGTGTTTAATTCATGTCCCCGAAGAAGAAATCATTAAAGAAATGAAAAGGCAAGGTGTAGCAGCAGTCTACAAATTCACCCGCCTCAACGAGGGAAAATAAACATTTACTGGCCAAATGGTATTAACCTTTGACTTGTTTAAACTACCACTTTCAGTCGACGTAGCTTGGTACAAAGTAAAAGTCACCAATATATTCCAAATTCGATGCATTGCAAAAAATGCCAGAAATTAGGCCACACAAAAAAACGATACTCTAACGATCCAACATGTTCAAACTGTAATCTTCCACCACATCAACCAAATACCTGCATCCATCTCATTTGCGCCAACTACTTAGGAGAACATTCCGCTGCCGACAGAAATTGCCCAAGGTTTTTACAAGCAAAAGAAATTCTTAAAATTAAAACAACCTATGAATGCAGTATGGGCGAAGCTCGTCGCAAATACTATGAAAGAAATACAGTAACTGTCACTCCACATGTTAGCTCTTTTGCTGAAACAATTAAAAATCAGACAAACACAATCAACAAAGGATTAGAAAAAACACTTATACTCCCTCACCTTCCGAGAGATCCAACTCGGTCTCTCAAAAAAACCAAACAAAAACAAACACAGTTGCGAAACCATCTTCAAATACTCAGAATCCCAACACAAACAATTCCGTTACATTACCACCACTACCCCCAAAACAAAGCGACAAACAAACAACATACAACAAAAACCTGAATAAATAAAAAACCAACTATTCTCAAATTAGATCAAATACACCACAAGAAACCAATCAAAATATAACCAACATTACACATTTCACTCTAAACACCAACATGTCACCAATCTCTAATTTAACGCAAATTTTAATTGAAAATTACGATTATTATATGCAAACTGATAACAACAGCTCTGATGACAACAAATATATCACTTATCCCATTCTATTATGCAGTCCCATAATCCTAGCTCTTTAATACTTAACCTCTCCTTTTGTAAACATTCTTGTTTACAAATGTGACGAAATTCTTATGTTTTTTTTTATTTAATGGATTTCAAGATATTGCAGTGGAACATTAAAGGTTTCATTAACAATATAAGTGAATTTCAGTTGCTACAAAAAGAGCTTAATCCTGATCTTATATCTCTCCAAGAAAGTCATTATAAACATAATTTTAACCCTATTCCTCCAAAAACATATGTAGGATATTTCTATAACTGTCCACTTAATACCACAGCCAAACAGGGTGTACCTCCCCCCTCCCCCCCCCCCTAAACCTTTCACCTCTAGAGACTTAACAGGTATACTTCTCTCTATTAATACTCCCCTTCTGGTTTTAGGGGACTTTTCAATCTGATCTTTCTATTCTGAATGATGGCCGGCCGACACACTTTTCTACTCATAAAACTTTAACATATATAGATATCTCCTATTGCTCTCCCTCATCCCTATTACCTCTTGGGATATACTTTCTGACCTTCACAATAGTGATCACTTCCCTATTAAATTAAATATTTCCTTTTCACATAACACAGTCAAGCCAACAGCATCAACAAAATTTCTCCTATATCTTGCAGGCTGGAAAAGATTTTCGGTGAAAGTAGACTCCGAACTCGAGCAAAGATCCTCCTCAAACATCAGCAATTAAGAAGCAGCATCAGTAGGAAAAGCCATTCGTGCTGCAGCTAACCTCCACGTCCCCCAAAGTCACTCTACAAAAAAACATAATCCCCCATGATGGAGTAAGGAACTTGCGGTCCTCAGAAAAAATAAAATGTCAGCTTAACACGCTTTTCGCTATAATCCTATTTCTTCAAATCTTATCGCATTTAAAAAAACAACGCTAAATTCAGAAAAGAAATAAAAAAACAAAAAGAAATCTTTAAAAAATGTACCACTTCTATTAACCGTGATTCCCCTTTATCAGAACTTTGGGGCAGAATAAACAGACTTTCAAATAGAAATCCCTCTCAACAAATTACTTACTTACTTAGGTGGTCGTAACAACCCGTGTCCGGGTTACAACCAACCTCATCAGCTCTCGCCAGGCGCCTCTGCTTTGAATCGGATACACCAAGTGCGGTTAGGGCTTCCTCAGCCTGGTCCATCCATCGGAGGCATGGTCTCCCTCGTCGTCGTTGACCAGCGACCCTCGCCTCGAGCACCTTTTTCGCTGGAGCTTCGTCGTTCATACGATGGACATGACCCTCTCAACAAATAATGGTTATAAATAACAACAATACACCCATAACAGAACCAATCCAAATAGCAAACTTCATTGCCAGAGAATAGTCAAACTATTCTTTGGACACAAATTTTTCTAGCCAATACAATGGTCTCAAGACTTTGATCAACAATTCAACATCTTCTTTCTCCACAGTAAATCAATCCGCAAAAAAAATTGAAGATATATCTTTCACTGAATAATATCATACAAAATGCTTAAATCTCTTTCAACGCTTGCCAAAAACAGACTATTAAACTTAAGCAGCAAGATCTAGTGTTTTCGCATATCGGACAACTCCCATAACAAACATTTTAGCTGAATCGGGTCTACCCTCCATTGAGGATAGAACTTTAGATATCAAGACAAGGCTCATATCGAAACTTCTTTTCTCCGCTAACTCTGTCATTGATGACATCTATCAATCAATGTTATTACAAAAATCTCCTCGGATTCCTTCAGCAATTTTCCATGTACTCAAAATAGCAAAAGAAGAGAAAATTCTCACCATTCCTACAAAGGCGCCGTTACTCCATCCACCATGGAAAATCAAGGATACTTCCTGTGACCTCAGTCTTACTGTGTAAAAAAAATCTAAAATATCATCGCTAATTTTGTCGCAACTATTTCACGGACGATTACCTGAATTTAAGCATAATGGATGGAAAAACTGTTTATTCACAGACGGCTCAAAGAATGGTAACACATGCACAGGATATGCAATTGTTGAAGAAAATGGAAGGTCTCTATTACTCCAAACACTTTCAAGTTATTCCTCAATTTTACAATTTTTACAGAAGAAGCTTATCAATTTACAACGCAATAAATACCGCATTGATGACAGAAAAAAAAACATTAATTTGTTCTGATAGCCTCTCAGTGTTGCAAGCAGTCATCAACCCATATTCACTTAAATGTAACAAAATAAACAACATAAGAGATTTGCTCATAAACAACGAAACTCATATAAGACTTCTTTGGACTCTGGCACTCATTGGTATCCGCGGAAACGAATATGCGGATACCGCAGTAAAATACACATGCTCCGCGCCTATAACTGTGGATGACACTATTGAGGCCACAGATTTACGACAATTCTTGGTAGCTAAACGAAATATCAAAAAAGCAAAACTGGTACCAATATAATCACCACCACTACACACTCATAAATCGACACTTATTAGCACCAATATATCCGACAACATCAGGGAAAAATCCAATCAAAATCTTCTCACGACTCCGTTTAGGACACACAATTGCTACTCACCAACATATTCTGAGAGGAGAACCAGCACCATCCTGTCAAGGCGCTGCGGAGAGTTATCCTCGATTAAAAACTATCTCACCGAATGCACTTCTCTTGCAAGTGCAAGTGCAAGAAGTAAACTCTTTAATCAGACCAGTCCTTACGAAATACTTTATAATCCGACACCAGAAAACATTGACACAATATACAAATTCACAAAAATCTCCAAACTAACAGCCGTATTCATAAAAATATTTTAAAACAGCTTTCAAACGTTCGTTAGTTAAAACGCTTTTTAAAGTTAAAATACTCTTTAAAAGCGTTATATTCATAAACGAGTTTTAAGTCTTATAGCTAAAGTGAGAATATTGATGCTTTAAAATAGGAACAGAAAACATGAAAAAAGAAAAAAATTGGTTTGTGAATTTGATATATTGGCAGGCATAAAAAATACAACTGCCAAACATTAATTTTTATAAAAATAGTCCTTTTTAATATAAAAAGAATGGATTGTCATAGGAAACGGAGTCAAAATTGGGTGCACGAAGACAAGGTTTGTTTATATAAATATTTGTTCAGTTCAGTTTAATTTTATTTTTAGGGTTTATTGCAAGAACTTGTTCGTGAGAGAGTTGCCGCAATTGATAACAAAAACACAGATACAAACACAAACAAGACAAAGAAGGATGCATGGGATAGCCTTCTGCAAAGGTATGCTAACGTGACTACGAACCTCAACCTCATGTTGCCCTTAAGATTCTTTTCTTTCTCATTTGTTTGCGAACAACACACAGACGGACAGACGGATGGGCAAAAGCAAAATGCAATAATCGAATTATGCATAGTTTAAAATATATTTTAACAATAATTTAAATTTTAACTCGATGTGTTAGGGCAACCAGTACGGTGTCGCAGCTTAAAACACAGTGGGGCATCCTAAAATTAAATGCAAAAAATGCCAAGGCGGAGCACAGGAAGAAAGTTTTAAAAACTGGTGGAGGGCCGCAGCCTTTAGCTCCACAAGAAACCTTCGAAGAGATAAGTTCTTGGTTGCCGAAGGAGTTTTTTATTGACTCCTCCAACGAGTTTGACTCGGATAGAATACTTCAGGTAAGTGCTGATTAAAGTTAGTTATAAAGATCTTTAATATATTAGTTTTTGTTACAGACTGCGAAAACGATTCGTACGGAGTGCATTGAGCAAAGCGAGGTGCAGGTGTGTATTCCAATTTCGAAATTATTTATTTTAAGTGCACATTTTCGCTCTAGATCCTCACTTCAGCTATCCTGGCAGAGTCAATTCAAGACGAGGAGATAATTTTAATCACTAGTCCCAGCGTAAAATCTATGGTCAAGAGGAGCCACTACCACCAAATAGAGCAGGAAAAAAGAGAAAGGTCAGTACGAAAAAAATCTTACTGTCCACTCAAATTGTATTATCTACGTAGTGTTACTTACTTTTGTTTCTTTACTTCATTGCCCTTCATAAAAACTTTTTTTACTAACTTTTGCGTAGAAATTTACCAAAGCTCAGACGATGCTGCTAGAATGAGTATCAACGCACTCACAAAACTGGATCTTAGAAATAAAAAAGAGATTCACAAACTCCAAGTTATGAATGAAAGGAAAAGGTCAAGGAATCTTGACATGGAGTATAGGCTGCTCAAAGAAAAGCTTAAATTATGTAGAGCATGTAATAAAAGTCATTGTAAGTACTTTATTAAAATTTAATATTAAAAATTCCATTCAATAAAATTCTGAAGAATAAAATGAGCTCTTCTTCTTAATGGTCCTGTTTGTCCGCTTTCACTTTGGTCGTTGGTAATAAGCGATAACTCATTTTCACCAGAAATAATTTCGTCATCTAAAAATAAAAAACTTTTTTTTTACAGGTTCAAATCCAAGAGAAGAAAATGATTCTACTTAAAATTTTTAGAACTTTTGTACCTTACTTATTGAATAAATTAAATAAATAATATCATTAATATATAAAAAATAAATGTAAGTTTATGAACACAAAATCATAACTAAAATTGATTTAATTTGTTTATGTTAAAATTGTTTAAGGTTATCGATTGTTCAAGTTTAAGAAACCTTATTTTAATAAGTGAAATCATACTACAATAATTTATTTGGATGGTAAGATTGTTAAAAACAGGGGTTAAAAACTTGCAAAAATTCAATTGCTTTTGCATTTGATTTACTGTGGCATATAAACAATGAAGAATAAATAAACTACAGTCAAACGAATCAAAATAAAAAGTACCAAAAAACTTTATGACAAACAAAACCAAAACAAAATGAAAATCAACAGTTAACAAAACCAAAATTAAATTAAATGCAAAGTTTCATAACAACAGCATAATGAAATAAAAAGCAACAAATTTTGTTTTTGCTGTTGCATTCGCTGTTGCTGTTGCATTTAGAAAAATTACAGTAAAGCAAAAGCAGAATATTCGTTGCTTTTGCTATTTTGATGACTTTATTAAAACCTATTAAAAAAACCTACCAGATGGAGGCAAACCGAAATGAAATATAGACTATATAGACATTATTTATCTAGACCATTATCGTCCATATCTATAGCTATATTGTGGAGTACAGCTAGTGCAACTATAACGGTTTTGGCATTTTCAAAATCAACTTGTAAGCCTATACAATATCTATCTTGCTATAACAAGTAGATGCTACCCCCAGAACAAACGCATAATAAGAAATAAAAAATTTCATTCTATTATTTTTTTTATTTTAGAAAATAACGTCCTTTGTGCTCTATCTTGATATTTTGCATTTTGCTATATTGAAATTAGTTTAACGTACCTGTATGTTCAATGAATAGAATCCTTTTCTGTTTATATAATATTGAGCAGCTTTGCCCCCAGTGTTCCTTATTCTCACATGCGTGCCATCTATTGCTCCAATTATGCCAGGAAATTTCGAATATGCCTAAATTGCTGCATGATAGACTCCTTCTCTGCTATGGAGACCGGTATTCGAATCGAGGTACTTGCTAGGCGTGCAAGTACACGGGCAACTCTGGTACATATCCTACTTATTGTTGGTTGACTTAGAATGTGCAAGTCGCCTGTGTCGTCTTGAACCTTTAAGAAAAAAGTATAAATATAATAATATTAAATTCTGCAAGATTACTTACTTCTCTTCTACCCCAACATCGTAATGCAACTAAAACTTGGAGTTGAGGTGATGTTCCGCTTCCTCTTCTGTCCAGTTTTAATTCATTTTCCACGAGGCTTATAATGCGCTGCACAGTTGGCTTTGTGAAGCGATACTTCCTCCTAAATTCGGAATCTGGTAGTTTAAAACTATCCACTCTTTTTTTAGACATTTTTGGTCGCCGATTATGTGTACCCGCGGCTAAATGAGCTGTAAATTACAAAGCTGCTTATTTCATTCACGGCTTTACTTTAGCCTGAATGTGCCTATTCAAATTACTTACCAATTGTATTAAGAAGATTGATCGTAGCCACGGAATTCATCTTGAGCAAAAATTTAACAAACCACAATTATTTTTATTTATTTGTTTACATGAAAATAACTTTCGTGATTTATTGAAAATAAAGAAAGTGGTTGACTTAAAACGGAACCGCATTGTGTTAACACTGCGACAGGAACACCGTCGGGTCCAGCGCCAAAATCCTCATCGATCGATCCAATATACATTAAATTCTTTAAATCCTTTGTGTACCAGAATTTCTCGCAAATTTGAGGCTATATGGTACAGACTATATGGTACAGAATAATGGAGTCATCAAGGCAATTTCCATTTATGTATTCTAAAATTACATTAAGTTTACTGTGAAGTAACTGATTCAACTTCAAAAAGTCACCTTTTTTTAAATTTAATTCATAAAACATATCTGCTGAATTCGTATTTACTATATTTCCTCTATCGGATTTGTAACCAAATATTGGATGGTGTTCATCCACAATAGTTAGAGCATGACATGCCTTCTTACCAACAAGTTCTATCGAACTTAGACTTAGATAGCGCTGTTTTAAATTTTTATCATTACATTTCTACGGCTATCGAAATGTATGTGCTTAAAATAAGGAATATAAACAAACTCTCAGAACCTTGGCTAAATGCAGATCTCAGATATTTGAGAAACCAAAGAAACAGAATTTACAAACTCCTCAAAAGTACCGCAAATGTAAGCGAAGAAATGAGGCTCAGATATGATGAGCTATCGAAGGAGTTCTCTTTCAAATCTGAAGTAGCGTACAAGTTTTACACATACTTAATTGGAGAAAAAATTGTCCAGGACCCCAAAACATTTTTTGACTTTGTTAATTTGAAGCGAAAATCAGCTTCATCCATGTTTAAAGGTAATATTGTCTCATCCAACCCTCAGGAAATATGCAACCTCTTTACGGATCATTTTTAAGAGGTATTCTGTCCGCCAACTACTCAGTCTGATGTTTTTCCGCCCACTCCGAATTTGCAACATATAGTTGAAAACTTCAACTTGACGAAAGAAGACAATCAAGTGCAACAAAAGGATTAGATACAACCAAGGGAACTGGACTAGACCTAATTCCCCCAATACTACTGGTGCGATGCTTAGACCAACTACTTGCGCCTTTATATATAATATTTAACAAATCACTCTCTCTTGTAGTGTTCCCCTCTTATTGGAAAACTTCCCACCTAATACCAATATAAAGGGTGGTTAAATTTTAAGTGCACAAATTATTTAGGAAATTATTGTCATTTCTTTTCATTATGATAATATTGGTATGGTTTAATTATGTATGGAACAAAATATCTTGTTAGCGTGTAAATGTTCATCAACGATAAGCGTGAGAGGTGCAATTGTTGGGCACGACGACGAGTTGAAGTGGACGGCTTTTCAGCCATACTATCGCGAACAGCAGCAATATTTTCTGCAATGCGAGCTGTACGAGCATGCACTGGTGTTTTGACATCTCCTACAGACCCGGTTTGCTCAAATTTTTGCACGATTTTTCCGATTGTACGCACACTTGGACGATTAAATTGACCGAAAAAACCACGAAGTGCACGATATGCATTTTGATTTGAACGCCCATTTTCATAATAAACCTGAATAACTTCCTTGTAGTTCATTGTCGTCGTTAAGTTTTGTTGTATATAAGGAAGACAAAGACAACATTAATCTGAGCTATGCAGTAGTTTTAAACAAAACTTAAAACAGCACGGAAGTAGAAGGCAGCAGCAATTTTTTGAAAAATTTTTAAAAATTTAAAGTAATATTGTCAATAGCTTAAATGTAGTGTTTTAAACTTTTTGTAAGTAATTATGTTAATGTTATCGTTTTCAATAAGTTTATTTAATATGAATATGTTTAAATTACACGGCCCACAAATTAGAGTTAAGAACAGTTGTAAAATCTTCGGCTGCAACTGTTAGAATAAAAGAAGCGTGGAAAGACTTATTATCAATTTTTTTGCATGAACTGAATGCATTTGAGTTCACTAACTTGGTTTGACTGACAAACGTCAATATATTTTCTATTGATGTGTCGGTCTGAGACGTGAAATGAAAACGTTTCTGGTGCTCGAAACTGCTCTTAAAATCAAATGACTGTTAGAGGTAGTTGAAATCGTATTTGGACTACTAGTCAATGGAGGAATAGAAGATGGTGTATAAGAAATCACCGTATTATTTTCTGATGGCCTTCCGACGCTTATTTTTGTTTTTCCTGTCTTTTAGAGCTTTTTGGGTCTTTTACTGATGAAACTGCCAAAATTAGGCCTCACTTTGAATACTGCTCTATAATATGGAATCCTTCATCATTTTTACACTCAGAAAGAATCGAAAGAGTACAAAGAAAATTCACTAGATATATGGTATACCAACTTAATTAGAACTTGCCTGAATCCCCTCCATATAAAACTAGATGTGCCCTCATTGACTTGAGTACTCTGCAATGCACAAGAATTGCAACCTCAATCATATTTGTTAGAGATCTTATCCAAAATAATATTAAATGTCCAGAATTAATAGAAATGCTTGACTTCCATATACCTACAAGAGATCCCTCAGTCAGTTCCATTTCCATTAATGTACACGTAATGTACCATAGAACCGCATATGGGCTTAATGAACCCTTATCTGGATGTACTAGAGAAGTAAATAAAGTACTCTCCTCTATCGATATATTTACATCATCTTCTCGTGAAAACTTTAAAAGCAATCTCTATAATTTTCTCAAAAGCTCTGCTGTCTAGCTATACTTCTATCTTTCTTATAATAATTTGTTGGTTAATTGTTTAACTTAACTATTAAGATAACTATTAATTGCTATTCACCGTCTTGTTTGCTCAAAAATTCTTACACTTTATAATTTTTTATTCATGTATATATATTTTCCGTATATATATATATTATTAAATACTTAGTTGTTAATTTACAAATTGTGATTTATCGATAATTAGTAGTCTATAAGAGAACAACTCTGTATGATTAATAAATAAATAAAATTCCGGAAGCAGCAGTCATGAACAAAGGAACCGAAATGTTATCCTGAACAGTAACTTCATAAACAACACTGGTATTGGGTGCGGCACTACTTACTTACTTGTTTAGGTGGCCATAACAACCCATGTTCGTATTTCAGCCGACCTCACCAGCTCTGGCCAGGCACCTCTGCTTTGCGCGAGTTATGTTTCTTTGTCTCTTTAGAGCAAAAGGAGGTTGATTAAAATAACGAATTGATTTTTTTCAACTTTCTTTATTGAGCGTTTTAAATGAACTGATGTTTTTTAACTCTAGTATAAAATTTACAACTTACAGAAATTTCCAATCTTTTATTTACATATATTTGGTTCTTATGTGTTTCGTTTAAATGTTTTCCAATGCTTCATATATATATATAAATGTTTCTGCCTTTTTTGTTTTTTCCCCTCATTCTGCTCACAGTGAGTAGGTCATCGAAATGTAATATGATATTCTTGCTTTAACTAAAGTGTTTAAGCAATTCATAAAATTTGAGTTAGCGAAGTGTTGCAAGATTTGGGTTCGATGGATTGTCGGCATGCATTTTTTGAATTGACAAAGGCATGTCGCAATCTGTGAACATGATGCAATGCGATAAAAGTGTTTAGGCAATATATTAAATATGGGTTATTAAAGTGTTGCTGCAATTACAACGGACTGCCGAAGCCTACTCCGCTCAACTCTCGGTTAAGCTCAACCAACCAACCTCTGAACCCGACGACGCCGGCGGACTTTGGGCGCATATATCCCACTCCATGCGTGCTGCCGCTGAAGAAGTCATTGGTTTCCGGCGCCCGCAACCTCGGAACCAATGGTATGATCAGGAGTGTCGCATTGCGACTGCAGTAAAAAACGCCTCTTATAGAAAAACGCTGCAGTCAGCTGCAACGCGAGCCGTGCGAGAAAACTACCGCGAAAAGAGGAAGGAAGAGAGGCGCCTTTTCAGACGCAAGAAAAGAGAGCAGGAAAAGCGTGAGCGTGAGGAACTAGAGGTGTACCAGGGCAAGAAAGATGCACGAAAATTCTATCAACAGGTTAAGCGTCTAACCCAAGGTTTCAAGCCCGGAGCATCCACTTGTAGAGACGAAAATGGAGATCTGAATACGGATACGCAGTGTGTGCTGAGATTGTGGAGACAGCACTTCTCCAATTTACTTACTGGCGACGATTTCACCAATGCCGCCCATGGAGAGCACAGGGCAGAGCTACCAATCAACAATGACGGAGTGGAAGTACCACCACCTAGCCATGATGAGGTTCGAGTTGCTATCCAACGACTCAAAAACAACAAAGCAGCGGGTGCTGACGGCCTGTCAGCTGAATTGTTTAAAACCGGCGGCGATGAATTGATAAGGAGCATGCATCAGCTCATCAGCAAAATATGGCTAGAAGAAAGCATGCCCGACGATTGGAACCTCAGCGTACTGTGCCCTATACTTAAGAAAGGAGACCCAACAATCTGCGCAAGTTATAGAGGTATCAGTCTTATTTCCATCGCATATAAGGTTCTCTCAAGCGTACTGTGTGAAAGATTAAAGCCGATTACAAAAACACTGATTGGACCTTATCAGTGTGGCTTTCGACCTGGTAAGTCCACCATAAACCAGATTTTCACGCTACGACAAATCCTGGAGAAAACCCACGAAAACCAAATTGACACACACCATCTCTTTGTCGATTTTAAAGCTGCGTTCGATAGCCCGAGAAGGGATTGCCTATACGCAACAATGTCTGAGTTCGGTATACCTGCAAAGTTGATCAGACTTTGCAGAATGACGTTGAGCAACACACGCAGCTCCGTCAAGGTAGGAAATGACCTCTCCGAAACCTTCAATACCGAAAGAGGTTTCAGGCAAGGCGATCCACTGTACGAAAGGCCTGTGTGCATCGTAATGGCACCATTTTCTACAAAGGCGTCCAGCTCCTTGCGTACGCTGATGATATTGATATTGTCGGCAGAACCAAGAGAGATGTTACCGCTGCTTTCGCCGCTATCGAAAAGGAATCAGCCAAAGTGGGTTTGACGATAAATGAGGGCAAAACAAAATATATGCTGTCTACAAACAAGGGAGCTCGGCGTTTAGACTCCCACGTTTCATCCGGCAGCTATAACTTTGAAGTAGTCAAGGAGTTCGTTTACCTTGGCACCGCCATTAATACCAAAAACGAAATCAGCCTGGAGATAAAGCGAAGAACAATAATTGCTAATAGGTGCTACTACGGGCTCAGTAAGCAACTAAGTTCCAGAGCCCTCTCTCGATCGACAAAACTAACACTCTACAAGACGCTCGTTCTACCTGTGCTGCTTTATGGCGCTGAGGCATGGGTAGTTTCGCAAACTGACGCAGCCGCTCTGGGGGTGTTCGAGAGAAAAGTTCTTCGCAAAATCTTCGGTCCTGTTCGAGTCGGCGATGACTATCACATCCGAATGAACCACGAGCTGTATGAGCTCTACGATGACATTGACGTAGTCCAGCGTATAACTGTGCAGCGACTACGCTGGCTGGGTCATGTCCATCGTATGAACGACGAAGCTCCAGCGAAAAAGGTGCTCGAGGCGAGGGTCGCTGGTCAACGACGACGAGGGAGACCATGCCTCCGATGGATGGACCAGGCTGAGGAAGCCCTAACCGCACTTGGTGTATCCGATTGGAGAAGGCGCGCGCAAAGCAAAGGCGCCTGGCGAGAGCTGATGAGGTCGGTTGAAACCCGGACACGGGTTGTTACGACCAACTAAGTAAGTAAGTAAGAAGTAAGAGTTTTGATTTAATTTCTAATGAAGTTAATTTGCATGTTTAGTGTTGCTTGTTTTGTTTGTAGGTTTGCTTGTTTAATATTTGCTTCGAGTTCGTCTAGCATAAGTGATATTTCCGATGGATTTACAATATGAAGAATTGTGATGTAGCTCTTAACGATGTCTACATCTTCTGTCTGTAATTCAACATACCCTTTATCGGTTTCTATTTGTTCTACTGGTACTTGTCCCTGCGCCAGAGTAGAGGTCATCATTATCAGGAATAGTTTGAGGATCCAGTGTACCTGCAAATTTATTTTGTCTTTTAATATTTGTTGTATGGATATTTGATAAGTTTAATTTCTTGAATTTTGGCTCTTCCTTGTGTCTGACTGATTTGTAGTTTTTCACGTAGCCTTCTTCCCTATTTTCTGTGTATTCTTCTCGTTTTCTGTTGTGCTTGTTAATGTATTTTTCTTTTTATTTGCGTATATTATTCAGTATGTCGATCTTATTACATTTTCCTTCATGAACGTTTTTGGGTTTTTCCTTGATAACAGAGTGGAAACTATTATTGTAGTATTCGATAGCCTTACTCATTTTGTCTTTGATGGTGAGATCTCGTCTTTCGATTCCTAGTATTCTAATTTTTTCGCTTATTGTTTGCTTTTGCTAAATGTTGTTCGATGTCTTCATTTCTTAAGAAGTTTTGGATGTTGATACTTTTAAATTCGTTGTCAGTTATTAATTTTTTGAAATGTCCCTTCTGTGATTTATACTGTCGTAATTTTTCTATTATTGTTTGATTATTTCTGTCCTCTAGATAGAAAGCTGAAGCGAATTTAGAGAATCTGTCAACAAAAGTTAGAAAGTTTGATTTTGAGTTAGTGTAGACGTCCATGTGAATTAGTTCATTACAATCATTTGGAGTCTCTGTTAAGTGAAATTTATTCTTGATCGGGTTTCGATCGTATTTTACCCTATTGCATGTACCACAATTGTTTATAAATTTTTGAATTAAAATTTTTAAGTAAGGGAAGTTGATCGATTTCTTTAGACCTTCATAATTTTCGTTAATTCCTGTATGTCCTGTTTCAAATTTATGATATTTTTTTATTTGTTTAAGAGCTTGTTCCTCGTTAACGTCTTTTGCGTGGTATAAACATTTTACGAATTTAATAGAATGTACGCCATCAAAAAGTTCTATGATTAATTGCTGAAGTTTATTGTATTCTGGATAATTAAGTTCGCTGAAAATACCAACTTTACCGTTTTTAATATGTCTTCTTAGAATGTCTGACATGTTGCTATCTAGGTCTTCGCGGGAAATGTAAATTTTTTTGTTTTTGTGTATTACTTCGAATTCTTTTGTTTTGTTATCTGTTAAAATAATTTGCGTTTTGAAACGGTTTACTATTGTTTCCAATATTGGGATGTGATTATTAAGTTCCTCCTCTTGAGAGTGGATTGTAGCTATACTTTCGTTATCGTCTATATTATTTTGCATGGATTGGTTACAAGGTTCTTCCGTATTATTGTCGAGAGCATTTATTTCGACTGTTTTATTATTAATTCTACTTAAGAAATCAGCTATTTTGTTTTCTGAGCCCTTTATGTAATCTATGTTCATATTATATTCACCTAATTTCAGGAGCAATCTTTGTAACCGCGAATTAATATCCTTACCGTTTGATTTAGCATACAGCCATTTAAGTGGCTGGTGGTCAGTCAATAAAATAAATTTGTTACCATATAGGTATGGTCTAAAATAATTGGTAGCCCAAACTATGGCTAAGAGTTCCTTTTCTGTTGTTGAGTAATTGCGTTCGTGGTCATTTAAAGTTCTGCTTGCATAGCAGACTGGATGTTTATCTTGCTGTAATACTGCACCTATGGCAAAGTTACTAGCGTCTGTAACTAACTTAAACGTTTTATTAAGGTCGGGATATTTTAAAATTGGGTCTTCTGTAAGAATGTGTTTAAGTTTTTCGAAAGAGTCAATGGAATTTGGGTCGTTTATATTTAACTTTGTTCCCTTTTTTAGGTACTTAGTCATTGGCTGTGCTACTTTTGCGTAGTCTCTTATAAATTTGCGATAATAACCAGTGGCGCCTAAAAATTACTTTATTTGTTTGGGTGTAGAAGGTACTTTTAATTTTAGGATGTCTTCGATCTTTCGAGGGTTGGGTTTGACTCCTTGGGGTGTTAAAACGTGACCCAGAAAGTGTGTTTCTTTCGCGAAAAATTTACATTTGTCGAACTGTATCTTTAGATTATGTTCTCTAAGTTTGTTTAATATTTTATTTATACTGTCGGTGTGTTCTTTCATGGATGTGCTAAAAATTAGTATATCGTCCATGTATACGAGGCAGATAGTGTTTATGTAGTCCTTTAGGACATGGTTCATCCTCCGCTGGAAAGTGGATGGTGCATTCTTTAAACCGAATGGCATACGGATATACTCATAATGCCCTAGTGGTGTAGAAAACGCTGTTTTTTTTCTGTCCTCTTCTTTTACCAGTATCTGGTGAAAGCCTTTAGCTAGGTCCAGTGTTGTAAAGTACTGTGCACGTCCGAGTTTGTCTAAAATTCCGTCTATGTGGGGTATGGGAAATTTGTCGTCGACTGTTATTTCGTTGAGTCTTCTATAGTCTATTACAATTCTCCATTTTTTCTTGCCTGAATTGTCCTTTTTCTTCGGAATAATCCACAGTGGGCTGTTATAAGGTGAATTTCTTTCCCTAATAATG
Organism: Coremacera marginata; assembly: GCA_914767935.1. Classification (NCBI taxonomy): domain Eukaryota; kingdom Metazoa; phylum Arthropoda; class Insecta; order Diptera; family Sciomyzidae; genus Coremacera; species Coremacera marginata. The sequence continues at coordinate 92,567,509 of OU612044.1, read as the reverse complement.
CCTTGGTTAAGCATTTCATTGATTTGTGTTTTTATCTCTTGTTCGTGTATTTGTGGATATCTGTATATTTTGGAATATATCGCAGTATTAACTGTAGTTATTATTTCGTGTTGTACAACGAAAGTACTAGTTAATTGGTCACCTTCGTGATAGAAAAGGGTCTTTATTAGATGTGATTATTTGCGCTAATTCCCTTCTCTCTTCGGGGTTAAGGTCCTTAAATAAGTCTTTGTATCCGGATATTTCATTTGTAATAGGCTCTAATTGATGAATTTCTTCGGTCTGGTATGGGCAAGAACCGACAAATTTGATAAAACTATTGTTAATTGTCAATGTATTATTCTCCATGTTAATAATTGCTCCTAGTGGTCCTAATAAATTCTGTCCAATAATTGCGTCAAACTGTTTGCCTTTGAATTTAATTAATTTCCAGGCAATAAATGCTCTTTCGTTAAATTATTTAGGAAATTCAGTTATTATTTCGTGTGAGACTGTAATTATGCCATTAATTGATCTACATGTAAGTGGTTCTTTTAATGGGATTCGCGGATACTGAGGTAATGAATTTTCGTTAAGTAATGAGGTGGTTGATCCGGAGTCAATTAAGCACATAATTTTGTCTTGATTTATCGTTATTTCTATTATCGGTAAATTCGTACCGTCGGATCCATGAGAAAATTTACGTCTTGGGATTGTAAATGGTTCACCTCCATTGGTTCGTTATTTTGTGCACTTCGGTTGGTTCTAATTTGTCCAGTGTATGATGTATTTCGTTCTAACCCTGTATTTCTATAATTGTGTTGTGGTCTTTCAAAATAGTTCCTATTTAGGTTTGTTTGTCTTGAGTTATTATATGATGTTTGTAAATTTGTATTTTGGTTACTGTATCCTAATCCTGAATTATTTACATGTCTACTAGTTCTATATGTGTTGTTTTGTGGTTGATTATTTGCATTACCGTAATTTTCTTGGTGTTGATTTTGCGAACGACTAAAATTGTTCCTAGGATTTTGTATATTTCTTTGCATATTAGGATTTATATTTTCGATTCTAATTAAGCCATTAGTTTCCAGTAAGGTGAATGCTTCTCTGAGGCTAGATATATTTTTATTTAGTATAATAGACGCTACATTTATATCTAAGTTACTTAAAAATGTCTTAAGAACTATGGATTCATTATTAATAGGATTAAACTCGGGAGGTTTATCTTGATCATACTCGAATTTCTCATTTAATTTCGATAAAATTTTTTTTAAATACATAAAATAATCTCTTACGTTATGATTTTTAGCTGCGAAGACTTTTTGATATAAGTTATGGTAAGATTGCTGGATCCCAAAGTACTGGATGAGTGCTGCTCTTATTTGGTTCCACGATGCTTCTGTTCCGAGACTCCTTACGACGTCTAGAGCTGATCCTTGTATTTTGTTGATGATGACCCTCTTGAAAACGTAGTTTTTCGCTCCAGGTTGACTGTCGAGCATTGGTAGCAAGGTATCCACTTCTCTTAGGAACGATGTTAGGGCATATGTCCTGTCTCCACGGTATTCGTGTATTCGTTGGGCGTCTTTGATTACGTCGTTTGCTGTTAATGTGAACGCCATTTCCACTTTCCTTTGTTTTTTAAAAATTTAGTTGAATTTCAGTTCACTCAAAATCAATGTTGAAACTTTGAATCAATTTAGATTTAATGTTGAAAAATTCCTTGAAACTTTGATTGATTTTTTTTTTTTTTTTTTTCACTTAATGTTTGCTTATATTTTGTTGTACTTAATTTATTTGGTTTGGTTTAATTTCACTTAATGTTCATTTATTTATTTGAACTGAAACTAATTTATTTGGTTTGGGTTTTTATAGAACTTTAGTCCCTATTTTGTAGAACTTAGGTTTCCAAAATCTTCTACCTGTCTTAAGACTTGGTAGGTGCCGACTGCGCCAGTTATGTTTCTTTGTCTCTTTAGAGCAAAAGGAGGTTGATTAAAAGAACGAATTGATTTTTTTTTTCAACTTTCTTTATTGAGCGTTTTAAATGAACTGATGTTTCTTAACTCTAGTATAAAATTTATAACTTACAGAAATTTCCAATCTTTTATTTACATATATTTGGTTCTTATGTGTTTCGTTTAAATGTTTTCCAATGCTTCATATATATATATAAATGTTTCTGCCTTTTTTGTTTTTTCCCCTCATTCTGCTCACAGTGAGTAGGTCATCGAAATGTAATATGATATTCTTGCTTTAACTAAAGTGTTTAAGCAATTCATAAAATTTGAGTTAGCGAAGTGTTGCAAGATTTGGGTTCGATGGATTGTCGGCATGCATTTTTCGAATTGACAAAGGCATGTCGCAATCTGTGAACATGATGCAATGCGATAAAAGTGTTTAGGCAATATATTAAATATGGGTTATTAAAGTGTTGCATGATTTGGGTTCATGGGAACATGATGCAATGCAATAAAAGTGCTTAAAAATCTTTATACTTTATATGTAAATAAACGATTGGATGGGGTTGGTTGAGTAACTGACGTAACTCCTCCCCTCTTAGATTGGAGACTCTCCTGAGTCGACATTGTATTAATATTAAGTTTAATATTCCTATTTTTATAAATAAGTTTTCCGAGTAGGCTGCTTATAATAATAATAGTTATGGCTAATACAATATATATTGTTAGATTTATATAATTTTGTTTCTTTTGGTAATTAATTTCTTTTATAAAGTCGATATTTTCTATTTGTTTTAGTACAATGTCATCAAATATAAGTTTTTTATTTATATTTTTCATATTTTCTAAGTTGTTTGGTAGTACAATGCTATATTTAAATGTTTTCGTTTTGCTAGTGAAATTTTTATTATTTATTTGAATAGTACAATTATTAAAATGAATTAAGTAATTTCCATTAAGTTTTGTGTTTTTATTATTACAGTCATTTGTTATGGTAGTGTTATAAAAATTCTTTGCAACGATTATACCTTGATTAATATTTATTATTTCTGATGCGTTATTAAAGATTTTTATACAATTCTTTTTAGCTAAACAATCATTATAATTTTTTAAGTGTTGTAAGTCTCTTTGGTTTTCATACTCAAAGGTTTCGCTACCATATTTTATAACATATTCTGGATTAAACATTTGTTCGAAGCTACTGGCGTCTGCTAATGGCATTAATAGAGTTTTCGGTTGTGTAACTATTTCTTGGGGGATTTTAATAACGAAGATAATGTTATTATTAGTGTCGACGAGTGATGCTAATTTAATATTTTGTAATTTTTGAGCATCTATGTTAAAGTTTGTAATTTCTTCGTCTGTGAGCATGTTACTGTGAAGTACACCTAGTCCACTTGCTGCAATGTTGTCTTGGGTGCGTTCTACGTTATCTTGAAATATTTTTAATTTTAAGGCGAAGTCTATATATAAAATTTTGTTGTGTATTTTAGTGTATGAGTTTTCTATTGAATTAAGTCTTGCTGTAATTATATCGCGATCGTGTTGTATGATTTGTTTCAGTTTATAAAATGTTTTGTTGAAATTTGTATTAATGTAAATTTGTTTGTTAAGATTTTGTATGGCATTGTGATTATTTGTGTCTATCGTGTTGAGATGTTGCTCTATATCTTGTCGGTCATCGTCATTCATTGTTCCGAAAAGCCATTTTTGTACTGTTCCTACTAGGTTTATAAGGCCTCTTTTTTGTCTGTGTGAAGTAAGAGGGGAACAGGGGGGCGAACCTTCACATGGCAACGTGTCTGACCGCCTCAACCTGGCGAGGCCAGCATTATCCATGTCGAAATCGTCTCAAGTCGACTCAAACCTCCACGTGGTGTTCCCTGGGCAACGGCAAACTGGCATCCGTCAGTTTGACGGCTAATTTGAGCGGCGGGCTGCTCTAAACAAGCACACTGTGATATCTACTACAGCTGATATGCGGAGAGGCGCGAATTTTGATGTGGATTCGTTGTTAGCCGGAAACTACGCCACCTTGTTTCCCGGTTCACACCTGTCAACGAAAGATTGGCCACGATCCGCATCAAGGCAAAATTTTTCTCCATCAGCCTTATTTGCGCGCACGCCCCGACGGAGGAAAAGGACGAAGCCGTCAAAGACGCTTTCTACGCTAGCCTTGAGGACGTATACGACCACCTTCCGGTCCATGACGTGAAAATAGTCCTCGGCGATTTTAATGCGAAAGTCGGAAGGGAAGGCATCTTTGGCCCCACTGTCGGTCAGTTCAGTCTTCATGAGACCTCCACGAACAACGGTCTAAGACTGATTGACTTCGCCGCGGCGCGAAACATGGTAGTTAGTAGCACCAGATTTAAGCACCTCGGCATCCACAAGGCCACCTGGCTGTCCCCGGATCAAAAAACGAGAAACCAAATTGATCATGTTGTAATCGACGGAAGGCATGCCTCTAGTGTTCTTGATGTGCGTACATTTCGGGGGGTCAACATTGACTCCGACCATTATCTTGTTGCAGCCAAGATCCGCATGCGATTATGCAATGCGAAAAACATACGCACAGGAATGCAACGAAAGCTAGATGTCGCTAAGCTGCAATTACAACAGACTGCCGAAGCCTACTCCGCTCAACTCTCGGTTAAGCTCAACCAACCAACCTCTGAACCCGACGACGCCGGCGGACTTTGGGCGCATATATCCCACTCCATGCGTGCTGCCGCTGAAGAAGTCATTGGTTTCCGGCGCCCGCAACCTCGGAACCAATGGTATGATCAGGAGTGTCGCATTGCGACTGCAGTAAAAAACGCCTCTTATAGAAAAACGCTGCAGTCAGCTGCAACGCGAGCCGTGCGAGAAAACTACCGCGAAAAGAGGAAGGAAGAGAGGCGCCTTTTCAGACGCAAGAAAAGAGAGCAGGAAAAGCGTGAGCGTGAGGAACTAGAGGTGTACCAGGGCAAGAAAGATGCACGAAAATTCTATCAACAGGTTAAGCGTCTAACCCAAGGTTTCAAGCCCGGAGCATCCACTTGTAGAGACGAAAATGGAGATTTGAATACGGATACGCAGTGTGTGCTGAGATTGTGGAGACGGCACTTCTCCAATTTACTTACTGGCGACGATTCCACCAATGCCGCCCATGGAGAGCGCAGTTCAGAGCTACCAATCAACAATGACGGAGTGGAAGTACCACCACCTAGCCATGATGAGGTTCGAGTTGCTATCCAACGACTCAAAAACAACAAAGCAGCGGGTGCTGACGGCCTGTCAGCTGAATTGTTTAAAACCGGCGGCGATGAATTGATAAGGCGCATGCATGTGTATCAGCTCATCAGCAAAATATGGCTAGAAGAAAGCATGCCCGACGATTGGAACCTCAGCGTACTGTGCCCTATACTTAAGAAGGGAGACCCAACAATCTGCGCAAGTTATAGAGGTATCAGTCTTATTTCCATCGCATATAAGGTTCTCTCAAGCGTACTGTGTGAAAGATTAAAGCCGATTACAAAAACACTGATTGGACCTTATCAGTGTGGCTTTCGACCTGGTAAGTCCACCATAGACCAGATTTTCACGCTACGACAAATCCTGGAGAAAACCCACGAAAATCAAATTGACACACACCATCTCTTTGTCGATTTTAAAGCTGCGTTCGATAGCCCGAGAAGGGATTGCCTATACGCAACAATGTCTGAGTTCGGTATACCTGCAAAGTTGATCAGACTTTGCAGAATGACGTTGAGCAACACACGCAGCTCCGTCAAGGTAGGAAATGACCTCTCCGAAACCTTCAATACCGAAAGAGGTTTCAGGCAAGGCGATCCACTGTACGAAAGGCCTGTGTGCATCGTAATGGCACCATTTTCTACAAAGGCGTCCAGCTCCTTGCGTACGCTGATGATATTGATATTGTCGGCAGAACCAAGAGAGATGTTACCGCTGCTTTCGCCGCTATCGAAAAGGAATCAGCCAAAGTGGGTTTGACGATAAATGAGGGCAAAACAAAATATATGCTGTCTACAAACAAGGGAGCTCGGCGTTTAGACTCCCACGTTTCATCCGGCAGCTATAACTTTGAAGTAGTCAAGGAGTTCGTTTACCTTGGCACCGCCATTAATACCAAAAACGAAATCAGCCTGGAGATAAAGCGAAGAACAATAATTGCTAATAGGTGCTACTACGGGCTCAGTAAGCAACTAAGTTCCAGAGCCCTCTCTCGATCGACAAAACTAACACTCTACAAGACGCTCGTTCTACCTGTGCTGCTTTATGGCGCTGAGGCATGGGTAGTTTCGCAAACTGACGCAGCCGCTCTGGGGGTGTTCGAGAGAAAAGTTCTTCGCAAAATCTTCGGTCCTGTTCGAGTCGGCGATGACTATCGCATCCGAATGAACCACGAGCTGTATGAGCTCTACGATGACATTGACGTAGTCCAGCGTATAACTGTGCAGCGACTACGCTGGCTGGGTCATGTCCATCGTATGAACGACGAAGCTCCAGCGAAAAAGGTGCTCGAGGCGAGGGTCGCTGGTCAACGACGACGAGGGAGACCATGCCTCCGATGGATGGACCAGGCTGAGGAAGCCCTAACCGCACTTGGTGTATCCGATTGGAGAAGGCGCGCGCAAAGCAAAGGCGCCTGGCGAGAGCTGATGAGGTCGGTTGAAACCCGGACACGGGTTGTTACGACCAACTAAGTAAGTAAGTAAGAAGTAAGAGTTTTGATTTAATTTCTAATGAAGTTAATTTGCATGTTTAGTGTTGCTTGTTTTGTTTGTAGGTTTGCTTGTTTAATATTTGCTTCGAGTTCGTCTAGCATAAGTGATATTTCCGATGGATTTACAATATGAAGAATTGTGATGTAGCTCTTAACGATGTCTACATCTTCTGTCTGTAATTCAACATACCCTTTATCGGTTTCTATTTGTTCTACTGGTACTTGTCCCTGCGCCAGAGTAGAGGTCATCATTATCAGGAATAGTTTGAGGATCCAGTGTACCTGCAAATTTATTTTGTCTTTTAATATTTGTTGTATGGATATTTGATAAGTTTAATTTCTTGAATTTTGGCTCTTCCTTGTGTCTGACTGATTTGTAGTTTTTCACGTAGCCTTCTTCCCTATTTTCTGTGTATTCTTCTCGTTTTCTATTGTGCTTGTTAATGTATTTTTCTTTTTATTTGCGTATATTATTCAGTATGTCGATCTTATTACATTTTCCTTCATGAACGTTTTTGGGTTTTTCCTTGATAACAGAGTGGAAACTATTATTGTAGTATTCGATAGCCTTACTCATTTTGTCTTTGATGGTGAGATCTCGTCTTTCGATTCCTAGTATTCTAATTTTTTCGCTTATTGTTTGCTTTTGCTAAATGTTGTTCGATGTCTTCATTTCTTAAGAAGTTTTGGATGTTGATACTTTTAAATTCGTTGTCAGTTATTAATTTTTTGAAATGTCCCTTCTGTGATTTATACTGTCGTAATTTTTCTATTATTGTTTGATTATTTCTGTCCTCTAGATAGAAAGCTGAAGCGAATTTAGAGAATCTGTCAACAAAGGTTAGAAAGTTTGATTTTGAGTTAGTGTAGACGTCCATGTGAATTAGTTCATTACAAACATTTGGAGTCTCTGTTAAGTGAAATTTATTCTTGATCGGGTTTCGATCGTATTTTACCCTATTGCATGTACCACAATTGTTTATAAATTTTTGAATTAAAATTTTTAAGTAAGGGAAGTTGATCGATTTCTTTAGACCTTCATAATTTTCGTTAATTCCTGTATGTCCTGTTTCAAATTTATGATATTTTTTTATTTGTTTAAGAGCTTGTTCCTCGTTAACGTCTTTTGCGTGGTATAAACATTTTACGAATTTAATAGAATGTACGCCATCAAAAAGTTCTATGATTAATTGCTGAAGTTTATTGTATTCTGGATAATTAAGTTCGCTGAAAATACCAACTTTACCGTTTTAAATATGTCTTCTTAGAATGTCTGACATGTTGCTATCTAGGTCTTCGCGGGAAATGTAAATTTTTTTGTTTTTGTGTATTACTTCGAATTCTTTTGTTTTGTTATCTGTTAAAATAATTTGCGTTTTGAAACGGTTTACTATTGTTTCCAATATTGGGATGTGATTATTAAGTTCCTCCTCTTGAGAGTGGATTGTAGCTATACTTTCGTTATCGTCTATATTATTTTGCATGGATTGGTTACAAGGTTCTTCCGTATTATTGTCGAGAGCATTTATTTCGACTGTTTTATTATTAATTCTACTTAAGAAATCAGCTATTTTGTTTTCTGAGCCCTTTATGTAATCTATGTTCATATTATATTCACCTAATTTCAGGAGCAATCTTTGTAACCGCGAATTAATATCCTTACCGTTTGATTTAGCATACAGCCATTTAAGTGGCTGGTGGTCAGTCAATAAAATAAATTTGTTACCATATAGGTATGGTCTAAAATAATTGGTAGCCCAAACTATGGCTAAGAGTTCCTTTTCTGTTGTTGAGTAATTGCGTTCGTGGTCATTTAAAGTTCTGCTTGCATAGCAGACTGGATGTTTATCTTGCTGTAATACTGCACCTATGGCAAAGTTACTAGCGTCTGTAACTAACTTAAACGTTTTATTAAGGTCGGGATATTTTAAAATTGGGTCTTCTGTAAGAATGTGTTTAAGTTTTTCGAAAGAGTCAATGGAATTTGGGTCGTTTATATTTAACTTTGTTCCCTTTTTTAGGTACTTAGTCATTGGCTGTGCTACTTTTGCGTAGTCTCTTATAAATTTGCGATAATAACCAGTGGCGCCTAAAAATTACTTTATTTGTTTGGGTGTAGAAGGTACTTTTAATTTTAGGATGTCTTCGATCTTTCGAGGGTTGGGTTTGACTCCTTGGGGTGTTAAAACGTGACCCAGAAAGTGTGTTTCTTTCGCGAAAAATTTACATTTGTCGAACTGTATCTTTAGATTATGTTCTCTAAGTTTGTTTAATATTTTATTTATACTGTCGGTGTGTTCTTTCATGGATGTGCTAAAAATTAGTATATCGTCCATGTATACGAGGCAGATAGTGTTTATGTAGTCCTTTAGGACATGGTTCATCCTCCGCTGGAAAGTGGATGGTGCATTCTTTAAACCGAATGGCATACGGATATACTCATAATGCCCTAGTGGTGTAGAAAACGCTGTTTTTTTTCTGTCCTCTTCTTTTACCAGTATCTGGTGAAAGCCTTTAGCTAGGTCCAGTGTTGTAAAGTACTGTGCACGTCCGAGTTTGTCTAAAATTCCGTCTATGTGGGGTATGGGAAATTTGTCGTCGACTGTTATTTCGTTGAGTCTTCTATAGTCTATTACAATTCTCCATTTTTTCTTGCCTGAATTGTCCTTTTTCTTCGGAATAATCCACAGTGGGCTGTTATAAGGTGAATTTCTTTCCCTAATAATGCCTTGGTTAAGCATTTCATTGATTTGTGTTTTTATCTCTTGTTCGTGTATTTGTGGATATCTGTATATTTTGGAATATATCGCAGTATTAACTGTAGTTATTATTTCGTGTTGTACAACGAAAGTACTAGTTAATTGGTCACCTTCGTGATAGAAAAGGGTCTTTATTAGATGTGATTATTTGCGCTAATTCCCTTCTCTCTTCGGGGTTAAGGTCCTTAAATAAGTCTTTGTATCCGGATATTTCATTTGTAATAGGCTCTAATTGATGAATTTCTTCGGTCTGGTATGGGCAAGAACCGACAAATTTGATAAAACTATTGTTAATTGTCAATGTATTATTCTCCATGTTAATAATTGCTCCTAGTGGTCCTAATAAATTCTGTCCAATAATTGCGTCAAACTGTTTGCCTTTGAATTTAATTAATTTCCAGGCAATAAATGCTCTTTCGTTAAATTATTTAGGAAATTCAGTTATTATTTCGTGTGAGACTGTAATTATGCCATTAATTGATCTACATGTAAGTGGTTCTTTTAATGGGATTCGCGGATACTGAGGTAATGAATTTTCGTTAAGTAATGAGGTGGTTGATCCGGAGTCAATTAAGCACATAATTTTGTCTTGATTTATCGTTATTTCTATTATCGGTAAATTCGTACCGTCGGATCCATGAGAAAATTTACGTCTTGGGATTGTAAATGGTTCACCTCCATTGGTTCGTTATTTTGTGCACTTCGGTTGGTTCTAATTTGTCCAGTGTATGATGTATTTCGTTCTAACCCTGTATTTCTATAATTGTGTTGTGGTCTTTCAAAATAGTTCCTATTTAGGTTTGTTTGTCTTGAGTTATTATATGATGTTTGTAAATTTGTATTTTGGTTACTGTATCCTAATCCTGAATTATTTACATGTCTACTAGTTCTATATGTGTTGTTTTGTGGTTGATTATTTGCATTACCGTAATTTTCTTGGTGTTGATTTTGCGAACGACTAAAATTGTTCCTAGGATTTTGTATATTTCTTTGCATATTAGGATTTATATTTTCGATTCTAATTAAGCCATTAGTTTCCAGTAAGGTGAATGCTTCTCTGAGGCTAGATATATTTTTATTTAGTATAATAGACGCTACATTTATATCTAAGTTACTTAAAAATGTCTTAAGAACTATGGATTCATTATTAATAGGATTAAACTCGGGAGGTTTATCTTGATCATACTCGAATTTCTCATTTAATTTCGATAAAATTTTTTTTAAATACATAAAATAATCTCTTACGTTATGATTTTTAGCTGCGAAGACTTTTTGATATAAGTTATGGTAAGATTGCTGGATCCCAAAGTACTGGATGAGTGCTGCTCTTATTTGGTTCCACGATGCTTCTGTTCCGAGACTCCTTACGACGTCTAGAGCTGATCCTTGTATTTTGTTGATGATGACCCTCTTGAAAACGTAGTTTTTCGCTCCAGGTTGACTGTCGAGCATTGGTAGCAAGGTATCCACTTCTCTTAGGAACGATGTTAGGGCATATGTCCTGTCTCCACGGTATTCGTGTATTCGTTGGGCGTCTTTGATTACGTCGTTTGCTGTTAATGTGAACGCCATTTCCACTTTCCTTTGTTTTTTAAAAATTTAGTTGAATTTCAGTTCACTCAAAATCAATGTTGAAACTTTGAATCAATTTAGATTTAATGTTGAAAAATTCCTTGAAACTTTGATTGATTTTTTTTTTTTTTTTTTTCACTTAATGTTTGCTTATATTTTGTTGTACTTAATTTATTTGGTTTGGTTTAATTTCACTTAATGTTCATTTATTTATTTGAACTGAAACTAATTTATTTGGTTTGGGTTTTTATAGAACTTTAGTCCCTATTTTGTAGAACTTAGGTTTCCAAAATCTTCTACCTGTCTTAAGACTTGGTAGGTGCCGACTGCGCCAGTTATGTTTCTTTGTCTCTTTAGAGCAAAAGGAGGTTGATTAAAAGAACGAATTGATTTTTTTTTTCAACTTTCTTTATTGAGCGTTTTAAATGAACTGATGTTTCTTAACTCTAGTATAAAATTTATAACTTACAGAAATTTCCAATCTTTTATTTACATATATTTGGTTCTTATGTGTTTCGTTTAAATGTTTTCCAATGCTTCATATATATATATAAATGTTTCTGCCTTTTTTGTTTTTTCCCCTCATTCTGCTCACAGTGAGTAGGTCATCGAAATGTAATATGATATTCTTGCTTTAACTAAAGTGTTTAAGCAATTCATAAAATTTGAGTTAGCGAAGTGTTGCAAGATTTGGGTTCGATGGATTGTCGGCATGCATTTTTCGAATTGACAAAGGCATGTCGCAATCTGTGAACATGATGCAATGCGATAAAAGTGTTTAGGCAATATATTAAATATGGGTTATTAAAGTGTTGCATGATTTGGGTTCATGGGAACATGATGCAATGCAATAAAAGTGCTTAAAAATCTTTATACTTTATATGTAAATAAACGATTGGATGGGGTTGGTTGAGTAACTGACGTAACTCCTCCCCTCTTAGATTGGAGACTCTCCTGAGTCGACATTGTATTAATATTAAGTTTAATATTCCTATTTTTATAAATAAGTTTTCCGAGTAGGCTGCTTATAATAATAATAGTTATGGCTAATACAATATATATTGTTAGATTTATATAATTTTGTTTCTTTTGGTAATTAATTTCTTTTATAAAGTCGATATTTTCTATTTGTTTTAGTACAATGTCATCAAATATAAGTTTTTTATTTATATTTTTCATATTTTCTAAGTTGTTTGGTAGTACAATGCTATATTTAAATGTTTTCGTTTTGCTAGTGAAATTTTTATTATTTATTTGAATAGTACAATTATTAAAATGAATTAAGTAATTTCCATTAAGTTTTGTGTTTTTATTATTACAGTCATTTGTTATGGTAGTGTTATAAAAATTCTTTGCAACGATTATACCTTGATTAATATTTATTATTTCTGATGCGTTATTAAAGATTTTTATACAATTCTTTTTAGCTAAACAATCATTATAATTTTTTAAGTGTTGTAAGTCTCTTTGGTTTTCATACTCAAAGGTTTCGCTACCATATTTTATAACATATTCTGGATTAAACATTTGTTCGAAGCTACTGGCGTCTGCTAATGGCATTAATAGAGTTTTCGGTTGTGTAACTATTTCTTGGGGGATTTTAATAACGAAGATAATGTTATTATTAGTGTCGACGAGTGATGCTAATTTAATATTTTGTAATTTTTGAGCATCTATGTTAAAGTTTGTAATTTCTTCGTCTGTGAGCATGTTACTGTGAAGTACACCTAGTCCACTTGCTGCAATGTTGTCTTGGGTGCGTTCTACGTTATCTTGAAATATTTTTAATTTTAAGGCGAAGTCTATATATAAAATTTTGTTGTGTATTTTAGTGTATGAGTTTTCTATTGAATTAAGTCTTGCTGTAATTATATCGCGATCGTGTTGTATGATTTGTTTCAGTTTATAAAATGTTTTGTTGAAATTTGTATTAATGTAAATTTGTTTGTTAAGATTTTGTATGGCATTGTGATTATTTGTGTCTATCGTGTTGAGATGTTGCTCTATATCTTGTCGGTCATCGTCATTCATTGTTCCGAAAAGCCATTTTTGTACTGTTCCTACTAGGTTTATAAGGCCTCTTTTTTGTCTGTGTGAAGTAAGAGGGGAACAGGGGGGCGAACCTTCACATGGCAACGTGTCTGACCGCCTCAACCTGGCGAGGCCAGCATTATCCATGTCGAAATCGTCTCAAGTCGACTCAAACCTCCACGTGGTGTTCCCTGGGCAACGGCAAACTGGCATCCGTCAGTTTGACGGCTAATTTGAGCGGCGGGCTGCTCTAAACAAGCACACTGTGATATCTACTACAGCTGATATGCGGAGAGGCGCGAATTTTGATGTGGATTCGTTGTTAGCCGGAAACTACGCCACCTTGTTTCCCGGTTCACACCTGTCAACGAAAGATTGGCCACGATCCGCATCAAGGCAAAATTTTTCTCCATCAGCCTTATTTGCGCGCACGCCCCGACGGAGGAAAAGGACGAAGCCGTCAAAGACGCTTTCTACGCTAGCCTTGAGGACGTATACGACCACCTTCCGGTCCATGACGTGAAAATAGTCCTCGGCGATTTTAATGCGAAAGTCGGAAGGGAAGGCATCTTTGGCCCCACTGTCGGTCAGTTCAGTCTTCATGAGACCTCCACGAACAACGGTCTAAGACTGATTGACTTCGCCGCGGCGCGAAACATGGTAGTTAGTAGCACCAGATTTAAGCACCTCGGCATCCACAAGGCCACCTGGCTGTCCCCGGATCAAAAAACGAGAAACCAAATTGATCATGTTGTAATCGACGGAAGGCATGCCTCTAGTGTTCTTGATGTGCGTACATTTCGGGGGGTCAACATTGACTCCGACCATTATCTTGTTGCAGCCAAGATCCGCATGCGATTATGCAATGCGAAAAACATACGCACAGGAATGCAACGAAAGCTAGATGTCGCTAAGCTGCAATTACAACAGACTGCCGAAGCCTACTCCGCTCAACTCTCGGTTAAGCTCAACCAACCAACCTCTGAACCCGACGACGCCGGCGGACTTTGGGCGCATATATCCCACTCCATGCGTGCTGCCGCTGAAGAAGTCATTGGTTTCCGGCGCCCGCAACCTCGGAACCAATGGTATGATCAGGAGTGTCGCATTGCGACTGCAGTAAAAAACGCCTCTTATAGAAAAACGCTGCAGTCAGCTGCAACGCGAGCCGTGCGAGAAAACTACCGCGAAAAGAGGAAGGAAGAGAGGCGCCTTTTCAGACGCAAGAAAAGAGAGCAGGAAAAGCGTGAGCGTGAGGAACTAGAGGTGTACCAGGGCAAGAAAGATGCACGAAAATTCTATCAACAGGTTAAGCGTCTAACCCAAGGTTTCAAGCCCGGAGCATCCACTTGTAGAGACGAAAATGGAGATTTGAATACGGATACGCAGTGTGTGCTGAGATTGTGGAGACGGCACTTCTCCAATTTACTTACTGGCGACGATTCCACCAATGCCGCCCATGGAGAGCGCAGTTCAGAGCTACCAATCAACAATGACGGAGTGGAAGTACCACCACCTAGCCATGATGAGGTTCGAGTTGCTATCCAACGACTCAAAAACAACAAAGCAGCGGGTGCTGACGGCCTGTCAGCTGAATTGTTTAAAACCGGCGGCGATGAATTGATAAGGCGCATGCATGTGTATCAGCTCATCAGCAAAATATGGCTAGAAGAAAGCATGCCCGACGATTGGAACCTCAGCGTACTGTGCCCTATACTTAAGAAGGGAGACCCAACAATCTGCGCAAGTTATAGAGGTATCAGTCTTATTTCCATCGCATATAAGGTTCTCTCAAGCGTACTGTGTGAAAGATTAAAGCCGATTACAAAAACACTGATTGGACCTTATCAGTGTGGCTTTCGACCTGGTAAGTCCACCATAGACCAGATTTTCACGCTACGACAAATCCTGGAGAAAACCCACGAAAATCAAATTGACACACACCATCTCTTTGTCGATTTTAAAGCTGCGTTCGATAGCCCGAGAAGGGATTGCCTATACGCAACAATGTCTGAGTTCGGTATACCTGCAAAGTTGATCAGACTTTGCAGAATGACGTTGAGCAACACACGCAGCTCCGTCAAGGTAGGAAATGACCTCTCCGAAACCTTCAATACCGAAAGAGGTTTCAGGCAAGGCGATCCACTGTACGAAAGGCCTGTGTGCATCGTAATGGCACCATTTTCTACAAAGGCGTCCAGCTCCTTGCGTACGCTGATGATATTGATATTGTCGGCAGAACCAAGAGAGATGTTACCGCTGCTTTCGCCGCTATCGAAAAGGAATCAGCCAAAGTGGGTTTGACGATAAATGAGGGCAAAACAAAATATATGCTGTCTACAAACAAGGGAGCTCGGCGTTTAGACTCCCACGTTTCATCCGGCAGCTATAACTTTGAAGTAGTCAAGGAGTTCGTTTACCTTGGCACCGCCATTAATACCAAAAACGAAATCAGCCTGGAGATAAAGCGAAGAACAATAATTGCTAATAGGTGCTACTACGGGCTCAGTAAGCAACTAAGTTCCAGAGCCCTCTCTCGATCGACAAAACTAACACTCTACAAGACGCTCGTTCTACCTGTGCTGCTTTATGGCGCTGAGGCATGGGTAGTATCGCAAACTGACGCAGCCGCTCTGGGGGTGTTCGAGAGAAAAGTTCTTCGCAAAATCTTCGGTCCTGTTCGAGTCGGCGATGACTATCGCATCCGAATGAACCACGAGCTGTATGAGCTCTACGATGACATTGACGTAGTCCAGCGTATAACTGTGCAGCGACTACGCTGGCTGGGTCATGTCCATCGTATGAACGACGAAGCTCCAGCGAAAAAGGTGCTCGAGGCGAGGGTCGCTGGTCAACGACGACGAGGGAGACCATGCCTCCGATGGATGGACCAGGCTGAGGAAGCCCTAACCGCACTTGGTGTATCCGATTGGAGAAGGCGCGCGCAAAGCAAAGGCGCCTGGCGAGAGCTGATGAGGTCGGTTGAAACCCGGACACGGGTTGTTACGACCAACTAAGTAAGTAAGTAAGAAGTAAGAGTTTTGATTTAATTTCTAATGAAGTTAATTTGCATGTTTAGTGTTGCTTGTTTTGTTTGTAGGTTTGCTTGTTTAATATTTGCTTCGAGTTCGTCTAGCATAAGTGATATTTCCGATGGATTTACAATATGAAGAATTGTGATGTAGCTCTTAACGATGTCTACATCTTCTGTCTGTAATTCAACATACCCTTTATCGGTTTCTATTTGTTCTACTGGTACTTGTCCCTGCGCCAGAGTAGAGGTCATCATTATCAGGAATAGTTTGAGGATCCAGTGTACCTGCAAATTTATTTTGTCTTTTAATATTTGTTGTATGGATATTTGATAAGTTTAATTTCTTGAATTTTGGCTCTTCCTTGTGTCTGACTGATTTGTAGTTTTTCACGTAGCCTTCTTCCCTATTTTCTGTGTATTCTTCTCGTTTTCTATTGTGCTTGTTAATGTATTTTTCTTTTTATTTGCGTATATTATTCAGTATGTCGATCTTATTACATTTTCCTTCATGAACGTTTTTGGGTTTTTCCTTGATAACAGAGTGGAAACTATTATTGTAGTATTCGATAGCCTTACTCATTTTGTCTTTGATGGTGAGATCTCGTCTTTCGATTCCTAGTATTCTAATTTTTTCGCTTATTGTTTGCTTTTGCTAAATGTTGTTCGATGTCTTCATTTCTTAAGAAGTTTTGGATGTTGATACTTTTAAATTCGTTGTCAGTTATTAATTTTTTGAAATGTCCCTTCTGTGATTTATACTGTCGTAATTTTTCTATTATTGTTTGATTATTTCTGTCCTCTAGATAGAAAGCTGAAGCGAATTTAGAGAATCTGTCAACAAAGGTTAGAAAGTTTGATTTTGAGTTAGTGTAGACGTCCATGTGAATTAGTTCATTACAAACATTTGGAGTCTCTGTTAAGTGAAATTTATTCTTGATCGGGTTTCGATCGTATTTTACCCTATTGCATGTACCACAATTGTTTATAAATTTTTGAATTAAAATTTTTAAGTAAGGGAAGTTGATCGATTTCTTTAGACCTTCATAATTTTCGTTAATTCCTGTATGTCCTGTTTCAAATTTATGATATTTTTTTATTTGTTTAAGAGCTTGTTCCTCGTTAACGTCTTTTGCGTGGTATAAACATTTTACGAATTTAATAGAATGTACGCCATCAAAAAGTTCTATGATTAATTGCTGAAGTTTATTGTATTCTGGATAATTAAGTTCGCTGAAAATACCAACTTTACCGTTTTAAATATGTCTTCTTAGAATGTCTGACATGTTGCTATCTAGGTCTTCGCGGGAAATGTAAATTTTTTTGTTTTTGTGTATTACTTCGAATTCTTTTGTTTTGTTATCTGTTAAAATAATTTGCGTTTTGAAACGGTTTACTATTGTTTCCAATATTGGGATGTGATTATTAAGTTCCTCCTCTTGAGAGTGGATTGTAGCTATACTTTCGTTATCGTCTATATTATTTTGCATGGATTGGTTACAAGGTTCTTCCGTATTATTGTCGAGAGCATTTATTTCGACTGTTTTATTATTAATTCTACTTAAGAAATCAGCTATTTTGTTTTCTGAGCCCTTTATGTAATCTATGTTCATATTATATTCACCTAATTTCAGGAGCAATCTTTGTAACCGCGAATTAATATCCTTACCGTTTGATTTAGCATACAGCCATTTAAGTGGCTGGTGGTCAGTCAATAAAATAAATTTGTTACCATATAGGTATGGTCTAAAATAATTGGTAGCCCAAACTATGGCTAAGAGTTCCTTTTCTGTTGTTGAGTAATTGCGTTCGTGGTCATTTAAAGTTCTGCTTGCATAGCAGACTGGATGTTTATCTTGCTGTAATACTGCACCTATGGCAAAGTTACTAGCGTCTGTAACTAACTTAAACGTTTTATTAAGGTCGGGATATTTTAAAATTGGGTCTTCTGTAAGAATGTGTTTAAGTTTTTCGAAAGAGTCAATGGAATTTGGGTCGTTTATATTTAACTTTGTTCCCTTTTTTAGGTACTTAGTCATTGGCTGTGCTACTTTTGCGTAGTCTCTTATAAATTTGCGATAATAACCAGTGGCGCCTAAAAATTACTTTATTTGTTTGGGTGTAGAAGGTACTTTTAATTTTAGGATGTCTTCGATCTTTCGAGGGTTGGGTTTGACTCCTTGGGGTGTTAAAACGTGACCCAGAAAGTGTGTTTCTTTCGCGAAAAATTTACATTTGTCGAACTGTATCTTTAGATTATGTTCTCTATGTTTGTTTAATATTTTATTTATACTGTCGGTGTGTTCTTTCATGGATGTGCTAAAAATTAGTATATCGTCCATGTATACGAGGCAGATAGTGTTTATGTAGTCCTTTAGGACATGGTTCATCCTCCGCTGGAAAGTGGATGGTGCATTCTTTAAACCGAATGGCATACGGATATACTCATAATGCCCTAGTGGTGTAGAAAACGCTGTTTTTTTTCTGTCCTCTTCTTTTACCAGTATCTGGTGAAAGCCTTTAGCTAGGTCCAGTGTTGTAAAGTACTGTGCACGTCCGAGTTTGTCTAAAATTCCGTCTATGTGGGGTATGGGAAATTTGTCGTCGACTGTTATTTCGAGTCTTCTATAGTCTATTACAATTCTCCATTTTTTCTTGCCTGAATTGTCCGTTTTCTTCGGAACAATCCACAGTGGGCTGTTATAAGGTGAATTTCTTTCCCTAATAATGCCTTGGTTAAGCATTTCATTGATTTGTGTTTTTATCTCTTGTTCGTGTATTTGTGGATATCTGTATATTTTGGAATATATCGCAGTATTAACTGTAGTTATTATTTCGTGTTGTACAACGAAAGTACTAGTTAATTGGTCACCTTCGTGATAGAAAAGGGTCTTTATTAGATGTGATTATTTGCGCTAATTCCCTTCTCTCTTCGGGGTTAAGGTCCTTAAATAAGTCTTTGTATCCGGATATTTCATTTGTAATAGGCTCTAATTGATGAATTTCTTCGGTCTGGTATGGGCAAGAACCGACAAATTTGATAAAACTATTGTTAATTGTCAATGTATTATTCTCCATGTTAATAATTGCTCCTAGTGGTCCTAATAAATTCTGTCCAATAATTGCGTCAAACTGTTTGCCTTTGAATTTAATTAATTTCCAGGCAATAAATGCTCTTTCGTTAAATTCTTTAGGAAATTCAGTTATTATTTCGTGTGAGACTGTAGAATTCTATCCTTCGTGATAGAAAAGGGTCTTTATTAGATGTGATTATTTGCGCTAATTCCCTTCTCTCTTCGGGGTTAAGGTCCTTAAATAAGTCTTTGTATCCGGATATTTCATTTGTAATAGGCTCTAATTGATGAATTTCTTCGGTCTGGTATGGGCAAGAACCGACAAATTTGATAAAACTATTGTTAATTGTCAATGTATTATTCTCCATGTTAATAATTGCTCCTAGTGGTCCTAATAAATTCTGTCCAATAATTGCGTCAAACTGTTTGCCTTTGAATTTAATTAATTTCCAGGCAATAAATGCTCTTTCGTTAAATTCTTTAGGAAATTCAGTTATTATTTCGTGTGAGACTGTAATTATGCCATTAATTGATCTACATGTAAGTGGTTCTTTTAATGGGATTCGCGGATACTGAGGTAATGAATTTTCGTTAAGTAATGAGGTGGTTGATCCGGAGTCAATTAAGCACATAATTTTGTCTTGATTTATCGTTATTTCTATTATCGGTAAATTCGTACCGTCGGGTCCATGAGAAAATTTACGTCTTGGGATTGTAAATGGTTCACCTCCATTGGTTCGTTATTTTGTGCACTTCGGTTGGTTCTAATTTGTCCAGTGTATGATGTATTTCGTTCTAACCCTGTATTTCTATAATTGTGTTGTGGTCTTTCAAAATAGTTCCTATTTAGGTTTGTTTGTCTTGAGTTATTATATGATGTTTGTAAATTTGTATTTTGGTTACTGTATCCTAATCCTGAATTATTTACATGCCTACTAGTTTTATATGTGTTGTTTTGTGGTTGATTATTTGCATTACCGTAATTTTCTTGGGGTTGATTTTGCGAACGACTAAAATTGTTCCTAGGATTTTGTCTATTTCTTTGTATATTAGGATTTATATTTTCGATTCTAATTAAGCCATTAGTTTCTAGTAAGGTGAATGCTTCTCTGAGGCTAGATATATTTTTATTCAGTATAATAGAAGCTAAATTTATATCTAAGTTACCTAAAAATGTCTTAAGAACTATGGATTCATTATTAATAGGATTAAACTCGGGAGGTTTATCTTGATCATACTCGAATTTCTCATTTAGTTTGGATAAGATTTTTTTTTTAAATACATAAAATAATCTCTTACGTTATGATTTATAGCTGCGAAGACTTTTTGATATAAGTTATGGTAAGATTGCTGGATCCGAAAGTTCTGGATGAGTGCTGCTCTTATTTGGTTCCATTATGCTTCTGTTCCGAGAGTCCTTACGACGTCTAGAGCTGGTCCTTGTATTTTGTTGATGATGACCCTCTTGAAAACGTAGTTTTTCACTCCAGGTTGACTGTCGAGCATTGGTAGCAAGGTATCCACTTCTCTTAGGAACGATGTTAGGGCATATGTCCTGTCTCCACGGTATTCGTGTATTCGTTGGGCGTCTTTGATTACGTCGTTTGCTGTTGATGTGAACGCCATTTCCACTTTCCTTTGTTTTTTAAAAATTTAGTTGAATTTCAGTTCACTCAAAATCAATGTTGAAACTTTGATTAAATTTAGATTTAATGTTGAAAAATTCCTTGAAACTTTGATTGAATTTTTTTTTTTTTTTTATTTCACTTAATGTTTGCTTATATTTTGTTGTACTTAATTTATTTGGTTTGGTTTAATTTCACTTAATGTTCATTTATTTATTTGAACTGAAACTAATTTATTTGGTTTGGGTTTTTATAGAACTTTAGTCCCTATTTTGGAGAACTTAGGTTTCCAAAATCTTCTACCTGTCTTAAGACTTGGTAGGTGCCGAATGCGCCAGTTATGTTTCTTTGTCTCTTTAGAGCAAAAGGAGGTTGATTAAAAGAACGAATTGATTTTTTTTTCAACTTTCTTTATTGAGCGTTTTAAATGAACTGATGTTTCTTAACTCTAGTATAAAATTTATAATTTACAGAAATTTACAATCTTTTATTTACATATATTTGGTTCTTATGTGGTTCGTTAAAATGTTTTCCAGTGCTTCATATATATATATAAATGTTTCTGCCGTTTTTGTTTTTTCCCCTCATTCTGCTCACAGTGAGTAGGTCATCGAAATGTAATATGATATTCTTGCTTTAACTAAAGTGTTTAAGCAATTCATAAAATTTGAGTTATCGAAGTGTTGCAAGATTTGGGTTCGATGGATTGTCGGCATGCATTTTTCGAATTGACAAAGGCATGTCGCAATCTGTGAACATGATGCAATGCGATAGAAGTGTTTAGGCAATATATAAAATATGGGTTATTAAAGTGTTGCATGATTTGGGTTCATGGGAACATGATGCAATGCAATAAAAGTGCTTTAAAATCTTTATACTTTATATGTAAATAAACGATTGGATGGGATTGGTTGCGTAACTGACGTAACTCGCGCGCCTTCTCCAATCGGAAACACCAATTGCGGTTACGGCTTCCTCAGCCTGGTCCATCCATTGGAGGCATGGTCTCCCTCATCGTCGTTGACCAGCGACCCTTGCCTCGAGCACCTTTTTCGCTGGAGCTTCGTCGTCCATACAATGGACATTACCCAGCCAGCGTAGACGCTGCACATTTATACGTCGAACTACGTCAATGTCTTCGTAGAGCTCATACAGCTCGTGGTTCATTCGGATGCGATAGTCATTGCCGATTCGAACAGGACCGAAGATTTTGCGAAGAACTTTTCTCTCGAACACCCCCAGAGCGGCTGCGTCAGTTTGCGAAACTACCCATGCCTCAGCGCCATAAAGCAGCACAGGTAGAACGAGCGTCTTGTAGAGTGTTAGTTTTGTCGATTGAGAGAGGGCTCTGGAACTTAGTTGCTTACTGAGCCCGTAGTAGTACCTATTAGCAATTATTGTTCTTCGCTTTATTTCCAGGCTGACTTCGTTGTTGTTATTAATGGTGGTGCCAAGGTATACGAACTCCTTGACTACTTCAAAGTTATAGCTGCCGGATGAAACGTGGATGTCTAAACGTCGCGCTCCCTTGTTTGAAGACAGCATAGACTTCGTTTTACCCTCATTTATCGTCAAACCCACTTTGGCTGATTCCTCTTGTATAGCGGTAATAGCAGCTGTAACATCTTTCTTTGTTCTGCCAATAATATCAATATCATCAGCGTACGCAAGGAGCTTGTTGATATCTACAAATAAACCAACAGTCGCAGCATAATAACATTTAAGTCGCTACAACAACAACAACAACATTGGCCATAAATACGACACCAGCAAGCGGCGTCAACAAAACAATGCATGCTGACAATGCAACTGACCGCTTCGGTCATCACACTCTTAATATCATTATGCTGCATTTTTTTTAATATATCAATAACTTTATTTGATCATATGTTATTTTTTTTTTTTCACATGCAATAACAATAGAGTTCAGCTACTACAGCTTTATCGCACTTCCTCAGCATTAACCCATCTAAAGCCACTACCCCGTAATCATTTAAAAAAAAAATATCAATGTTATGGATACCCGTGACCACAAACAAGTTAATGTGGGAAAAATTTACCCACCAATAAATGGGTTGGGCTCAGGGACAACACAAGACATAACAACTAACCATGCGTATACATAGATCTAATTACACAACTAATTTTAATCTACTTTTGAGTTGACCTTTTGACAAATTAACATCAAAAACGTTACAATTGTTAACAAAGGAACTCATGCGACTTAAAGGAGCAGTAGCCACATAATTTGTTCTACTAAATGGCAAATAAATTAAGTTGTTAGCGTTTCTACTGCTTCTACGGTTAGTGTTAAAATTTATGTGAGAAAGAAGTTCTGGAGAATCGAATACACCTGTAATGAGCTGGTGTAAATATACGATATCTGCCGATTTCCTTCGATCACCTAAAGACTGCATTTTTAATAGTTTTAAACGATCCTCATAAGGAGGAAGGTCTAATATGTCAGTTCCACTTAAGCCCCTTAGAGCAAACTGAACAAAACGTTTTTGGATTCTTTCTATTCGATCAACATTCACATTGTAAGTTGGGGACCAAACTTGACTTGCATACTCTAAGTGAGGACGCACGATTGCATAATACAACGTTGTAGTTGTAATCATGCTATTAAATTCTTTGGCCCAGCGTTTTATAAAACCAAGCATTGAAGATGCTTTTTTACATATATTATCAATATGAATGTTAAACGACAGCTTAGAACCCATGCATATACCTAGGTCTTTGACGGTGTCTACACGACTCAAGGCAGTATCTTTAATCTTATAATCAAAAATAAAATTATTCCTTTTTCGCGAAAAGGTCATAGTTTGGCATTTATCTGGATTTAAAAACATATTATTTTTAGAACACCAAACTTCAAAGGATTTTAGATCAGACTGGAGTAGATCTGAATTATCTCTAGAATTAATCGTTCTGTATATTTTCATATCATCGGCATAAATAAGCAGATGAGAGTGTTCAATGACGTGAGTTACATCATTGATAGCTAAAATAAACAGAAGAGGACCAAGGTGACTACCCTGAAGAACACCTGATCCAGCAATAAATTCAGAAGACAATGCGCCTCGGAAACGTATTTGATAAGATCGCTCCACCAAATACGATTTAATCCAGTTCACAAAATATTGTGGAAATCCCATTAACTCAAGTTTAAATAAAATTAGATTGCGTGGTAGCTTATCAAATGCCTTACTAAAGTCAGTGTAAACACAATCGACCTGGTTACCAGAATCAATAGAATTTAAGCAGAATGTTGTAAAATCGAGAAGATTAGACACAGTGGATCTGCCATTCTCAAAATCATGCTGACGAGTTGTTATGACTTCCCCACAGTGAATTTTCACCCGATCATATACCATCCGCTCAAAAAGTTTTGGAATCGATGAGAGCTTAGCGATAGGCCTATAGTTACTGACATCGTTCCTGCAACCCTTTTTAAAAATAGGACTTATAAATGATTTTTTCCAAAAAAGTGGAAAATAACTTTCGTTAATAGATTTATTGAATAATAAAGAAAGTGGTTGACTTAAAACGGAACCGCATTGTGTTAACACTGCGGCAGGAACACCGTCAGGTCCAGCACCAAACTCCTCATTGATCGATCTAATATACATTAAAATATCCTCTGGAGTGAAGGATATATGTTCCAAAGATACTCTGGGTTCGGAATTCATATATTCAAAGTACTCTCCATCAGGATTAAAAGAATCTGAACAGAATGATTCCTTAAAAAGATTGGCGAATAGGCCACAAATTTTGACGGGATTGTCAGTAAATCCCTCAGGAGTTCTAAATTAAGAAGGAAATCCATCAGATTTCTTCTTTGTGTTTACGAATCCCCAAAATTTCTTTGGATCTGTCAATATTCTCAGCTTAACATTATCTAAATATTCGTGATATAATGTAGCTGAGCGATTTTCATATTCCAGAAACAAACGTTTGTAAGTTTCTAGGTCGTTAGAGCCTAAGCTACAGATATATTTCTTCCATGCCCTATTCCTGTTGTTGCGAAGAGTCTTTATTTTCCTCGCAAATTTGAGACTATAAGGTACGGATTGAGAAAACATAGCAAAGAGTTCCATATAAAAAAATGTATGGAGTCATCAAGGTAATTTCTATTTATATACATATTCTAAAATTGCATTACGTTTACCATGAAGCAACTGATTCAACTTCAAAAAAATCAGCTTTTTTAAAATTGAATTCATAAAGCTTATCTGCTGAATTAGAATTTACTGTATTTGCTCTGTCTGATTTGTACCAAATACTCAATGGTGGATGATATTCATCAACAGTAGTTAGAGCATGAAAGGCCCTCTTAACAACAACATTGTTACTGTCTGTAGTTAAGACCAGGTCAAGAAGTCTTTCAAGACTATTATAAATACAACTCACTTGTTGTAAGTCTGAACATATATTATCAACAAATATATGTTCTTGGCGGGTCTTCGAATTAGATGCACAATAGTACGTATCATCACCAGTTTTAAACAATTCAGCTGACAGGCCGTCAGCACCCGCTACTTTATTTTTTTTGAGTCGTTAGATTGCAACTCGGACCCCTTCATGGCTAGGTGGTCGTACTTCCACTCCGTCATCGATGATTGGTGGCACTGAACTGCGCTGAAGCACTGAAGTGCTGTTTCCACAATCTCAGCACACACTGCGTATCTGTAACCAGATCTCCATTTAGATCTCTACAAGTGGATGCTCCGGGCTTGAAACCTTGGGTTAGACGCTTAACTTGTTGATAGAATTTTCGTACATCCTTGTTTTTTTTTGCGGCGCTTTTTACTGCTGTCGCAATGCGAAACTCCTGATCATACTGTGGATTTCTTATTTCTTTATTACTTTATATTTACAGATTATATTTATTTTACTTTATATATTTACAGAGTTTTACTCTAGGCTAATGGGGGGGAGCAGGCGCGATTGCGATCAACTTCTTCGCGGCGCGTACGAAATCCAACTGACTGATTATGGTAGCATGGCCCAGAGCCCATGCCACCATAATACATTAAATATGTACTGCAGCGCACAGTACACGGCTGCAGCACATCCCATAGCCAATAAAAATATTACATACTTGTGTGCGTCCATTATACAATATATCTCAACGTCGGCAGAGACTGTATTTTATATGGCTCCGACTCGTCACCAGCGCTAGTGACGGACGGACAGCCCGCGGTGCATGAAAACGCTGACAACACAAATGCCTGTAAATAAACAAGCGGCGCGGCTAGCTGCTTGTTGGGTAGCTAAGCCAACAAGCAATCTACAAGCGCGACGTATCCGATGACCAACGCTCAACATAAACAAGCCGGTCATATTGCCGTTAGTCGTCATAAGCAAGAATTTAGCGACAGTGACTGTGTTCTAAGGCGGCCACGTTTGTTGTTGTACAACACACAAGTGTACAACAACAACACGCATGCAAAGTCAGTGGCCGAATTACAGCGGATCGCGATAACGTATGCACCGACTCAAGTGCCTGCTGCTCTAAGGGCAGCAACAATGTATCGAGTGGCTAGGAATGTGCTTGGATCACCATTGGCGTGATCATCCCAGCAGCAATGGTTGAAATTGTTTACAGTGACTGCGACAAAGTGTCGCCAAGGGCTCTAAGAGCTGAAACACGATATTTACTAATTCTATTCGTTGACGGAGCTGAAGGCACCGCCACAGTACTCCCCCCCAAGTGTTTCAATAGATATTACATGTTCAAAACATATTCCATACGCAATTTAAATGACAACAATTCAAGTTTAAATAAAATTAAATATACCATTGCAGCTTCAATATTTAGATGGCGCCATAACCCTTCTGCCGCTCCTTGTAAAGACCGGCGCTGGCGGCTGCTGTGGTGTTCTTCTTTTGGAAGTCGCATTATTCACACGGCGACTCGAGTAACGATTCGGTCCCGCGTTGTCCAACGGCGGGTCGGAAAATGTCACGACCTTCTTGGCGGCTTTTCTATTGCCACCTGATGGATAAAGCAGCTCCGATTGTTCGGTGTCCGGCCACGTAGATCTTTGCAGCGGTGGTGGTCCCACGTTGTCCAACGGCGGGTCGGAAAATGTCACGACCGGATGCTCTCCGCTGAATTTCAATATGCCCCTACGGGCTGGCTGCGTTGGCTTATCGCTTGATTCTCCTACAGGTTTAATTACGAATGCTGCTTTCAGTCTATCTATCGATAGTTTAGCCGGTTTACCTTTGATAATGATCGTAAAGTACTTGTCGTTTCGCTCAACGACCTCATACGGGCCATCGTAACAGGGCTGCAAGGGGCGTTGGACCTTATCGCATCTCACGAAAACATGTGTGCAGGTCTTTAATTCCTGTTGAACAAAAATTTTCGGGCTATCGTGGTGCACTACCGTCGCTGGGCCAACCTTCTGCATAGTTTCTCGCAGGGCGGCGACAAAGTCAGCCTCACCTAATTTGGCAGGTGAAGGAATTAAAAACTCACCCGGCAATTTGAGGGTTGCGCCATAAACCATTTCGGCTGGAGTTGCACCCAGGTCTTCTTTGAACACCGATCGAAGGCCTAGCAGGACGATGGGCAGGGTGTCGGTCCACCTTTCGTTATCATGACATACGATTGCCGCTTTCAGAGTCCGATGCCATCTCTCGATCATCCCATTTGCTTGAGGGTGATATGGTGTAGTTCTGAAGTGTTTGATGCCCAGTAGGCTATTTAACTGTCGAAAAAGGTCCGACTCGAACTGCCGTCCAAGGTCTGTTGTGATTCTAACTGGAACACCAAACCGGGCGATCCAACAAGACAATAAATTCCGCGCCACTGTCTCAGCGGTCATATCCGGAATGGGAATTGCTTCAGGCCAACGGGTGTAACGATCAATAATTGTCAGACAATAGCGGCTGTCCCGAGATACCGGTAGGGGACCAACCAGATCGACGTTAATGTGCTCAAATCTTTCACTAGGGTTAACGTATGATTTCAGCTCGGTCCTGTTATGTCTGCTTATCTTACTCCGCTGGCAGTAGAAACACGCTCTGACAAACTCCCGAATATCTTTCTTCATATTCGGCCAGACAAATCTACCTTGAATTAATTTTATTGTCGATCTAGCTCCAGTATGAGCAATTCCGTGTAACTTCTTCAGAATACAACTGCGAAATCCGGTTGGAATCAATGGTCGGGCTATCCCTAGGGAGACATCGCACTGCAACTTCACGTCGGCTTCTGGTACGTCGAACTGCTTAATAACAAGCGAAGAAGGCTGAAGTTTCGCCCCTAATAGTCTCTGAATCTCTTCGTCTCTGCTCTGTTCCTCGGCTAACTTGGCGTAATTAATTTCTACTCCTGCTATCTGCTGAATACGTGACAATGTATCAGCAACCTCATTATCGTTGCCTGGTACGTGCCGGATGTCTGTGGTGAATTGGCCGATATAGTCAAGATGCCGCACTTGTCGCGGTGACGCCTTGTCAGACTTCTGTTTAAACGCGAACATAAGTGGTTTGTGGTCGGTGAAAATGCAGAACTTTCTTCCTTCCAACATATGCTTAAAATGCTTCACCGCCAGGAACATTGCCAGCAGCTCTCGGTCATACGTGCTATACTTCTTCTGGGCGTTATCTAATTTTTTTGAGAAAAAAGCCAAAGGCTGTAGGCTGCTACCCACCTGTTGATGTAGGACCGCCCCAATTGCGAAATCAGAAGCATCAACGCTCAAAGACAAGTTAGCAAACGGTGCCGGGTGAAACAGCATGGTTGCATTTGCAAGGCTATTTTTAGATGTGTTAAACGCTGCCGCAGACTCTTCTGTCCACTTCAGCGCTGTCTTATCGTTTTTCTTATTACCAATGATCATGTTTTGTAATACGGCCTGCGTAGCTGCTGCCCCGGGCATGAAACGTCTATAGAAATTGATCATTCCCAAAAATCTTTTCAATTCTTTTGCTGTCTTAGGCCTCGCAAACTCACGAATAGCTTTTACCTTATCCTCGTTTGGGCTTACTCCCTTGCTATTAACTGTATGGCCTAAGAACTTAACT
Source organism: Coremacera marginata (assembly GCA_914767935.1). Classification (NCBI taxonomy): domain Eukaryota; kingdom Metazoa; phylum Arthropoda; class Insecta; order Diptera; family Sciomyzidae; genus Coremacera; species Coremacera marginata. The sequence goes on along the minus strand of OU612044.1, from coordinate 92,538,702 downwards.
TCGGCTTTTCCGAAGTCACACTTGGCCGCGTTGATCGCCAAGCCGTTTTCACGGAGCAACTTGAAAACGCGGCGGAGGTGTTCTTTGTGGGTCTTCTCGTCCGGAGATGCCACGCAAATATCGTCAATATACACAAAAACGTGGTCAGTTTCGGAAGCAAGGACATCATTTATATGACGCTGGAACGTCTGGGCCGCGTTTCTCAGTCCAAACGTCATGGATTTGAACTGGAACAGGCCGAAAGGCGTTGTAATTGCTGTTTTTGGCACATCCTGAGGTTCTATTCGAATCTGGTGGTAGGCACGTTGCAGATCGATGGTAGAAAATATTTTTCGCCCGTGGAGGATATTCACAAAATCCTGAATATGTGGTATAGGGTACCTATCAGGAACCGTTCTCTCATTTAAGGCCCTATAGTCTCCGCATGGTCTCCATGAACCATCCGCCTTTTTTACCATATGAAGCGGACTGGACCAATTGCTGTCCGATGGTTCGCATATACCATTCTCTATCAAAAACTGGAATTCGCTGCGCGCTGCTGCTAGCTTGTCAGGTGCTAGTCGGCGCGGTTTGGCGTGCACCGGTGGTCCATTCGTAATAATGTGGTGCGTGACTTTGTTTTTCTTTGCTGGCGGGACTTGGCGTAAGACCGTGATGTCCGAAAATTCAGCCAGCAAATCCGCGTAAGGAAGCGTAATATTGTAAGTATATATATTAGATTGGCTTACCTTACCTGCCGTGGAGGCCGCCTGCACGGTGGCGTCTCTATCAATCAGTCGATTATTTTTCATGTCAACTAAAATTCCATGATGTTTGAGAAAATCTGCTCCAATAAGCGGCGCTCTCACGTCAGCTAAAATAAATTCCCAGGAAAATTGCCTTCTTAACCCAAGGTCCAAAATAACTCTCCGCGTGCCAAACGTTGTAATTCCCGAACCATTTGCTGCGTACAGTTTAAGCGGGTGGGGGTCGTTGAATCTTTCATTACCCGTTGGTGGCATTACCGACACGTCGGCCCCTGTGTCAATCAGGAACCGCCTGCTCGTTGTCGTGTCGGTAACGTACAGGCGACGAATTTCAAGGTTGCCAGCCTCGTCGCCCGTAGCTTTCGGCAGTGCTTCTAGTTTTTTGAACGCTGTTGCCAGGAGCACGGCTGACGGCATTTCGTCGCATTACTGCCGAACCTCCGGTGGTAGTGGCATCTGCCGATTTTCTTACCCGTTTGACTGTTTGAGAACTGATCATTTCCATTCTGGAAGTGGTAGTGGGCGTGTGGAGCACTCATATATTGCTGTCGCGACCCATATCGCGGGCTGCTTGGCGAGGCTCGCTGGCGATCTGCTGCTCGGGCAGGGGATCGACCTACGTTCGGTCCGGTCCGTGACCGAAAACGTGGCGGTATTTCTTGGCGCCGATCCCAGGTCCCTTCCTTAGGGGGGACAAATACATCCTCATCGGTGTCAGAGCACAACTCTGCTGGTAGTGGGGGATTATTGAAACCTCGTCTTCCTCGGTTCGGGTTTTCTCTCTCGAATAATGCGTTTTCTAGGCGGTTAATTCGCTTCTCTAACACTTCGGCTTTTGCCCGCTCCATTTTGCTTTTAACCGAGTCAGCGTCTACTGCGGCAACCTGTCTGGTTCCTGCCAGGGTTTCCATAATTTTATCCGCTAAAGCGGCTTTTTGTGGCAGGTCCACCATTACCGTCTGCAGCATTCCTTGCACCATCGCCGGTAGCCGCGCGGTCCACAAGCTCTCTAGCATGCGTTCGGGCAGATTTTCTCCGCCGAGTTCCCGCATTTCGTTCAAAAGTTGTGACGGGCGCAAATCTCCGAGCTCTTTTTGCGAAATGAGCTGTCGCAACTTCTCTTGTTCCGTGGCGCTAAAGATTTCGAGCAAATTGGCCTTTAACAAGTTATATCGCTCGGCCGATGGCGGTTTGCGAACCAGTTCACTCACCTGTCGCAACACGGCCTTCTCTAGGGCCCCCACCACTGTATAAAACCTCGTATGGTCGCTGGTGATCTTGAGCTTAGCGAACTGTGCCTCAAGTTGTAAAAACCATAGATCCGGCGAATCGTGCCAGAATTGAGGCGTCTTAACCGCCGCTACTACGCTAACCCCGGGCTCGCCACCCGCTTGGGAAACACTCTGTGATTTCGTGAGGTCGGCTTTCTGCCCTGGACCCACCCCTTGACCAGTCTCATCGTCGGACAAGGTGTGGTCGTGTATCACCACTTGTTCACTCGGTTTACTCATTCTCACTATCCCGCACTGTATGCCTTTTATTTAATCAACTATAAATATTTTTTGCAATTATACCGTTGCGTGCTAGAAAGCGGCTTTTTTTTTTTTTTTTTTTTAGTTGTTTTGTTTTTTTTTAGTTGTTTTGTTTTTTTTTTTTTTTTTTACAAGTTTTCACAAGTTTATTTTTTAAAGGCCTTCAAAAGTTTATCACCATTCACTCGCGCACGCGACGTCGGGGTCACCAATGTGGATTTCTTATTTCTTTATTACTTTATATTTACAGATTATATTTATTTTACTTTATATATTTACAGAGTTTTACTCTAGGCTAATGGGGGGGAGCAGGCGCGATTGCGATCAACTTCTTCGCGGCGCGTACGAAATCCAACTGACTGATTATGGTAGCATGGCCCAGAGCCCATGCCACCATAATACATTAAATATGTACTGCAGCGCACAGTACACGGCTGCAGCACATCCCATAGCCAATAAAAATATTACATACTTGTGTGCGTCCATTATACAATATATCTCAACGTCGGCAGAGACTGTATTTTATATGGCTCCGACTCGTCACCAGCGCTAGTGACGGACGGACAGCCCGCGGTGCATGAAAACGCTGACAACACAAATGCCTGTAAATAAACAAGCGGCGCGGCTAGCTGCTTGTTGGGTAGCTAAGCCAACAAGCAATCTACAAGCGCGACGTATCCGATGACCAACGCTCAACATAAACAAGCCGGTCATATTGCCGTTAGTCGTCATAAGCAAGAATTTAGCGACAGTGACTGTGTTCTAAGGCGGCCACGTTTGTTGTTGTACAACACACAAGTGTACAACAACAACACGCATGCAAAGTCAGTGGCCGAATTACAGCGGATCGCGATAACGTATGCACCGACTCAAGTGCCTGCTGCTCTAAGGGCAGCAACAATGTATCGAGTGGCTAGGAATGTGCTTGGATCACCATTGGCGTGATCATCCCAGCAGCAATGGTTGAAATTGTTTACAGTGACTGCGACAAAGTGTCGCCAAGGGCTCTAAGAGCTGAAACACGATATTTACTAATTCTATTCGTTGACGGAGCTGAAGGCACCGCCACAATACCATTGATTCCGAGGTTGCGGGCGCCGGAAACCAATGACTTCTTCAGCGGCAGCGCGCATGGAGTGGGATATTTGCCCACCATCGAAATATTGCCAGATCAAACCATATTTTCTTGCTCGCAATATTGCACGAAATATTGCTAGTGGGGACACAGCGTAAAGAATATGTATTAAAGTCAAAAAGTTTAATTTTACTGTCTGTGACGTAGGCGTCCAGCCAGAGGCAAGCAAGTATCAAGACATTTTATTAATTCAATTGTCATTTTCCTTGTAATTTGTCCTTCTCGATAATTTTAATAATTTCTTGTTTGTAAAGACGTTTTTCCATTATTTAGTTTATTTAAGAACAAGCTTAAAAATAAAGAATAATATAAAAAAAGGTCAATATTGTTGTCTATTTTGGGCCTAAACACAGAATATTATATGAATTTGTTTTTCATTCGTAAAAACCTGGTTTTGACAGGTGCGGTACACATCACAAGAGGGAATTTTAAATACTAACACTACCTTGTCTTATTCTACCATGTGTCTAGCATTGTGTCTACGTAAAAGTTTAGACATTACCTCAGACAGTTACGAAAGTGAGAGAGTATTAGTAAAAAAGTGAGAGAGTACTGTAACTGCCCAATAAGCACAGAAATCAGATTTTCTCCAATGTTAGAGAAAATCTTAGTTTCTCTGTAAGATATCCAGTTTAACTCTCTAGCTCCATATTTTTTTCTCCAAGTTTACTCAAACAATAATTTTTTTTGTCAACGTCGTAATTTTAGTACTTTTGGAACATGGCCATGAAAAGCATGCCACCGAAATTCGTCTACAAATAACAAAAACAAAAGTATGTAATAAGAAACAAATTGAATTAAAAGTGAAATAATTATTAAACTGAAAAAATAGTGAATTTTGTGAAAATGCACAAAAATAAAAAATTAAGACAGTAGTGTGGCAAATGTTGGAGTTGCTTGCAGTTCGAGGGTGCAAATAAGATATATCTGTTGGCGATGTTGCTGGATCTGCTGGTGCTGAGGGTTACACTGTCGCTGGATATATTGCTGGATCTGCTATTAGTAACTCCGGTGCTGGTTTTTAAATAACGGTAACCATACAGAGGTGACATTTCTGACAGATGAAATAACTTAAGTCAAAATAGTGGCATTTTGAATGTTATTTAAGTATGTTTTACGAACTGCGTCATGCTTGTATATTATCTGTTCAAAACGTTAAAAAAAAAATAAATAAAGGAAAAAAATTTAATTGCTAACTGTTCTAATAATTTTCTAGGTGAATTCCAAAAATATAAGTTGAGAAAAAGTGGAGAAAAATTGAGAATATGTTGGAAAACAAATGTTCTAAAATTGAGAATTCAATTGGAGTTTAAAATTTTATCAACCTGTAGGACAAATGGAGATCTCGCTGAGAAAATATTGGATAACTAATGTACTAAAATGGAGAAAAAATTTTTGAAATCCAATGGAGGTAAATTATATAAAATGTTTGAGAACTAATGTACCTTCTTCCTGGAGAATGCCTTGTTTCTCAGACTGAGATCAAGTCGATATCAATGCTGGAGATTTGAGAAAAAGGCTGGAGATTTTAGAAAAAGGCTGGAAATCTATTTGACTTTCATTGGATATCAAGCAAAATTACTTATTGGGTGTCTTAACTTTACTGTCTAGTGTAAACATTGGGTTAGGTAAAGTAAAATTATGCCAAATAAATTAATACTATAGAAATAAAATCAGCACTATCATGTATAATTTTTCACGCGGAATGTGAAAAGGGAGTTTACGTTTTTCAGATAAAGCTCCAGAACTTTTTGGGAATTTTTATTGAAAATTTGTTCGTTACCAGTCAATTTTCATGAGTGTAAAAACAAAAAATTATGTATTTATCTATCTTTAAAATGGAAACTCCCTTCCTCAATTACGCGTGAAAAATACTCATATTTCACGGGCTGATTTGCTGAAAATGTGGAGGGAAAACCCCTTATGAAATCAACAAACCTGGGAAAAATTGCCATTGGACCCATAACTACCATTCCATTATTAAGACGGAATCCATACTGACTATATCCATTAATCATCAGTCCAAAATCGCGTTCTGTGTTTAAGACTGTTACCATAGTTTTTCCATTACGTTCACTAGTTGTATATAATCTCTTGGCTTTTAAAGACCATTTATTTCGTGCTATATATAAATTTTTCATAAGTTTAAATGACGTGACGAACTTATTTAGTAAACTACAAATTAGCATCACGCCCAATGTGCTTTTAAAAGTTATTTCCAAAAATAATACCAGTTTACAAAACAGCCATGGGGACAAGAGTATAATATCGATACTTCAGAGTATCGATACCTTTTGTTTGGATATGGTCCGTTCAGATTATCAAATTCTTTGTAAAATCGTCAGTCAACAAGTTTTAATATTTTTTTTTTATAAAGGGTGGTTATAAATATTTTAAGGCACGATGTTGAATGTGAACCACACCTAAACGTGAAGTTTTTTCTGCATTTCATTTGACATTTCTCAATTTCAGACTAACTCCATTTCAACCATGGAAAGATACACAATCAAGCAACGCGTTAAAGTTATTCAGGCTTATTATGAAAATGGGCGTTCAAATCAAAATGTATATGTACTTCGTGATTTTTTCGGTCAATTTAATCGTCCAAATGTGCGTACAATCGGAAAAATCGTGCAAAAATGATAACCCATAATCCAAGAGTGATTGTCGAAAAACCAATGCACCCACAAAGTGTGACTGTTTGGTGCGGTTTATGGGCTGGTGGCATCATCGGGCCGTATTTTTAAAAAAAAAGGCCGGTCAGGCAGTTACTGTGAATGGTGTTCGCTATCGTGAGATATTAACGAACTTTTAATGGCCCGAATTTGAAGATATGGATGTGGACGATACGTGGTTTCAACAGGACGGTGCCACTTGCCACACAGCTATCGAAACAATGGGTCTTTTGGGCGACAAATTCAATGGCCGGGTTATCTCACGTGGTGGCGATGTCAATTGACCGCCAAGATCATGTGATTTGACACCGTTGGACTTCTTTCTTTGGGGTTATTTGAAAGAAAAGGTTTACGTCGATAAGCCAGCAACAATTCAAGAGCTAAGGGATGAAATAATTTGGCACATTAACGGCATAGAACCTCACTAATCATCGTCATCGAAAATTTAGACCATTGGATGGAGGTGTACCGCCGAGGTCGCGGCCGATATTTTGTTCCATAGATAATTGAACCATACCAATATTATCATAATAAAAAGAAATGACAATAATTTCTTAAATAATTTGCGTTTTATTCAAAATCAACATCGGCTCTTCAAATTTAACCACCCTTTGTTATTAACTTTAGTTAAAATTGCATTTTTCTTTGTTCCAATACAGATGTTTGATAATCTATGTTTTTTATATTTACAGCATATAACAATTCGACTGGTATAAAAATTTTGCTTTCTGTTATGCGACCGTATAATTCGAAACATGAAAACTAAACCAATAAAAATTGTTCATAGTTTAATAGACGAGATTGCTAGCCTAGAAAGAAAAACTATAAAAAGTTGGAAAATTTTACTTTTTTTGAAGTACAAATCATTTAAATGTTACTTGTAGTGACTGACCTTCAAAACATATCTTTAAAATGTAGTTACTAATTTTTATGAGAGTTTCTACGTAGAAGTGAGGGTTGTTTTTGATAATGTTGAATAGTCGTTTTGCTCTTTTGAAAGATGTAGTCCAACTGCGCAGGTTTTTTGTATAATTTCTTCTGCATACACCTTGAAGAAACAAATAGGAGTTTGATGAAGACATATTAAAGTAAAAAATTTCTTCATTATATTCAATTATAATTATATATCAGGGTTTTCAGCGAAACTTTTCTTATTGAAGGTCTATCCAATCCCCAAACACGGAAGCCATACCTCAATTTAGTCAGCGTTTGAACAAAACAGTGGCAAAGCATTATTGAAGTGAAACTTTTATAGCCGCGTATTCAGCAATACGGAGAGCTAGATGGGGGTCAAAACCAATGTAACGAAATGGTTTTTATGAAAACAACAACACAGCAATTCACCGCACTGGTTGTATAAAAACGAAAAATTGATATTTAAAATTTTTTCATATATTTACTTTCACCGAGGATTGAACACACTACGTTTGGGTCCATAGCCTCTAACCACTGGGCCACGGAGGCATATTTATTTGAGTAGCTCATACTAATGTTAAACATTAAAATCAGTAGTTGTTTTCTTTCTTGCATGATTGAATTGAGTCTTTCGTTCAATATTCTGAAAGTACATTACGGTCTAAAAATTTGAATCTGAACGTAGCTTATTTTCAAAATATTAGCATACTTTTAGGCATATCTCAAATTGAGTTTTGATAAATTCAGAAAGAAAATTTTCGAAGTAGGTCTTGCATTAATTGATTTGGAGACAGCACCTGTTGCAATATTAACGGATACAACTTTGAATCTAACATTTGTTTTATTCTTAAATCTGTGAATTTTTTTTACAAATCCTTCATATAATTCAAATGCACTTTTTAACTCACATGTATATCGAAATTAAAAAATCACATGCTGTGGTATTTGAGCACACAAACTAATGGTTACATGCAGCAAATGAGTTACCGGACTACCTACTCTGCTTTAAATAAATGAAAGAAACTTGCTGCATAAGCCAGATTTGCAGCATATTCTTTAACGCGTCTGCCTTGTATTCGTCAACATACTTGCAAGATATTCTTTAACTCATCTGCGTTGGCTTCGTCAACATTAAAACACAAACAGAACAAGGAAACATCGAAAACAGCAGAACACGCGATAATCGATAACTCTTATCTCTTGTATTTCTTGTCAAAAATTCTTTGACGCGTTCGGCTTGTTGTCGTTCAGTAAACAATTTTCCAGAAATTCTTCAAAGTTTCTGCTTTGTATTCTTTCATGTTTTCCCTGCAAAGGCTTATATTTCGGGGTAATTTTTTTCGTTGAAAGTAACAATTGGGCTATTCACAGTTAAAGTACGCAGGCCCGTTTAATTTACGATTTGTTATTTTTACGCCAACTTACGTAAGCGTATTATTCTTTGTTGTTGTCTTGCACGCAAACGCCAATACGAAAACACGCGTAAAAAAAGTAGCCCTTGGACATGTTTTTTGTGTCTCGTATTTTTATGCCCTATCTACAGCATATATAACAGGGTTGCAAAATCATTGAATGTAGGTGTGTTTCCGTACTCACACTGTGTAACTTGTGGGACACTATTTTCTGTTTCTGTGCTTAAAATGGGAGAAGAAGAACAAGCATAAAACCGCTCTCTCGAGCACACAAAGTGCACAGAGAGTGCTAGAACTCAAGACTCCGAGTAAAATAAGAACAAGCACCAAGAAGAACAAGCATCAACTTCACAAACAAATTTACGATAATTTTAATTGGCGCAATTTACGTTTGATATGTCTGCAGTCAAAATCAGCTGTTTTGTGCTTGAAACTTACTAGAAGCTGTTTCCGTACTTTTGCAACTATTCTCACATTACATTTTTACTCTCTCAGTTTGAACTTACACAAATCTTACAGGTGTAGAATACGGAAACACACCTTATGGCAAACACATACTGAGTTGCTCACAGTTGCAAAAATAACAAATGCTATAAATATGCTTTGTTAATTTACGTTTAAGCTGTGAATAGCTCAAATATATATCATTTTAAGAACGTAGCTTATTATTGGATTGCAAGACTGATATATCAAAGAATACAAATCGAAAATAATCTGATCCGAAAAAACGTATAACATAAACTCAATGAATATAAAGGGTGGTTAAATTTTAAGGGCCGATGTTGATTTTGAATAAAACACAAATTATTTAGGAAATTATTGTCATTTCTTTTTATTATGATAATATTGGTATGGTTCAATTATGTATGGAACAATATAATGGCCGCCGCGACCTCGACGGCACACCTCTATCCGATGGTCCAAATTTTCGATGACGCTGAGGCATAAGTGAGGTTCTATGCCGTTAATGTGCCAAATTATTTCATCCTTTAGCTCTTGAATAATTGCTGGCTTATCGACGTACACCGTTTCTTTCAAATAACCCCAAAAGGTAGAAGTCCAACTGTGTCAAATCACATGATCTTGGCGGCCAATTGATATCGCCACCACGTTTCGTTAGCTGTGTGGCACCGTCCTGTTGAAACCACATATCGTCCACATCCATATCTTGCAATTCGGGCCATAAAAAGTTCGTTATCATCTCACGATAACGAACATCATTCATAGTAACTGCCTGACCTGCCTCATTTGGAAAAAATACGGCCTGATGATGCCGTAAGTCCATAAACCGCACCAAACAGTCACTCTTTGTGGATGCATTGGTTTTTCGACAATCACTCTTGGATTATCATTCGCCCTAATGCGGCCATTCTGCTTATTGACGAATCCACTGAGGTGAAAAAATGCCTCATCACTGAAGATGATTTTCTTCGAAAATTTATCATCCATGTTGCCATTTCTTGCCACCATTCTGACCATTGACAATGCTTGAAATGGTCAAGAGGCTTTAGTTCTTGAGTCAATTGCACCTTTTAAGCGTATAAATGCAAGTCTTTATGCATAATGTTCATCAACGACGAGCGTGAGAGGTGCAATTGTTGGGCACAACGACGAGTTGAGGTGGACGGCTCATCAGCCACACTATCGCGAACAGCAGCAATATTTTCTGCAATACGAGCTGTACGAGCATGCACTGGTGTTTTCACATCTCCTACATACACGGTTTACTCAAATTTTTACACAATTTTATTGACGATTAAATTCACCGAAAAAATCACGAAGTGCACGATATGCATTTTGATTTGAACGCTCATTTTCATAATAAGCCTAAATAACTTTAACGCGTTGCTCGATTGTGTATTTTCCATAATTCAAATTGAGTTAGTCTTAAATTAAGAAATGTCAAATGAAATGCAGAAAAAACTTGACGTTTAGGTAAAAACTTAAATTTAACCAACCTTTATATATTTATATATATATATATATATATATATATATATTCCCGCAATTATATATAATATTTATATATAAAATATTAATCGTTAATTATATATAAAAAACGAGGAAATTCTGGACAGCAACTGGACAGTATATAGAAATGATCGAAATTATTCTCACACAGGTCTTTCCCGTGGGGGTGGTGTCCTTATCGCAACTCACAACTCAATATCAAGTCAGATTGTCGAAACCACTTCACACGAGCTCTATGAACACAAAATAATCAGAATTTGTTCGGATAATAATCTTTTTATTTATATTGGTGTTATTTACATTCCACCTGGTTCTATTGAAGCTATATATAACCAAATGTGTGAAACAATTTCGTCAATAACGGCTTCCTTAAATGAAGAAGATAAAGTCATTATCTTTGGCGATTTTAACCGCCCTAATATTTCCTTTGTCATTGATGAAAATGACAGTTATCTACTTCCGGTTAACCTCTCTAATCCGATTGATTTTACCTTACTTAGTACCTTTTATGGCAATGACTTACAACAAGTTAGTAGAACCCCAAATAAGAATGGCAAATGGCTAGATTTAGTATTTACTAATGCCTATGACGAAATACGCGTTCGTCCAACTCTGGAGACTGAACACTTTTTTTCTAACAGTGTGCACCATACAGCCTTAACTGCAGAGCTATCCCCCTCCAATATGACATTTACCCACTCGTTCAATAACTCGATTGTATACGATTTTCTGAATGCTGACTACGAGAGTATTAAGGTCAGTCTGAATTACTTTGACTGGACCGATCTGTCAGCATTGGACTTAGATAGTTCAGTTTCACTTTTCTACGAGCGTGTGCTCACAATTATTGATAGACATGTGCCAAAGATAAAGAAAAAAAATAAACTTTCGGAACCTTGGCTAGACCAAAATCTTAGACATCTAAGAAATCAAAGAAATAAACTTTACAAATTTGTCATAAAAGGCATTAATGTGAGCGAAGAAGTAAAAATCAGATACAATGAGCTGGCTACATTATTCTCTACTGAGTCAAAAAAAGCATATCAACTATACATAAACCTAATAGGAGAAAATATTGTTCAAGAACCCAAAAAATTCTTTGACTACGTTAATGTTAAGCGTAAATCCAACGGTTATCCTACGTCGATGTTTAAAGGTAACATTATCTCTTCAAACCTGCAAGAGATTTGCAATCTTTTTGCAGATCATTTCAAAGAAGTTTTTTGTGTTCCAGGAAACCAAACTTCCAATCCTCCTCACTATCCAAATGCATTACACACGATAAATCATATTTGTCTTACACGAGATGAGATAATCAAAGCAATCCACGACCTCGACCCAGGTAAGGGACCTGGCCCTGACCTCATACCCCCAAGCTTAATAATTCAATGCAAGGACCCACTGATCATGCCTTTGCTCATAATTTTTAATAAATCTTTGCACCAAGGTATTTTTCCCTCTTATTGGAAATCATCTCATCTTACCCCAATTTATAAAAATGGTGACAAAAGATCTGTTGAGAATTATAGAGGTATTGCTATATTATCGGCTATTCCAAAACTTTTTGAAAAGATAATATGTGATAAACTTACAAGCATTATAAATCCTTTACTTAATGAACAGCAGCATGGTTTCCGTAAAGGTAGATCAACCACCACAAATTTAATGATATTGGTATCTGATGTTTTAAGTAAAATGGAAAAAGGACATCAAGTCGATGCAGTCTATACGGACTTTAGCAAAGCCTTTGATCGTGTGGATCATGCTATCTTGGCTTCTAAATTAGAAAAGTTTGGTATCACAGGATCTCTTCTCAACTGGCTAAAGTCATATCTCCAAGGCAGATCACAGCTCGTTAAATTTCAAGGGACCTTATCTAAACAAATTTCCGTTACATCCGGAGTACCACAAGGAAGCCACCTTGGTCCTCTTCTCTTCAACATTTTCATCTCAGATTTATCTGACATATTGAATGATATCCATCATCTGATGTATGCGGACGACCTAAAAATGTATCATGTCATTAAATCGGAGCATGATATAAATTTCTTACAGTCGAAGCTCGTATCTCTTGAACATTGGTGCATTCAAAATAATATCTGCCTGAATGTTAGCAAATGCTACATTATTACCTTCTCTCGTAAAAATTTAATAGCAAAAAATATATACTCCCTCAACAACAGTGAATTATCTAGAGTAAATCATATCGTAGATCTTGGAGTTATCTTGGATAATAAGTTGCGCTTCAATCTACATTATGATAAAATCTTGTCTAGGGCTAGCAAACAACTTGGGTTCATAAAACGACGTGCAAAAGAGTTCAAAAATGTATGGGTCACTAAGTCATTATTCTGTGCGTTAGTGCGCCCTCTCCTCGAATATGGATGCATTATTTGGAACCCTGCGTTTGAATCACACAAGGAAAGACTAGAATCCATTCAAAAACAATTCTTGCTTTTTGCATTGAGAGACACCTACAATCCTCGTGATTACAGTAACCTGCCACCCTATGAACAAAGACTTAGCCTCCTTAATTTAATGCCCTTATCATCGAGAAGAACATTACTTAGTTCATGTTTCACTTTCGATGTTATTAGTGGAATTACTGACAGCGAATTTATATCAAGCAAGATAAAATTTACTGATCCAATAAGGCGAACGAGGCATACACGGCTGTTAACTGAATATCAGCATCATACCGTCTACGCAGGTAATGAGCCCATCAATAGATGCTGTAGAGAATTCAATAATATTAGCGAGTGTTATTTGCCACCCATGTCCAAGCACACATTTAAACGAAACCTCTCAAAGTATCTTTTCCCATCCTAATACCTTTTTCCCCGTCTTTCTTTTAAACTCACTTGGGAAATTCAAGCGTTACCATTCTGAATTCCTATTTCTCACCCCTACTACCCCTTAACTCACCACCCCACTCTTTTTTAATTAAATATTTTTAGAATGTTAAGATATAAGTATATTTTTATTTTTACTTTCTCTTTTTTTTCTCCTATTTTGACGTGTAATATTAGATCATGTCAATCAGGTGGGCGGATTACGCCCACCTTGAATGACACAATTTTTCACCAAAAAAAGGGAGAAGGAGAGGGGAAAAAAAAAAAAAAAACACCTAGAATAAGTAAATGCCTTGTTTGGCGAATAAATAAATAAATAAATAAATAAATTACTTACACTACAGATGATATTTCCATGTCAGGGTAAAGCTTCATATAATTTTTTCTTTCCTCTTTTGTTTTTTTTTTATTGCAAAGTTTTCTCTGAGGCTCTCAGCATGAAGAAATAATATAGTTTTTACAGAGCTTTAAAATCAAAATTGAACGGGGGAAAAATGCAAATGTATCATGATTACTGACACTACACAAAATCCACGCAGGAGAGGGATCTTTGAACTAATTGCTATTTCTTCCTCAGTATTGAATTTTCAGTTATAATTTTTTTGCCAAGATATTCACATGTTAAACACTACAGAAAAATATAGAAATCAGAAAAATTTGAATTTCGATAAATTATTTATTTGACATTTTGTGGGTTTCTTACAATACAGGTAAATAGTTACTGTTACTACAGTCGTATTCTGGTTAAAAAAACACAAATGTAGCCTTTTTGTACTTTCTTAAAACTATAAATATAAAAAACTAGGAGGACCCAGTGGTCCGCGGCCTCGCCACGAACATTTTCTCTTATCAGTAAAGACGCGAACCAATGCTGCCGAAAGAACTTCAATATTAGTACAGGAACTTCAATTCTGTCTTCCATACATTCCAAATTTTAATTCTACTACTATTTACAAGCATTTACTTCCCAATCTTTAAATGCCTTATTTGCTCAATTTTGAAGGCTCGGATTTATTTTTGTGCTCAATTTTTAAATCCTATTTTGAATTTACTCAAAATAACTTATGAGCTGATACCTTACATTTGCATACAAAACAACTTTGTTGAGCATATTCATTAATTACTCTTTTCACTTGTCGCCGTTTAACAGTAAGCAAATAAAACATTTCAACAAAAGTCTCTCTAGTTCTAATGCATCTACATTATTAAGTAGCTATACTCGTATTAGACCATATTTTTACGTCGATTTGTTCAGTCACTTTTAGATGGAAAAAAATTTGAAAATTATTATGACATTTAAATATTTTTGTTACGACATAACATATCGCATACTAAATACAAAACAGTCACTACTCAAAATTTTTAAATTTCTAGGTGAAGCAAAAACAATTTTATTTTTGGAGGAGCTCCATACAAAGCAATAAGGCAAAACTTTTTTTTAAACTATAGAGAAAGAAGATGTGTACAAAATGTATTTGATGTGTTATAGTCAAAGTCTATGAACACTACTTTACATTAAATAGTTTTACATTAAAATGTAAAAATTTGTAAATTTTGAGTTGTGAATGTCTTGTATTTAGTGTGCGAGACGTCGTCCAATTTAACATAACGTAGCCAGCGCGAATAGTTTTTTAAAAATTTTTCCTTCGTTCCTTCTTGTCCTCTTTCTAATTCACATTCTTTCTTTCACATTCAACATTGGCCCTTAAAATTTAACCACCCTTTATAATAAGGCTTATAAATCTTAAATTTTAGGTTTTTTGTTAGGGGAAAAAACCAACTTTCGAAACACATTCGCATGCAATTTAAATTTGCAAAAAAAAAAAAAAAAAATAAATGCCAAAATTGTTTAAATGCCAAAAAGTTGAAATCATGTTGTTTTAAGTAACTAAAAAAACAAACAAAATCAATACACGTACATTAATGACCTTCATCGCCGAAAAAATGTAAAAATGTGGAATTTATGCACCAATGCCATGATATGAAAAAAAATTTACCAAATCGGCTTCGTCTCGGTAGATAGATATAGATAGATAAATGGGCGGTAAAATTAAGCTTGGCAACATTTATATACCTATTGACCGCTATTTAGACCCATAGAATCTACATACCAAGTTTCACTATGAAAACATGTGCAAATAATTAATTATAATGATTTCGTAAAAGTGGACTTATATAAGTTAATTTATTTTTTATTTATTTTTGTTTTTAAAATTGAGACATTTATCAACTTTATCAATTTATTCTCAATCAACTTTATTTTGCTGCCTTATTATAACTTAACAGAAATAAAATATCTTAAACTAAACCAAAACTGAATTAGTATGTGTGAGTTGTTTTGTGAAGTTATTCTTGCTGTGTTTGTGCTGCTGCTTTCGATGCAGTTTTTGGTGGGAACATTTTTTAGCGGATGCCGGGCGTCAAATTGCGTCTGGCTTACAGTTGGCGCGTGTAGCGGACTATTCCAAACAACTTGTGTGTTAACACCTCCCCTCCTTAATTCAAACGTACTCGTTTGATTTAGGTGTTAGAATGAAACTTTTATTGAGTTCTTCTATTGCCGATTTTGAAAGTTGTGGATCGTCCTTGGTTACTTTTGCAATTTTTACTCCTTGTAACTTTTTCCATATAGTAGTTTTTATTACTAGAAGTACTATCAGCAATATTGTTAAAAGGGTCAGTACAATGTTGGTTCCAAATGATATTTTGTTGCGGGTATCCAATAAGTTGATATGAGCGGTGTCATTGAAATTAAGTTCCTTCATCATTTCCAATGAAAGCATCTCTTCAAATTTATGTAGCTTGGAAGTTGGTTGTAATAGGGCGGGGAGTGATGTCTATGTGGCGATTTCCTTGGAAGTGTAATTTTGCTATTCATTGTTATAGTTGTGTTATGAAATCGTATTAAAAATGTTCCTTCTAGTTCCATTGTTTCATTGTCTATTGATGCTGATCCATTGAATTGGTATAACAATAAAAGTCCTGGGGTAATTTCGTCGATTTCCGGTATGTGTTGGTTGTTTACTATTGTGCAGTTTGGTACTTGGTTATTCATTAACTTAGGAATGCATGTAGTTTTACTTATATCTACAATATTGTCATAAGGACATATTGATAGCTTATTAAACGTTTTACACTTTTCTCTTATTCCATATGTTTCGTTTTTGCATTTTAAGATAGAATTATATTCGATTTTATTGATTTTGTTTTTCTTTTTCACGGGTTTCATAATCATTGTTTTACAGAGTTTTGTGTTAGTTTCTGGTAAACTTACAATATAAATAATAGATTTATTATTTGATATATCAAATATATCTTTTACAATATCTAATTCATAGTTCGATAACATATAGGAATTTACAATATTTGTCTTGGCCCAATGTATCGCATATTCAATGTTTATTATTTCATCTTTAATTATTTCTAACTTACTTTTCATAATCATTATAATTTCGTATTAAATTTTGCCTTCTGACTTAACAGTTTTTAGAACTTCATTAGGTACATTATTTATTTCATTTATTCTTTCTATGGTCATTTTATTAATTAGAGCTTGTTGGTTATTATTCATTAATACGTTATTGATTTTGTCGGTTAATATATTAAAATCGGAATGGTCTGGCATTCCAGCTATCCATTTCCATGTGCTACCAATAAAATCTAAGCATCTTCTTTCCCGTTTTTTTGTTGGCTTCAAGTTTCTTAAATGGTTCTTGATTTGGTATAATTCGTGTGAAAAGATTGTGTAGAAAGGATGGTTCAGTGGTATTTTTGTTTTAATTGTAGATTCTTTTATTTCTGTCGCATCTTCGTATTGTTTTATGTCGATGTCGTCTATTATCTAAAACATACCAGTCTGGAGTTTGGCGCTGCCTGTATGTATTGTAACCAATTGAGAATTGGTATAGTCCAGAATTTGCGTATCTGCTGTGCATGATGCCTCGAAAAACCTAAAATAAAGTAGTTTTTAGTTTCTAATTAAGCTTTTATGTACTATTCGTCCTTTTTCTGTTAAAATTGTACTGTTCCTGTCTTCCTTGACTATTTCCTGAATAAATGTTTTTGACAATTTCGTACCTAATCTTTTGTTCTTCATACAAAGATAATCTAACCAGGTAAGTAGTGCTTTGTTTCTTACATGCTTTTATTGTGGTATTGTAAGTCTTTTTTCTGTTTCTTAGTTAGTCTTTCTAAATTACTTAGTCTTGTCCTTTCGTAATCGTCTAGTGTGAATGTTACATTTCGTCCAAGTCAACCGGTTTTTTCCTGTTACCGAATGTACCGAGTGGTTGTATTCGTATACTGCTCTTTCTAATAACTCTTCAATTCCTGTGTCCTCCGTTTTCTTTAAGGCAACGCATTATTTCAACGAGCGTTGAGTGGAATCTTTCCACTTGTTCGTTTGCCTGACTTATATGGAGGTGTAGTGTAGACGTCTATTCCAAGTTCGTCTTTTAACATGAATGTGATTGAGTTTGAATTAAGGGATGGTTCGTTATCAATAATGATGGATTTTGGTACTCCAAATGAAAAAATTATGTCTCTTAATTTATTTTATAAATTTGTCTATTGCTGTCATGACAATTTTTTTGTCTGTCAGAAATATGTCTATATGTACTGTGTGACCAAGGAATGTAGGGAAGGGTGTTTCTGCTAATTTTGGTTGATAAGGTCGTCTCTCGTATTTATTTTCTTTGCATGTCGTGCAGATTGTAGTTATTCTCTTAATTTTGTTTAGTATTCCTGGAAAATAGTATTTTTCTAGAATTTGTGCTTTATTTTCTATTGCATTTCTACGAGCGTGGTTGTGAGTCTCGAGTATGATGTTTTCTTGTTCTTGTTCGTTCGTAATGTCCTCTACTAATTTTTGGGTATATCTTGCTTTATAGTTAGTAAAGCGAAGTGATAGATATTTTGTATTTGGCCCAAGATGGGCTCATCGGTAAGTATTCCGTTGATGACGGACGGATTAAGATATCTCTTTAAAAGCGAGACCAGATTTGATTCTATAAATTGTTGTTCGGTAATGATGTGTTTATGGTAACTTGGAAATACAATTTTGAATTGATAGGTTGAGCAATCATCAAAAAATATCTGGTTCTTGAATGCATTTATTGGGGTTACAGTGCATGGAATTAAATTGTGACTTGAACTTTTGTTGCTATGGATCGTTGGTGTTAGGGAGTTAATTTCCACGGGTATCCTAGAGAGAGTGTCGGCGACGACATTCGCTTTACCTGGTTTGTATGCTAAATGATAATTATATTCTTCGAGGATGGCCTTCCATTTCTTCATTTTGCTATTGGTATTTTTAGCGCTTCGAGCGAAAGTAAGCGGTTGATGGTCTGTAAATATGTTTATCTTTTTTGAACCGTATAGGTAGTTTCTCAGAGAATTTAGAGGCCAGATGATGGCAAGCATTTTTTTCTCATTCGTAGCGTAATTTTCTTCAGTTTTAGTAAGAGTTCTGGAGATGAATGAGATTGGTCTATTGTTTTGGGACAATACAGCCCCGATCGCATAATCAGATGCGTCCGTAGTTAGCTCGAATTCCTTTTCGAAATTTGGGTGAGATAGTATAACGTCTTTTGATATAAGTGAATTTTTTATTTTATTGAAAGATTCAATTACATCTTGGTCTAAAGTTATAAGTTCATTTTTTTAAGCAAATTTTGAAATATTACCTTCCTCTCCTCGTAAAAGTCTTGTCAGCGGCTTGGCAATTTTTGCATAATCCAAAATGAATCGTCGATAATATCCGGACATTCCGAGGAATGATCGGAGTTCTTTCAGATTTTTTGACAGAGGCATTTTTGTAATAGCGTCTATTTTTTTTTTTTGTTTTTTTTTTTATCCCGTCCCACGACGTACTCTAAAAACTCGACCGCTTTTCTTAGGAATTCGCACTTATCTAACTGCATCTTCATATTGGTATATTCTAGTGTTCTGAATACTATTTTTAAATTTTCCAAATGTTCTTTTTCATTTTTGCCAAAAATGATGATATCGTCTATGAAGACGTAACACCTTATTCCTATATGTTGCCTTAGTATATCGTCTAAGGTCCTTTGAAATATTTCTAGGGTATTTTTCAGCTCAAAGGGTAATCTGACAAATTCAAATTTTCCATTGTTAATGAAATATGCAGTTTTTTCTATGTCGGATTCCTTTAATGGTATTTGATGGAATCCGCTTTTTAAATCTACTTTCTTACTTACTTAGGTGGCCGTAACAACCCGTGTCCGGGTTTCGGCTGACCTCATCAGCTCTCGCCATGCACCTCTGCTTTGCGCGCTTTTTAAATCTATTATCGTAAAGTATTGGTTTTACCGAGGTTAGAAAGGACGTCATTAATAATGGTAATGTTATTGAATTTCCGATAATCTATCACCATACGGTATTTTCTTTCACCGGATGCGTTCATTTTTTTTCTGAACGTTATAAACAGGTGAATTTTATGGTGATTTCGACGGTCTTATAATGCCGTCCACAAGAAGTTATTTTACTTGTCGTTCGACCTCATCTTTTAGACCCATCGGATAGGAATAGGATTTCGAATAAATGGGTGTCTCGTTTGTAGTGCAAATCTCGCCTTTTATTGTAGAAGTGTATGTTAGTTTTTTGTTGGGATCTGAAAAAAGGCTTTTACAATTTCTGCTGATATTATTCAACTGTTCTTTTTGTGTGTATGTGTAAGATGTGATAAACACAAACTGATATCGTTAACGTCCATATGCTGCCTGTTGCTTAAGTGGAATCTTGATGTTCGGAGAAATTATCATAATACTTTCATCCGTGTGTATTGTTGCTTTTAAACGTTTAAGCGCATCATTTCCTATAATGCCATGAAAGGTTGTTAATGTGGGTAGTATAAAAAATTGTAATTTTTCGGTTTGTGGACCAAAGATGTTCACGAAGGTGTGGTGAGTTATTTGGATATTTCCGGCAATTGAGTTAACAGTGAAGGGTTTTGAATTGGGAATAGGATTTCTAATACGCGTCGATTGTATGTAGTTTTTATTGGAGCCTGTGTCAATTAAATAAGAAGTTGAGAACGTCTTCACTATTGGTTTTGAATTCAAAATAGGGTAGTGAAGACTCTTTTAATCTAAAAAATACATGCCGTTAGTTTGATCTATCTCTCGAACCCTTGGTTAGTCGTGTCATTGTAGTATTCGTCAGCTGTGTGTTGGTATTGTTCTTGGGAACTAGAGAACGTATGATTGGTATCGGTGCCAGTGTCTCAGACATTAGGTGTATAACATGCGATATTTGTATTGGCATGGAAATTTCTCTGAACTTTGCTTGGGCGATGCACCTTCTGGGATGCTGGTCATTTATTAAATTGTTGAATGTTTGGACTATTCTGATAATTGGCCTGTCTAGTTTGGATGGAAGGGTCTACCTCCATAGGAACGGGGGGTTTCGGGGGCATATATTTCGTTGACCAAATGGTGGTCTTGGTTGGAATGGATTATTGCTAGCATAGTTGTGGTTATAATTGGGTTGTGATTGATACGGGTTGTTATTTAAAAAGTACTGATTATTCGGTTGGAACACTCGCGGGTTATTGTAAGAGTAATTTTGATTGTTTCGTTGAAATCCGTTTGGATTGTTATTATATCTTGGTTGTGCGATATGAGTCAGTTCTGGGAAAAATCTTTTCTCAAATGTTTGTAAAAGAGGAAAATTTGAACGTGGGGGTCTGGGTGGAGGCAGATGATTATTGATTTTTCTGAAATTATTCAATCTTTGGATCGAGTTCATTCTATACAGCATGTTTGTGCAACTTTTGATACATGAGCAAGGCTTGTGGCAACGTTGTCGGTTCTCGAACGTTTAGTAATCTTGGAAGATCTCCATTAAGACCACGACTCAATGTATCTAAGCCTTTTTCTCTGTAGGCGTTGGTCATCGTTTGAAGAGATTCTTCACTGGATTCTAAACAAGCGATCTTGTCCAAAATCAATGGAAGATATTGATAAATTTGTTGGTAGAATTCCGTTATTGTCAGATTTCGTAGAGTTAAAGTAGTCATTTCATATTCCAAAGTCCTTATGTCACGTTTGTCAGAACATTGCATCATTAGGCATTTTTTATTTTCATCCAGTCTAATGGTGTCCTGTAGGATTCTAATGCGGTGTCCGCATCGTCTACAATTTTGTGTCGTTCAGTATGTAAAATAGCATAGTATTTTGGAGTGCCCTTAATGTTTTCGTATGCAGTGAAAATTCTATTGACAATTTTCCGCCAAGAATTAAACTCTCCTGCTTGGCGAGAGATTTCTCGTAAGCATTTTACAATACAGGGGTTATTTGTATCGTTGCAACTACTAATTCGGTAATTGGTTTACTTAAGGTGTCTGTCAGTTGGAATGGTTGTTGGTTGGATTGGGTTGTAGTATTTTGGGAATTGGATTGGGATGAAACTCTCAGTTTATTTAATTCTTGGACTAAATCGTCTTCCATTGTAATTCAATTGTGTTCTAATTCACTTATAAAAATATTAATTTTGTAGAGAAATAAAATATTTCGCTTATTATTTTTTTAATTATTTGAGGAAATATTTTCTAGACAAATTAAGTATTTAAAGTTTTTTAGTTCTTTAAATATTCTTTCATTTTATATTTTTAATGATTGGAAATATTTTCTTTTCTTTTTTTTATATTATACTTTTAAAAACACTTTAATTTTCTATTTATGGCATTTGTTTAAATAAAATTGATTTGACTTACATAAAAACTAATATTTGACCTATCATTATTCCAGTGGGGTCCTAGGTGAATTTTTGGCAGTCGGCTGTCCTTAAATTTATAACTCCTTTTCGTACGTAGATAATCTGTTTACTCGGGGACCTCTTTTCCTGCTATGCAGTTCAACAGTCGCTGTAGCGCTTGTCCGATTTATTTTCAAACGTTTTTTGTTTTGTGGCACTTCTATTTAGCGTTTTAACGTTCATTTTTTTGTGGCAATTTTTACCGTTTTACTTTTTATCGTTCAGATTCGCGACTCCACTGGTCCCTGCTCGGGCGCCAGTTAATTTATTTTTTATTTAGTTTTGTTTATAAAAATGCGACATCAGAGGAACTCTGATTTATAATAAATATTTATAATAAATTTTAACGCCTGCAGTCCGTAATCAATATTTTCCATTTCGATTACTAAAAATTCGTTAAGACTTGTTGAATACGTACAATGCGCGTGAAAAAGTGGTACATTAACAATTTTTTATTAACATAAATGATACTTTTTTGAATAAAGTACTAAAAGTAGCGAAAAGTGTAGTAGTGATCAGGGATCAAATGACCGCCACCATAACACACTTTGGTCATATAGTGAATCAAATCAAAAAAGAGCGTAAAAACTGACGTGACCGAGGATCATATGACCGCCACCATAACATAGCCCTTACTGACACTACAGAAATAAAAAGCTTCTGAAAAATTTTCAAAAATACTTTTAAGATTTGTGTTGCAACAAAGAAGGAAATAATGAAAAAAATGTTGGGAAAAAATTGTTTGTCCTAAAATAAAGCAAAAATAACTCTTCTTTTAGTTACTTACACTACAGCATATTGCCAATTTTTGAAAGCTCAACAGACCACGAACGAACAATACTTGGCCGCAACATAATGAATCAATTGAAAGATAATTATACATATTTAAACTGGAAGTAAATATATTAACATAAGATATTAGATTACCTCTAGTTTTTTCTATTGCAAAGTATAAAAAAAATTGCTTGCACCAAAAATCCATCTGACCGCAATTAAAAACCAACAGTGTTGCAATTGTGTAGAAGTAAAAGGGCTGCTGTTGCAAAAATTATATTATTGCTTAGTGTGACCAGAACATATGTTCGAAAACATTGCAAATACTTACCAAAAAAATTGTCTGTTTAAAGACAACATTTCTCTGGAATTACCCAATCAGAGAATCTTGCCTCTGATATACGATACCGACGATCATCGTTGACAGTGTTGTACGCATCTCAATTCTTTAGGGGTTGGGATCCTCCTCCTTGTGAGGATAACCGTAGGTCCTTCGTCGTGACCTAAAACTACTACCTGAATTAACACGTCTTCTCCCCAGTCGAGAAAAACGCATTTGCCTACAATTTTCGTAGTAAAAAAATGTTACCTTATATTTAACTGGCAGGGTAGCTGCCAAATGAATAGGTTGCCGTGAGGTTGCCAGAAGTGTGCATTATAATTTTGGGTGTGCATTATAATGGCTCTCCAGCCGACTGTATACTTACTATAGTCAGTACTAGATCCACTCTGGTCCACTTTAAAGAAAGGAAAGAATACTTGCTGGTGTCTGCTTAGATATTAATATACTAAACTTCAGACTCTTTATTCATTCTCCGTCTTCAAACTCTTTATTTATTCTCCTCACTCTAGCTGAAGCTCAGACACTTATAACAAATATCTGGCTTTCAAAATCGTTACATTATCGCTTAATTTTACACTATTATAATTTTGCACAATTGACAGTTTTTTATCACATTGCGATTGTGTAACAATCTTAACTTATCTTACTTCCTAGTTAAATTATATCCAAACATACATACATTGTTTATTGAGCTTTGGCAATTATGCATTTTCAGTTGGTCACAAAATAGCGACCAACAGCTGTATGAAATAAAGTAGATCAAATATCGAGTTCACTGCTTGTACAACATTTCCCAATTTCGTAAAACAGTAAAGCGACTCAGGTATCAGGCGCATAGCGTCGTTTACCTGTGTGGCTTTATTTAGTTAAGTCAGCATATTACTAATTGCTGCTATAACTTAAGCACGCACTCTGAAGTGCTTCTGTTTGTCGTAATTTGATCATGCCAATTGAGGTAGGTCAATGTTTAAGGCGGGACATGACATTCGCGACAGAGAAAACAGACCTTGTTTTAAAAATTCATAACTCAGTCAAAAACAAACATTTTTCCAAAATTTTTTTTTATTATAGAGAATTGAACAAATTACAAGAAAAAAATTTCAAAAAAATATATTTTTCACTCCAACATGGTTTTATAGAGCTCCAAACTGCGGCAGAGAAAAAAACGGGGCCTCGTGGTTGCAGCGCTGGGAGTTGCAAAAATTGTCCGATCTGGAAAAAAATGACTTTTTTAAATCTTAACAAAATTGGTTATCGTATGACACGAGCTTTTTTTATTAAATTTTTTTCAATTTTTGGTGATTTTCCAAATTTGAAAGTGTGTTTTTTCGAAAAATATATTGACTTTAAAAATTCATAAAAAATCGAAAAAAAAATTAAAAAAAAGCTCGTGTCATACGATAGTGAATTAAGTTTAAAAAATACAAAAAAAAATTTCGTCAAAAAATGAACCCGCTAGTGCCGCAACCAGTACGAAAAACATGTTTTCGAGATAAACGCGATCAAAGTTTGTGAACAAAGAAAAAAATCTGCCATGCCTGCTTCGTACTGTATGCCTTCGTTATCTTGTGTTGTGCTGTTTCTTATAGTTTTTTGCAATCGTTTAGCAATTCGGGCTTCACCCTTCACCCTTCAAGTATGTACGAAATAACAACCACCAAAAGGCAGGTAGCAAGTAAAACAAGTATATACCAGCTGCCGTACGTAGGTAGCGCAAAAATTAAAAATGCGCTCTCACTAACCCGGCTGTAACTTTTGAGCCCTTAAGAATTTTTCCATGAAATTTTTTTCTTAGAATCTTAAGAATATTTACTAAAATACAAAATTATTAAAAAAAAGTCGATTTCAAAAAACTGCCGATGTCATGTAACGCCTTAAAGCACTTTGTGATGCGTTTTATTTAACTATCTGCTTCTGAATGACGATCGCTCTATTCATGATCAAGGTTAGCCAATATTTGATATCAGCATTAATTTATTAAAGTTTTAATTGGTTTGTGACGACTAAGTTTGTGGTTTGTGGTTGGTTTGTGACAACAGGTTTACGAAATGTACGATCCCGCCAACCGAAAATAAGCCGTTTCATGACTCTCAAATGAAGTAAGTGAAGTCGATCGCCGATTGGAAAGCATGAATCATGTCTATAGGTAATCGAAGGAATGGTGTTGTCACTCTATGGTGTGGTCCCTACGCTCTATTTCGGAGCTCTCGTTGGTACATTTTTCGCAATCGATTTCAGGAAAAACAACGGTCCGACTAAAATTTGAATAACTCTTAGTTGTATTACCTTTCAAGCAGCCTTCTTTTGAATAAATGAAACCTGAGAATAAATTAACACAATAATATAAATTTATTTGTTTCGCTTAAAAAATCCTACCTTTGACAAAAGCACGCGCTGGAGAGTCCCACACGAAGTATCTCAATGTCACACTTATTTTGTGTGATTTAATGTTCAGTCCGTCAGCCATTATTTCGCCATTATTAATATTATTAATATTGATTAAAATTGGACAATTTCTCATATTTTTTTGAAAAATACCGTTGGTACAAATTTCAATGTCTTCCACAACGTCATCGTCAGCATCTGAATCTTCACTGTCAAAACAATAATAGAATCAGAATAATCGATGTCACCAGCATGACTGTATGTTTCCACTTCATAGTCGATTGATTACTGCTTAAATGGTGGTGAAGCAGGCAGAACATGAGCAGGTGCAGCCATGGGTGCAATAGTAACGTCAATATTGTTCATATTAGATATAAAAAAAAATATTATATTAATATTAAAAAAAAAAAAAAAAAAAAATAATTCCACTTTTTTCTCGAATGCTTTATGTTGTGATTTCAAGTAATCTGAAAGAATTATAAGACTTCTTAATGATAACTATCTGAAAATAAGACGGAAAGTATTGAAATAACATATAAATGACTTGGCTGTGATGAGCCAAATGGCCTTGTGGATAGCATGTATAGCTGTGGAGCGTTTGGGACATGGGTTCAAATCTGGTATGCAACGCGTAAGTTTTTTAAATTTGAAATTATAAAATAAAAAAATTATATATAATCTATTTTCAGATACAAAGAGGCCAAAAGAAAAAAATTGATATAAAACTAAAGAAAATTACATAGGAAGGTAAAAAAATGTAACTGCTTTAAGAAAAACTACAAACATTTCATAATATTTTCATTATACACATATCTTTTAAGTCTCTAAGCAAAACCTCCTTTTCACGCTATATTTTTTTTTAAATTATTTGTAAGGTCTCTTTTAAAGTTCATTAAAATAACTCTTTACAAGAAACTTGTCTTGGAACTCACTATTTTTAATGTATCATATTTAAAAGGTGTCTTTTAAGGCATGTAAAAGATACCTTACCGAGTCTCATCAAAGACACCACGGAGGGGAACATGTCTTTATATCCCATACGCCAAATTGGCCTTATAAGCCCCTATAAAGAACTTATAAATACAATTTCTTGTCTTTGTAGTTGTCTTTAAAAGGCTTGTAAAAGAAGCTATTAATACTTTTTGTGATGGAAGGGTTAGCCTTGAACGCGAGTAGGTTCATTGTCGCGATATTATGTAATGTAGGCATTTTTAGGCACATTGCACTGGTCTTGGATTTTAGTGTAAAGTTTGTTCTGCTAACCATGCAGTTTTGGTGCATTGCTATTTGTTGTTTTTATTTATATTTGTATTTTCCTTTGTTTGGGGTAATGGTAAACATGACTTATAAATAAGTGTTTATATTAATGTATAATGTATGTAATTTTATGTGTGTATTTTAATGAGTACTATTAACTAAACAATAAATAAAGATATACATATATATCCAAACATATTCCCCGGCGTTGAGCAAATATCGATCTGCCTTATCTTTCATATGTTGTGATAACTTCAGGTTCATGTTCTTGGACGGCATCATGTGCATTGACGTTGTGTCTTGGTGCTGGTTGTGGTGAAAATCGATCCTTGTTGTGGAGTTTATTGATTCGTTTCAACACAGACCACGATACGATGCATATGATGATGAAGACACATGAATAGCTTATAATGTATTGATGAACATCATGTGGTCGAACATTGTTGGGATCGTCGATGCGTAGATTTGTTATTTCATGCTGAAGTGCTGTCAATTGGCTGAGCTGATCTTCCGCTGCTACTTCTTTGATATTCAAGAGTAATGATTCCATGTTGTTAGGAGCGTCCAGCTCTGTCATAATACCTAATTTTGTATATGACAAATGCGTGGAAGTGGTGACGATGAAGTTCCCTTGTATCGTTACAAAGTCATTTTTCAATCTGGTTGAAGTCTGAGCCGACCAGATCCAGTTAGATCCAGTTGAAACACATCGTTGTTGCACACAACTGACATTCGTGTTGATGATATGGCAAAGATCCATTGATTTGCGTGTTCCATTTGAATCCAGACTTCCTTGGAGTTTGTTTTTATGAATTCGCAGCTACTAATGGTCTCGTTCTTTTGGCTGATCGCCAGCTCCTTTGTTATAAAATGAATGAATGTTGTCACATAAAAACGTTCTTCTTTTGCTTGGATACATTGTTTGAGTACCGTAGGGGATGTAGGAAAATATCGGTCACGATGTAGGTTAACTGCTATGAGCGAGATTGTTGATTTTATGGTTACCATTGTAATGTTGAACAAGACCGGAATGATCTTGTCAAATAATTCTTTAATGACCAATGGCATTTTGATATCAAATATCACATAATCGGCCAAGACGCCTCCTTTTACCCTCATTAGATTGTAGAAGGACAATAGCTCGTCATATTCCACAGGTAACTGAAATTGGGATAGAAGGTGATTCTTAATGTGCATTATTTCCTGTCGACATTGAGGGCTTATAAGCATTGGATGAATTCTCCCATGATGAGTGTCAATTAAAATATCCAACAATGATGATTGAATTCATTGCAGATTTGATAGTGCTAATGTCATTTGTACTGCTAATGACAATACCAATCTAAATGTTTTATCTTGTGTTGCGGGAATCCCAAATGCCTTATCGACGATTGTAGCTGTAGTTAACTAGCGAAAACTGTCATTTACTATGAAACTGTGATTTCACAGTGACCGATAATGACAACTATTATTATCGTTAACTGTTTGGGAATCCTGCTACTGATGTGATATTGATTCGAATGGCGATTTCTTCAATTTGGTGCTCGATTATTCCTAATCTGATTTCAGTCCCGTTTTGATGCTGCTTCATTATGTTGATCGTCGAATTCATTATCGACGTTTGTGTCTCCAGCAAACTCCGTGCATGTTCGTCATTGAATGAACTTTGTCAATGGTCTGAGACATCTTTGTGGCATACTCAGAATCGAGAATTCCAAACAAAGAATGACCAATATTGCCAATTAAATATATCGCGGCTCTTGCGTGCCTTTTCTTTGAATAAAGAGACTATTGTTTTGCTCAAGTTCCTCTTGTGCTTGCATGAATTGCATGGATTGTGGTAATCGCATCCTTTATGATGGTACTTCAGGTTTATTGTGAGGCAGTGTGATTGTGGTGGACTGCTGCGGTGTTCTTGACGGAGTCGGTGTATCCTCGTTGCCGTCCATAGTTTTTTCATCGACTGGAAGTGGTGCTAGTTTGTGTATTGCTCTTCGTGATACTCCGGTTGCTGTGCGCACGTCGGCGACTCGAACATGTTCGTCTTGACCTCGTTTCACCTTTGTGATTCGACCAAGAGGCCATTTCAAGAGGGGTAGGTTGTCATCCTTGATTACGACTATTATGCCTGGTTTGATATGTCCTTATTCATGGCGCCATTTATATCGATTCTGTAGGCTGTGAAGATATTCATTGGACCATCTTCTCCAAAACTCTGCCTTGAGTTGCATGACCAGCTTCCATCTGGTGGAATTTTTGACGTGGTTTGGTTGAGCATTAGGATCGAATGTCGAGGTCAACGGCTCTTCTATGAGAAAGTGCCCCAGGGTGAGTGCTTGGAAGTCATTCAGATTTGATGACAATGGTGTGATTGGTCATGAATTCATTATGGCCTCTGCTTCAGCCGGAACGGTTCCCGTTTCTTTATAGGTTAGATGTATACATATGTGTTCCAACGAGTAGACGTGTTTTTCATTCCGCTCGTCAAAAGCTTAATTTTTAAAGTGTTTTACTAAGCCTAATTTTGTCTAACGCGGTGAACCTCATTAAATTATCTGCCACTTAATTTATTCAACTAAGTGATATTCTCCGAATAATTTTAATTTGAAACTTTTGTGCAATTTTAATTGCTGTGCTGTATCTTAAGTTTCTTTTTGTTCCCGCTTTTTTCATCTCTAAGCGAACACACAATGACAACTAGAGCTAAAACTATGAGTGCAAAAAATCTTCTCTCAACTCCCACGCAAGGTGCCTCTCCTACTGTCAACACATTAAATAACAATGCTCCTACACTTGATCAGCAAGAGGACCGCCTAAAGAAACAAAGCGAGATGCTTATTCTCAACTTTCGAACTGAATTGAGCCAACTCCGCATTGAGTTCAACTCTAAAATTGAAAAAATGGAAAGAATATGGCTTGAAAAAGTAAACAAAGTTAATGTTTCTCTCGCTGACGTTGCTGTGCGTGTTGATAAACTTGAGTCATACGCTGAAGACACTCAAATAGCTGTGATCAAAGAAGAGGTGTATGAGATGCAAAAACTCATTGGCGATTTTGAGCGAAGAGAAGTTGCTGCTGACGCTGTCTTGTTTGGGGTTCCTGAAATACGAGGTGAATTTAACGCATATGTTTAACAAGTTGTGCTTCACAATTGGATGCAGACCTCCACCTCTAAAGAGTGTGTTTCGAGTAAGAAGTAATGCGCGCAACGCAAGAAGCACTCCAATTGTCGTTAAGTTCTCCAGCTCGTATGAAAGAGATTCTGTTCTTCGATCTGCAGCCACTTATCGAAGAAACAATGGAAAAAACCTCTCGCTGAACGACTTGAAACTCAACTCTAACTCAAGCATATATTTAAACGAAAGCTTGACTATGCGTAGCCGTCAACTTCTACAGAGTGCAATAAAACTAAAGCATCGCAAACAGCTGTTTTCTGCATATGCGAAGAAGGGGCTTATTTTTGTCAAACGGGTGGAGAATGGTGAGAGCTTGCTAATAGAAAGCTGCAACCAACTTTCTGCTGTTGCTGCGGGTGAGCTGGATGATGACAAATTTGGAAATGATAAATAATATTGAATATATATCTGTATATGCTAATTATGCTAAGTTCAAAATGCTTTCTTCTCTATGTCTATCCTTTTCTTTTCTTCTTTTTAACTTTGCTAGTAATATTACTATAAGAGATATCTGGTTACTACTTGCTACTATTTTTTTAAATCTTTTTTCTCTGTACCTAATATCTGTTTGTACTCCATATAGTTTGCCTATTGTTTCTATGTATCTTAAATTCTATGATTGGTTCTAACAATTATTGCAGTGGCGCGAATGAAAATTGCAAGGTCTTGTTAAATGTTTTGTGTAGCCGATATTCTGGTCTTAAAATTGTACATTTTAATGCCAGAAGCCTTAATGCTTTAGACTATTTGAAGTATGTGGCTGAGGAATCGTCTTTAGATGTTATATGTGTTTCAGAGACTTGGTTTTGTTCTGATGTTAATGACAGTGTTTTCGATATAAAAAATTTTAACTTATTTAGGCATGACAGAACTGATAAGAGAGGGGGTGGGGTAGCTATTTATTGCCGAAAAAACTTAAATGTTGCAATCATTAATAAATCCGCTGGTGGTAGCGTTGAATTTCTAAATCTTTGTATATGTGATAATGCTACAAAAATCCTTCTGTCTTGCGTTTATAACCCTAATAAATGTCATAGTCTGAATACTTTCTTCTCAGGACTCTCTGATCTGGCAATTGACTATAATTATTTTGTTGTGTGTGGGGATTTTAATATAAATCTGTTATGTCATGATAACGTCACTAAATCTATGTATGAAAATGTTTCGTCCGTCGGTCTGTCGATTGTGAATAATACTATGCCCACACGATTCTCGCATAATAACGTCCCTAGTCTTCTAGACTATTTTTTTGTCTCTGATTTATAACATGTTCTTTTGTTTGATCAGATTTACTTTATTTCTGATCATGATTTGATCTTTTGTACCTTAGACATATTTTGTAATATTTAATCCTTAAGTCATCACTTTGTATAGGAAAAGAACTTGTTCTTATTATACGAATTTTTTTTTTTGAATAAATAATAATAATAATAATAGTGACGCGGATGCCAAGGTTTTTTGTAGTAAGCTTTTGGCTGATTTTACTGTCGCTTTCCAAAGTCCACCGAAGTGTGGTGCACGTGGTGGATGAATGAGAAATTGATTCCTTTCGTGTTGCATTCATTTGCTATTTGTTGTTGTGAATTTTCACATTGAATTATCGATCGTAGCTCCTGCAATTGGTTCCTGGCTCCTATGAAGTTTGTGGCAGTGTCGCAGTATAGTGTCTTGCAGTATCGACAACGAGCCATAAAATGTCTGAGTCCAATGAAGCCCTCATTGGTAAGATCACTCACCAACTCCAAATGACTGCCTTTGTAGCGAAACAACAAAATACGGCTACATATGCTTTTAGCGGTGGCTTACCTCGAATTTTGAATTGGGTCCAAATTGGACCAAATAAATCTACTCCAGAGATGACAAATAGTCTTGCAGTTTGTACTCTGTCGGTGGGTAGATCATCCATCAATTGTTGTAATAATTTGGTTTGGCTCTAGTGCATTGAACACAGTTTTGTGTGACGAAGCGAGCTAAAGTTTTTAGTTTTAGAGGCCAAAATCTTTGTCTTGTGATAGACCTAAGTGTTTGAGGACTAGCACGAAGGTGTTCCTTGTAGTAGAAGTTTTGTAATTATGTTGTTGTATGGTAATAGCATCGGGTGTCTGGCATCATAACTTAAGGTGGATGCCTCCAAACGTCCTCCCACTCTAAACATGCCTTTATCATCTAAGAAAGGTGTTAAAGTGTTGATTAAACTGTATTTGCTCACAGTGAAATAGCGAGTTAATTGGCTAATCTCATTGTCACTCTTCCGTTGCATGATCTTCACAATAAGTAGCAGTGCTTATTCCATTTCATCTGCAGATAATGTTGTCGTTGTTGCTTTAGTCGACTGGTGTCGAGTATAATTGATGAAGCCTAGAACATATGACAATACCAGAACATTGATAGTGTCGGAAACAATTTTTGTGATTGGCTTCTTCAAGCCAATTTCTTGTGCGGTTTGTAGCTGTTGCCGATGTGGCAGCCACTACCTTCATTCTGCGCTATAATGGACATTCTCCTCGTGGTGGTTGAAGGAGCTAACTTGTTATCGCTCCATGTAAAAATTGAGGACTATCCAACCAGAAACTATTGTTAATTATATTGCTTGGTGTCAGTCCTCTCAATATTAGATCAACAGGATTGTTTTCAGATCGCATGTGTCGCCATTGTTGTGGAGATGTTTGCTGCTGAATAGCTGAGATCCTGTTGGCGACAAAAGTATACTAATGGGATGAGTCTGCGTTTACCCATCCTAGCACTGCAGTGGAGTCGGACCACAAGTGTGCAATCGATTCCTTGATGATGTTGGCTTCTTGAAGTTTCTGCATAAGTTCTACGGCTAACTTGGCAGAACATAGTTCCAATCGTGATAATGTTACTTGTTTTGTTGGTGCTATTCTTGGTTTTACATATATAAAACGTACGACTATAGTGTTGTGAGCATGTGTTGTCTTCATGTATGCTACAGCTCCGTATGCCTACTCTGAGGCATCTGCGAAAATATGTACTTCAGAATTGTTTGCTTCCTTATGGCCAAAAATATGACGAGGGATGCTGATGCTTTGCAAACATTTCAAATCTGTTTTGAATATTAGCCAGGTAGTGGAAGATTTTGTGGGAGTGCGGCATCCCAGTCCACTTTCAGTTTCCACAACTGCTGTAGAAATATTTTTGCGGTGGTTGTTAATGGAGCAATGAGATATATATCTGCTAAAGCTGTGCGTTTGGTTAACCTATGGTCAGTGGTTTCCCGGATTTTCAACTTGAAATTGTTTTGATGCTCTCTCTCCCCATTTTTTTGATGCTCTTGTTGAAGTCGAGTGCAACTTTTTGATCCGTGGGTATCCGTTTATTTGTAATTTTGAGTGATTTGCACACCACTTTCGTAGATTGAATCCTGCGGAGCCCAACATAAAGGCTTGATAAGCCAAGCGTAACATGTTGTGGCGTAGCGGGACGTAGCATAGCGGGACGTTATAGCCCGTTATAGCCCGCAGAAAACTATTTAATGGCACTCGCTTTTTTCTACTAGTATTAACTCGTCAATTAAAGACTGCATATTTTTTGAAAGCATTAAAAGTTACAATTTTTGAAGTTAAACAAAACTTTTTGCTTGTTTCACAGCTGTCGAATTATCAAAAGTCATAACGTAACGTAGAAATTTATTTTGTTTTATCTTTATTGTTATTATTATTTATTGGTATTCATTAGCACAATAAGAACCAAATTCTTTTTAAGTACAAAGCATGACACAAGTAAGTTTGCTTATAAATTAAAAAAAAAAATTATATTTAACAGTATAAAATAAGAAAACAAAAGTAAAAGTACAGTACAGACTTACCATAAATATAAATAAAACTATAAGGTTAAGAGTTGTGAAAAAGTTCGTTTGAGATAAATTAGCAGAAAATATAGTTATAAGAAATAGTTAAGACAAGAGATTTGGAGAACCGAATTTTGTCAATAATTCTGTGGAAATGTTTAAGAATGCCATACTTAAATTTTTGTTCACTTACTATAGTTTTAATATGAGTTGGTAGTGAATTCCATAGTTTGACGACATTAATGAAAAATAGTCTTGTTGAGTTTTGAAAATTAAAACTAGGTAGGATTAGCATTGGGCTTCTGAGCGACTGACCAAATTGCAATTTCTCATAGAGGTAAAAAGGCGTTTTGTGTTTAATAAGTTTGCTTAAGAAAATGCATTTGCAAGCACTGAGGTAACTTATGATGTTACAACCAAGTATACAGTTTCTATACTGAGCTAAGTGATCAAATTTTCGTAGTCCATATACATGTCTAGTAGCATGATTAAAAGCCATTTCCTATTTAAGCTGGGAGCGCGAGTCTAGCTTGCTGTAGACATGTTCAGAGTACGTGATCACCGGCAAGATTAGTTGAATTACGAACTTACGTCTTGTGTCAATTGGAGTATACTCAGCCGACACTCTAAGATTACGTAAGATAAAATATATTTTTCAGAAAACATGTTTGTGTGGTCAGTACACGTTAGGGAGCAGTTAATATTAAAACCTAGACTAGTTACCCTGTTTACCAGGAGAGGATTCTTCTCGCCTATCTTTAAGTTTGGAATATCATTAAAATAATTTTGTCTTTTGATATAGGAAGCACGTAGGATTTTAGAGCATTCAACCGCAAGCCGTTGCTAAGAGACCATTGGTTAATGGATCTCAAATCTTCATTTAATATAAATGTTAAGTCTTCCTTGAGGTTAATTTTTCCTAACAAATAGAGTTGAACATCATCAGCATTAAGCATGCATTGATGTGTACTTGCAACATTGGAAAATATCATTTATAAAAACAGAAAACAATAGAGGTCCAAGAATCGATCCCTGGGGCACTCCACTGTTGATTAATTTATACTGCGAGTAAGAGTTTTCAACCTTTACTCTTTGCATTCTACCTGTTAAGTAGTTACTCAATAAATCAACCGCACTATCACAAAAGCCATATAAATTTTTTAACTTGAGACATAAAAGTTTATGATTTATCGTGTCAAAAGCTTTTGGGAAATCAAGTAGACAGAGTAATGTTAGTTTCCCATCATCGTTGGAAGCACTTCTAGTACTTTTAACGTAGCAGTTGAGCAACTGTGTTTGGGACGGAAGCCAGATTGTAGTGGAGACAAACGATTAGTTGATAAGATAAATGCTGATATCTGCTGAGCCATAATTGCTTCACAAACTTTAGACAAAGTCAACAAAATACTTATGGGCCGAAAGTCCTTTGGTTCACAGACATGCTATTTTTTGGAACAGGCGTAACTGTAGCAATTTTCCACGAGTTCGGAAGGTTGATGTGGTAAAGCAATGGTTTATGATATGAGTTAGTGGACTAATAACATGAACAAGAATCATTTTAATAAATTTAATATAAATTCCATTTTCACCCACAGCGTTTGACTTGACTTTCATAACATATTTAGCAACATCATTTTCCGAGATCATAGCAAATTGAATGGTTTATTCAGTAGGGTTTGAGAAATCAAGATTAGTTATTTGTGGGGTAATAGCGTTTGAAAGAAAGAAGTCATTGAGCACATTAGGATCAACCTGGTGTTGTGAAGTTGGTGTATCACCGAGGCAGAACGTTTTCAGATTCCTCCAAAGAATTTTAGATGGAAGAGACGTTTCGAGTTTAGTAGAGCAGTAATTTATCTTAGATTGCCTTATTAGCAAAGTCGATACATTTCTGGCACGTCTATAGTTTTCCCATTTCTCACTTAAGGGGCTATTTCTCCCTACACTTCTAAGTTTATTTTTCTTTTTTATGGCTTGCTGCATGCGACAAGTAAACCAGGGACAGGATGA
Source organism: Coremacera marginata (assembly GCA_914767935.1). Classification (NCBI taxonomy): domain Eukaryota; kingdom Metazoa; phylum Arthropoda; class Insecta; order Diptera; family Sciomyzidae; genus Coremacera; species Coremacera marginata. Next base: position 92,502,936 of record OU612044.1, on the reverse strand, counting down.
GTTCTTTATATTTACTCTTCTTTTTGGGACATGTCTGTTAAAAAGGTTTTAACGTAGTTTGTGAAGGTAGACAACTTATCTGCGACGTAAGGACAAAACCCTACATCATTCCAAGGAGTAATAACCACATCTTGAAGAAGAGCTTAATGATCAATGCCTTTAAAGTCACGGTAGGTACATTTTTGAAGGATTGCAGAACGAGAAAGATGTTTATCGAGTGAACAGAAAATGAGATCGTGATTTGATAAGAAATAGATTTGGTTAAACAAAAGGACTTTGGAAGAATCGAACACTATAAAGTAGTCGAGAAGACTCAGAATATCATTAGATGAAAAGCATGTGGGACTGGTATCGTTAACAATTGACAGACCGAAGGAAGCTATATGGTCGCATAAAGAACTGCTATGATTGTTGTTGCATTAAAGATTTGCATTAAAATCACCACATATAAGAAAAAAATCAAAACCAATTGACAGATTAGACACTTCACAAAAAAATGAATCTAAGCTATTGGATTTACTTGGATTATATACGCAAGCAACAAAGATTTTCATTCCATGGTCAGATATGCAGATGTTTAAATATTCAACATTAGTGGACATAGATCTTTTAATTAGCTTAGCTTTAAAGTTACTCCTGCAATATATTGCTACCCCACCGCCTTTTCTTTCGGGCCTATCATTTCTAAAGAGAGTACAATTTTTCATGCTTTAAGCAGCATCACCTACATCACTACCAAACCATGTTTCCGAGACGCATACAATATCAATCGACGAATCATCAAAGACATATCTCATATAATCTAGTTTTGTGGAATTTAGACTTCTTGCATTAAAATGAGCAACTCTCAAGCCAGATTGTCTCCAACACAAAATTTCAACAAGACATTTATCATAACTACCACCACAGTTAAAGTTTAAGCCAGACATCATAAGAAATATATAATTTATTAGCAAGAAGCATACCACTAACATTACTTAAACAAATGAGCACAAAATAGTTTTCAAGAACCCAGTTCCATTTTGAAAGAAGATTAAGAATGAGATTTAGATTCAGAGGGTAGAAAAAGATTAGAAGCATAAGAAATAGGTCAAAAAGAAGATAAAAGAAAACGAAACATTTTTTAATATTATTTAAAAGATACTCGTATGATAAAAATAAATATTTTTTATTGTTTGTTGGCAACCCTTAGTCGCACGAAACACTCAACATCATCAGACTCGCTCAAAACAATATCATTGAGCTCCTTCTGGTTTTCGACAATAAAAGATTCTCCACGCTCGAACTTCCTGATATGATTTAAGTCTTTCTTCACATAAACAGAGAATAGTCTTTTTTGCCTTTTAAATTTAACCGCATTCTGCAGAAGCTGCCGGCTGCACTTAGTAATGCTCTCATTAATATAAATGCAAGCCATTGAAGTAATACCAACATCATTCAGTAAGAGATTTCGACATTTGGTTTTTCGAAACATCGAAGCTGATCGAAGAATTGTGTCTCTCTCATACGATGCATTAAATTTTATTATTATAGGTGTGTTAATTGCAGCCATATTGTGTGCATTTCTCTTTACACGGAAAAGAGGTGGAGGTCTGAACCCGATTGTAAAGCACAGCTTATTATATAATACTGCTAGGTTCTCATTTCCTTACTCAGGAACACCAAGTACAACAGCATCCACAGCAACCTCTCTCCGCTCTAAGATATCAATCTTCTTGTTTGCGTCATACACAGACTTTTTGAGTTGCGCCATATCTACATGCTCTCGCTCATTTTCAATGCTGTCAATTCGCTTCAAAGCATTTGTGAGATCAACATTAACCTCTAGCTTCATAGCCCAGTTTTCTTTAATTTCACTTATTTTCTTTTTAAACTCTTCTAGTAGCTTACTTATTTGACTGTTTATGTTGTTGATAAGCAGCTGCACAAGTCCTGAAGGGTGACGATAGAGTTGGCAACATTAGTGCCCATTGTGCCGTTTTGCGTTGGAGTCGAGAGTAGATGTTTGGACTGAGTAGTTTTTGCTCTGGCACTAGTCATGGTTAGTTGATAAAATTAGTTTGAGTGGTTCGAATCAAACGTTGCAGCAATTGCAATCAATGGAAATTTAACTTGAGATTTTTGAGAATAACTTTGTTAAATTAAGATTATGCCGAGCTCCAAAAGAACACGTCACGTCTCTCAAATGTTTTAAAATTCTCTACAGACTTTTACGCTACGTCCCGCCACATTACGATTTCGGTATCGACTTGTACACATTTATCATTAAACAGATTTCAACGTGACAGTTGGCAACGTAGCGCTACGCTACCTTACGCTTGGGTAATCAGCCCTTTAGGCGTAGTTGCCTTTGCATTTCAAGCGTCTTAGTTGAAATCTTAGATGATTCCAACAGACTCTTTTTCAACACTTGTAATTGATAAAGAGCGGGCACTTAATTGGCACTTGAAACCAAATTAAGCATGGCTTGAATTTAAATTAAATACTTTGAGTTGAGTTGTTTTAACGCAATTGATTAATATATTTATTTATTGTACCTTTTATAGGTAAAAAATAAAAAAACGAAATAGCCATTTCAGCCCTTCAAAGGACTTTGACCGAGCTTCCTATGATCAAATTGTGTTGTGTGTGATGTGAAATGTTTGCACACAATTGATCGAGAACTGGACCTACATGTTTTACGCCGACTCCGAACGGCTTATGTCCTCAAGAAGCTTTTCATGGCAGTTTTTACTCTCTGAGGTTTGCCATTGTCTGCAGAGAGGTGACGGCCGAACAGAAAAATTAATTCAATCGAAAAACCTTTCTGTGTCGGATAGAGGATTCGAACCTGGGTTCTCTGGCGTTAGAGTCACATACTCTACCCACTACGCCACGGCCGCCATATAGGTAAAAAATGCTTATGCTAAAATTTATATTACACAATAAAGAAATGTTACAAAGTAAATAAAACAAGCTTAAAATATTATGCAAATAACTATGCGAAAATTAATGTCATCATCAATGAATTAACTCTTTCACGTTTATAAGTAATCCAAGAGAGTAAAAACGATTTTGTTTATTTATATCTATTTATTTTGGTCTAATTTTATTTAAAAGTAATATATAAGGCACAAGTTCTGAATATTTTTGTGTTTTTGAGAAGGGGACAAGGGTGTCCCAATATGCGCTAAGGTGTATTAGTTTGAACCAAACAACTCCATTGGATTGAACCTAAAGTTTCCTTTGATGCTTATAAGGACATCCGCGTCCCTTTCTTAGTTTTCTACATAATATGCATTATTTCTACTAAGAAAACCAAAAGTATATATTTAAATGATAATTGTACTTACCTGTGAATATAACTCTAAAGAAAAGCTGTTGTAAAACGTCCTTATATAATAAAAAACTATAATTCAATGTTTACGCCTCGTAAATTTTTTTTTTCACTTTTCGCGAGTATAACTTTTTGACACATACTAGTTTTATTTAGTGTTGCCATTGCGTAAACTAGAGAAGGTAGTGTAAAATTTAAAAATATAGATCTAAAAAATAATTTACTTAGCCAGTATTATTGTAGATGTGAAAATTATGTGGGGACAAATGTGACCCTTATGCGTCAAAGGGCTAATGCATGCTAAGCATCGTAAGCCACTATAAACAGTTTATAAATGTTTTTTTGCATACACTGCTTAGCTTAGGTTCAACAATTAATGCGTGCTCTGCTTAAGGCTTGCGCTACATTAATTGTTGATACCGTTTTGGTTCTTAACATTCTGCGCCCCGTTTAACTGACACTGATATCGAATGACTTCTTATGACGGGGAAGTGGTTCAGGTGCATTTACTGTTGTAGTTTTTGAGTTTGTTATCCATTTCCAAATTAATGCAGCTAGAATTACAACGCCAATGATCAGCAATGAATATCCAATCGCCAGGTGATAATTGTTATTTCTTTGAATTTGATGAGGCTGCTCGAAAATGTTTTGTTTGATTAATTTTTTGGAAGAGTGGCCAGTTGATCGACCTTTAAAATGTATTGGCTGATATTTTTTATTAAGTGCACTGATTTGTGGTCGGCATTGATAGGTATTATGTTGTTCATACTCGTGTATGAAATTTGTTAGTGGTGTTAACTAGTTGAAGACCGTGGACCGTTAACTTATTATTTTTAAGCATGCAGTTTGACTTTGTGAGAGAATTCCAGAACCAATAAGTGTGACTTGTGAAGATTCAGATCCGCAGACTGCGTTCATTCGAGTTGGAAGAGTAGCACCGAATATCCATTGATTAGACCTTTCCATTTATTTCCATGCAAAACTGTCATGAGTTTCCATTATTTCACATTTGACCTTAGTTGCATTGTTGAATAGTTCGACTTCACAGGAATTGATGCCAGACCCATAATTGTACACATTCTGGGTACGTGGACACAAATATTTATTGCTGGTTATTGCCAAACATAGCTGCAACAAGGTAGAGTTCATTGGAAAATAACTATCCCGGTGTCGAGAGATGGCCAAGTAATGCGTTGAGATCTTTATTGTTGTTATTGTGTTGTTGACAACATGTGGAATTGGTAATAAGTTGAGTATTTCAAATTCTCTTTGATTGATTAGTGGAATTTGGATATTAAACAGAATATGATCTTCGGTAAGTTCTGGTACAACCCTCATAAGTTCATAGAGGGTTAATAAATTGTCTTGATCCGTTGGTACCTGAAGTGTCGAAGACAAATGGATTTTGATTTTGATGATCTCCTCTTTAAGTTGGTAAGGTGATAATAATAATGGGTGAATTTTTCCGTGATGAATGTCTGTTAATATGTCAAGTATGGCTGCCTGTATTTGTTCGATATCAGCCCTTAACATAGTGAGTTGAATTGCTAAGGTAGTGATGACTTGAAAGCGATTTTGTTGAATCATGTCTTCCGGCCCATTGTTTATGTGGTTGCGAAGTGCATCAATTTTTTCATCGCGCTGTTGAAACCTTGTTGATATTATTTTGTGATCCTCTTTCATTATGTTAATTATTGAGTCTACGATTGAAGTTTGGTTTTTTAACAAAGTTAACAAGTGATCTTCATTTTCATTTATACTGTTGATTGTAGATGATTTCTTCAGCGAATGTCGATTCTAGTAAAATAAGGCATTTGCAATTATTGCTCCTCGCTTCTGTTGTCCCTTTGCAAATAGTTGATTGTTCCGCTGAAGATGATTTATGTCTTGATCGTATTGTTTAACCAGCAAATCACAATGTGAATTTGTTAAATTGCTTACAAAGTTGTTTTAAGGAGATTGTACCATTTATAAAGATAGTTAGATTAGTTTTGATTGGTTGTAAATTGAAGAAGGCTATAAGATTCCATTCAGCCCTTACCAACTTTGTTGTGCCAATTCAGCTAATGGGTTCAGCTAGAATATTGGTAAAAGCAATAAACAATATAGCAACATAGTTCCAGTAGAGAATTGTATTCATTTAGATGGAATATCTTCAATATTATTATCTGCTTCGTCTCTTTTTACGCTTGCTGCTGGTTCTTCTTGTGTAGGTAGTGGAGCCAATCGGTGAATAGGACGCTTCCAGATTCCTGATGAAGTTCTTACCTTTGCTACTCTAACAAAACCATCTTTGTACGTCGTAATTATTCTGCCTAATGGCCATTTTAATGGAGGAACGTTGTCTTCCTTAATTATTACTAAAGTGGCAAGTTTACTGTTTGGGGATCGACTTCTCCATTTTGCTCGTTGCTGTAACTGATTAAGATATTCAGTGGACCATCGTTTCCAGAATTCTTGTTTGAGATGAGTCACCATTTTCTACGGTTTTAGCCGTAACGTCTATCGGTGTGGTAGGAGCTTCTCCGATAAGAAAATGCCCCGGTGTAAGTGCTGTTAGGTCATTTGGATCAGATGACATTTACATTATTGGTCTGGAGTTAAGGGGTTACATGACATTGGCAATTTTTGAAATCGACTTTTATTTAATAATTTTGTATTTTAGTAAATATTCTAAAGATTTTAAGAAAAACTTCATGGAAAAATTCCTACGGGTTCAAAAGTTACAGCCGGATTAGTTAGAGCGCATTTTTTATTTTAGTGTTACCTACGTACGGCAGCTGGTATATACTTGTTTTACTTGCTACCTGACTTTTGGTGGTTGTTATTTCGTACCTACTTGAAGGGTGAAGGGTGAAGCCCGAATTGCTAAACGATTGCAAAAAACTATAAGAAACAGCACAACACAAGATAACGAAGGCATACAGTACGAAGCAGGCATGGCAGATTGAAGGAAACCTTTTTTTTCTTTGTTCGCAAACTTTGAACGCGTTTATCTCGAAAACATGTTTTTCGTACTGGTTGCGGCACTAGCGGGTTCATTTTTTGACGAATTTTTTTTTTTTTTTGGATTTTTTAAACTTGATTCACTATCGTATGACACAAGATTTTTTTTTAATTTTTTTTTCCGATTTCTTATGAATTTTTAAAGTCAATATTTTTTTCGAAAAAACACACTTTCAAATTTGGATCACCAAAAATTGAAAAAAAATTAAAAAAAAGCTCGTGTCATACGATACCCAATTTTGTTAAGATTTAAAAAAGTCATTTTTTTTCCAGATCGGACAATTTTTGCAACTCCCAGCGCTGCAACCACGAGGCCCCGTTTTTTTCTCTGCCGCCAGTGTGGAGCTCTATAAAACCATGTTGGAGTGGAAAATATATTTTTTTGAATTTTTTTCTTGTAATTTGTTCAATTCTCAACAACAATAAAAAAAAATTTGGAAAATTGTTTGCTTTTCGACTGAGTTATGAATTTTTAAAAAAAGGTCTGTTTACTCTGCCGCGAATGTTATGTACCACCTTAAGAATGGTTTCAACTACCACGGTCTCAAGTTCTTCGTATGTCAGCGATGCGGATGATACACTTCTTGATAAAAGATACTTTGCAGATTTTACCGCGGCGTCCCAAACCTCCAAAATGAGGTGCCCGTGGAGGGTTGAAGTTGAACTTTATGCCCTTGTTGCTGCATTCTTTGATAATGCCTACACCACTGTTTAGAAATGCTCGTATGGTCGTAAAGGTTGGATTCTTTCTTTTGAAAAATCTAACATGAATTAATTTAGTAGAGTTGGTTTGACTTTACTGCACCGTACGCAATTTTTAACAATGGATCTTGCCATTATTTTTCCCTTTATTGGCCAGAAGCGTTGTCGGGTGTGAGCTAGGAGGGTTTGTGGTCCGCATTGTAGATGAGTGTCGTGTATCATTTTTATAAGTAGTTTTATTATTTTGTTATTATACGGGACAAGTAATTTGTGTTTTGCATTGTAACTTAATAACGATGATGTCAAGCGATCTCCTACTCTAATTCCTACCTTGTCATCCAAGAACGGGTCGAAGGAAGGGAAATGGGCCAGAATTCAAACAAAAATTGGGCCACTTTGACATTAATAGGGCTTTTAGTTTTAAAGAGTGGCAATTCAATATTGAAGACTTTCTATATTGCTTTCCTAGGTCACATGGTTATGCCATGGTCTCACAAAAATCACACTTTTTAATAGTCTCAAGAAGACCAGTTTATTTAAAATTTTTCTGAAAATAGTCGAAATTTCGAATTAACAGTTTTGGGATCTCAAAAAACTTTAACTTTTTTGTGTTTTATTTCATTTGTGCCGTTTAAGCCGAACATGGATAGAATTTCATGGATAGAAAAAAGATTAAATTAAATCACTCTCCATATTAAAAGTGCTTAAGGTGATTCTTTTAAATACATTTTGTTTTACGCGTTATTTGTGTCAACATTTTTTGAAATCAAAAAATGGCAAAAACAATCTTTAGATATAGTGTATTTCTACAAATTTTTTTTTTAACGAAAAACGTTAATTTTATAAGTTCAATCATAGATTTGATAAATAAAAATAAAAATTGCAAAGCATTTTCTCATTAAAAACGCAAATTGGTTAGATTCACCTTTATATAGCCATAGAATGTCAGAAATTAATGAGCAATTTAATGTGAACTCTCCGTTAAGACTTGTAAGAAGACGAATCAATGAAGCGGGTTGAAATTGAGTAGAAAAAATGCACTGCTGTCAAAAAATATATTGAGGCATGACTAAATTTAACAAAACATAATATCATAAATGACCACAATTTTAGAATTAATAATTTTGCAAGAAGAAAATAAAGTCAAATCACATCTGATAATATGAGAAAACAATCGTCAAAAAATTAGTTTGAAATTTGCTACCAAAACTTAATCAGGATGTAGAGAGATGTCACTGGCTTCATTTTCTTAGCGTTGATATTGAATTGATGAAAAAATGGATTTATTTGTATGTATATTAAGGCATTTTCAGGACTACGATGCAGCCATTAGGGCTTGCTCTTTTCATATAACTTGAGAAGCAAACTAAATTTGTAGATGAGATTACTAAAAAGTATGTTCTTTATGTGACCATGGTTGTATATAACGGAACTTATTTTAATAAGAACATTTAAAAAGGCTATAGGAAATATGGACTTTAATTAAAAATCACCCAAAATTTCTCCATACAAAATCAGGTTAGTTTTCGTTTAAAAACCGCCAAAAAATTATACAGTTTTGCACGTTTTTTAGGTTTTTCGGTTTTTGGGCGAAATTTTGTTTTTCGGTTTGATTGAGGACTAAACTCCACATTTTGTATTCGAGTGATAGTTCACATTCACTACTAGTGAAATGGTAATTATAACTATTACTATCACTCGATCATCATGTTCTTAAAAATTTAAATATTTCTAGCTAAAATCAGTCCCCGTCCCGCGGTAGTCATACCTTGTGATAATTAATAACGAATAATATTTATTTCGGGAAACAGGGGGCGAACCTTCACATGGCAACGTGTCTGACTGCCTCAACCTGGCGAGGCTAGCATTATCCATGTCGAAATCGTCTCAAGTCGACTCAAACCTCCACGTGGTGTTCCGTGTGCAACGGCAAACTGGCATCCGTCAGTTTGACAGCTAATTTGAGCGGCGGGTCGCTCCATAGACCTTAAACATGGAATGTGCGCAGGGTTTGGGTCCCGCCACATTACTACTGCCCAATGAAAACTAAACCAGACTCGGATTAGAACCTCAATTACGTTGACGACCACCGCAAACGAAAAACGGACAATGATTTACGGATATACACCTGGAATGTCCGGACCCTTTATAGGGAAGATGCCATTATTCAACTGGCGGAAGCCCTCAAAACAATAAAATCTGACATCACCGCCATCCAGGAAATGCGATGGAAAGGGCAAGGCTGCTCTAAACAAGCACACTGCGATATCTACTACAGCTGCCATGCGGAGAAGCGCGAATTCGGATGTGGATTCGTCGTTAGCCGGAAACTACGCCACCTTGATTCCCGGTTCACACCTGTGAAAGAAAGATTGGCCACGATCCGCATCAAGGCAAAATTTTTCTACATTAGCCTTATTTGCGCGCATGCCCCGACGGAGGAAAAGGACGAAGCCGTCAAGGACGCTTTCTACGCTAGTCTTGAGGACGTATATGACCACCTTCCGGTCCGTGACGTGAAAATAGTCCCCGGCGATTTTAATGCGAAAGTCTGAAGGGAAGGCATCTTTGGCCCCACTGTCGGTCAGTTCAGTCTTAATGAGACCTCCACGAACAACGGTCTAAGACTGATCGACTTCGCCGCGGCACGAAACATGGTAGTTAGTAGCGCCAGATTTAAGCACCTCGACATCCACAACTCCACCTGGCTGTCCCAGGATCAAAAAACGCGAAACCAAATTGATCATGTTGTAATCGACGGAAGGCATGCCTCTAGTGTTCTAGATGTGCGTACATTTCGGGGGGTCAACATTGACTCCGACCATTATCTTGTTGCAGCCAAGATCCGCATGCGATTATGCAATGCGAAGAACATACGCACAGGAATGCAACGATAGCTAGATGACGCTAAGCTGCAATTACAAAGGACCGCCGAAGCCTACTCCGCTCAACTCTCGGTTAAGCTCAACCAACCAACCTCTGGACTCGACGACGCCGGCGGACTTTGGGCGCATATATCCCACTCCATACGCGCTGCCGCTGAAGAAGTCATTGGTTTCCGGGGCCCGCAACCTCGGAATCAATGGTACGATCAGGAGTGTCGCATTGCGACAGCAGTATAAAACGCCGCTTATAGAAAAACGCTGCAGTCAGCTGCAACGCAAGCCGTGCGAGAAAACTACCGCGAAAGAGGAAGGAAGAGAGGCGCCTTTTCAGACGCAAGAAAAGAGAACAGGAAAAGCGTGAGCGTGAGGAACTAGAGGTATACGAGGGCAAGAAGCATGCACGAAAATTCTATCAACATGTTAAGCGTCTAACCCAAGGTTTCAAGCCCGGAGCATCTACTTGTAGAGACGAAAATGGAGATCGCATTCAATTGTGTATCGTCGTGGGGTCAATACGCATTGTGTTTTCTTCATTAAGTTTTCGGTCTTTTTTATCACAATAAACAAATAATATAATAAATAATGCCGTGCATTTGCAAACAAAAAGTTGATCGCCATCAGGCAAAAATAAAATGTTTCTATTGTAACGAATATTTCCATTGCAAGTGCGTAAATATACAGCCAAGTGATATCGAATTTATGGAAAAAAATAACTCTTCGTTTAAATGCAATGCCTGCTTGAGCGCACGTCGTTCTTCTATTCGCTCTCCACCAATTTCCACTGCTTGTGTTTTGGCGCCACCTGCTTCATCTTTGTGTTCTCCAAAAAATTTTGATGCTGCCGCCTCCCCTCTGACTGCCGCTGCTCGTACAACATCTTCTGTGGAGACAGCTTTGAACTCTCGTTCAATTCCATCGTTGCTGGGAACTAGTGCGAATGCGAAACAGCAGTTGAGCCAGCAACCACAGCCGCTACAACAACAACATGTAAGTCAGTGGTCTGAACAAGTACAAAAAGAAATGCAAACAATACAAATTACAACGCAGCCTACCGAGATTACGTTAGAAATGATTTATAATGAAATCGTATGTTTAAAAAATGCTAACGTTAATGCTCTTGCGATGATACATTCACTACAGGATGAGAAAAGAATTCTCCAAGAAAAAGTACACTTTTTACAGGAAGAAGTGAATTATCTGCAGCAACAAAATAGAGAAAAGTGCATCGAAATTGTTGGTGTTCCTGATGTTAATAATGCGAACGCTGTTGAGTGCGCTCTGAAAATATTCCGGGAAGGTTTAAATGTCAACGTAACACAGGAACAGATTGACGATTGTTACGCAAAACGCATTAACAAATCTAGGGGTTCCGCATCTTCTGATTCTATGAACATCTTATGTGTCAAATTTGCTACGCGTCTAATTAAAAAACTTGTTGTTACGAACAAATTTAAATGTAGAAGAAATTTAAACACGAAAATATTTAACTGCGAGCGCATTTCTAGTATTTTTATAAATGATTGTTTATCCTCTAAGATCAGACATTTATTTAATGAAGCTAAAAAATTGCGAAAAGTAAAAAATTTCAAATATTTATGGGTTACTAATGGTAAAATTTTATTGCGGAAGAAGGAGGGTGATAATGTTATAGTAATTAATTCAGAAGAGGATTTTTGCAAAATAATTTAAAATAATTTTAATTTTTACTACTTAAATTATATTAGTTATTAAAATATGTTAAATGATAATATTATTAATGTAAATCCTCAAGATAATCTTTTTTATGTTCCTCCTCCGCTCTGTAATAATTTAAATTTTAATGTAATTTCTTCAATACAGAAAAAAGACCCAAAAAGCTTTTATATTGTCCAACAAAATATTAGAAGCTTAAGAAAAAATTTTGATAACTTTCTTTTACATGTGCAAACATTTGAAAATAAGCCTGATTTCATTTTCTTCACAGAGATATGGATATATGACTTTCTTTGTTTAATATTCCTGGTTATAAGTGTTTTGCTAACTGTAATAATGACTATGCAGCTGGAGGAGTAGCGGTTTTTGTAAAGGAGGAATTTAAGTGTGAGTCTTGTTGTTTTAAGTTAAAGAGTTGTGGTGCGATAAAAGTATGTTGTGTAATTGATGATTATAAATATTCTTTCATTTGCTTATATAGGTTTCATGACAATTCGAATATTGACACGTTTTTGAGTGATTAAGACATACTCTTGTTAAATGACAGATCTGATAATACAATTTTTCTGGGGGACATAAACTTAAATTTATTAGAAAATTCATTCATTATTGATAAATATTTACTCCAACTCTCGGCGTATGGATTAGAATCATGTATTAATGTACCAACTAGAATTTCAGATATCTCTTCTACATGTATTGATCATGTTTTTGTTAAGTTGAAGCGTTCTGTAAGTATATCACTGTATAGTTCTGTGGCCAATTTGTATATATCTGATCACTGTATGACGTGCCTATATTTTGGAAATGTTAAAAGACCTACTAACACTTAATCACAGCTTGATGAATTTTATAATAAAACTAACTTTTCATTATTAAATGAAAAGCTTAAATTTGAATCGTGGAATATTGTATATGTTGAACGTGATCCTTCTAAAGCGTACAGCAAGTTTTTAGATACTCTAAATCATCATGTTATTGTGTGTTCTGTAAAAGTTTGTAAACGTGCTTTGTTGAAAAGACTTAAACCTTGGATGTCGGTAGAGTTATTGAAAAAAATACGATATAAAAATAAACTTTTTAAAAAATTTTCTAAGTACCCTAACAATTTGTATGCTAAAGCAAGTTACAAAAAACTTTGCAAAGAAATTTCTGGCCAGGTAGCTAAGAGTAAAACGGATTACTACGCAAATGAGTTCAATAAAATCAGTGGAAATTCTAAGAAAGAATGGCAACTTGTTAATAATATATTAAGTAATTCTAATAGCAATGAACAAAGAGTAAGGTCTTTTGATGAAGGAATGAGTTCCTCTGAGTCTGTGGCTAAAGCTGAAGATTTTAACAGGTACTTTGCTGAAATTGGCAAAAATGTGGTTGCTGATGCTGGTGCTAACGACGATTCTTGTAAATGTTTAGATAAGGAACCTTCTCATCAAAACAGTGCATTTTTTGCACCTATCTCCTCTTTTGAACTATATAAAATAATTATGGCTCTTAAAAACACTAATTCATGTCCTGATGATGTTTTTTCTAATACATTCATCAAAAACATTGTTTTCAATATTGTCGATGTTCTATCCAAGATTTTCAACAAAAGCCTTGACTGTGGAGTTTTTCCTGATGAACTCAAAAAAGCTGTGGTAATTCCATTGTTTAAAAAGGGAGACAAAAGTCTTTTCAATAATTACAGACCAATCTCATTATTGCCAGCTTTTTCGAAAGTTTTTGAGAAAACAGTAAAAATCAGAATGTTAAATTTTTTAAAATCAACAAAGTTTTTAAACAATTCACAGTATGGCTTTAGAGAGGGTCTGTCTACTGAAGACGCTCTCTTGAAATTTTGTACTGATATATACAATGGCCAAAACAATAAAAAAGTGTGTGCTGCCTTACTTGTAGATATCACTAAAGCGTTCGATACTGTTGATCACGTGATACTACTCAATAAATTATATAAATGTGGCTTTAGAGGATCTATTTACTCGTGGTTTCAGTCCTATCTATCAAATAGAAAGCAAAAAGTTAAAATAAATAATAATTTTAGCAGCTATATTACTATTGATGTTGGTGTTCCGCAGGGATCTGTTCTCGGACCTATTCTGTTTCTTATTTACATTAACTCTGTTTTTTGTCTTCCCTTTAAAAGTAAAGTCATAGCGTTCGCAGACGATATGGCTTGCACCTTTGCTAGTAATTCCGCTCTAAGCTTAACTTGTGATATAAACCATGATTTAGTACTACTTAGGCATTGGTTTTCATCGCATAAATTAGTTTTGAGTGATAAAACGAGTATGATGTACTTTAGTGTTTCAGGTAATGACCTATGCCTTTCCAATTTTACCTTTCATTGCACAGGTTGTAAGAAATTTTTAGTTGGAAATGATATATGCAGCTCTTTCAACAACTTAAAAACATATGATGATTCTAGTCCTTGTTCCTCGAAATGTTTTCCTATTGATTGTATTAAATCCTTTAAATATCTTGGGTTATTATTGGATTGGAAACTATCATGGCTAGAGCATACTCTTGCTCTCAAAAGGTATCTTCTGGGTGCCACTAGACAGATATTCATCTTAAAGTCGTTTTGCTCATCAAAATTGCTCACATGTATTTATTATGGTATTTTCCATTCAAAGCTACAATATGGAATTACATGCTGGGGAGGTACACATTCTTCTAAAATTAATCCATTATTGTTCGCTCAAAAGCATGTCATTCGAATTATATGTCACAAGAAACGATTAGTAAGTAGCTTTCCGCTATTTAAAAACTTAAATGTTTTACCTATTAAACACTTATATTATTACAGAGTATTGAAAGAATATTTTGAAAAATCTAGTTATATATTAAACAGAAGTTATACAAGCCATTACTTAAGAATAAATGCCCAAAATTACGCTAGAGTTCCTCCTCACAGGTTAAATCACTTTTTTTCATTCTACTCATGCACTGCTCCAAGACTTTTTAATATTCTACCTTATAATGTCCGCTGTATGTCTAATAATATTATTTTTCTAAAAAAAATGAAATCATGGTTATTTAACTATAATTTTAATGATATTAATTACCTTATCTCCATTGCAATATAATATTGTTCTTGTTTTAAAAATTTCTTTTTTTTTCCAAGTTTGTATTAATTTTCTTTTGTTGTTGATAATTTAAATAAATTAAATGTCAAGCATAATCTGTTAAATTCGATGTAATAAAATACTTAATTTCGATGTATTTAAATTTCGTTTAAGACCCCACTACATGTCTTATAAAACTTAAAATATTTGTAATGTATATTTCTGCATTCGCCACTTGTTTGTATTGAACAACAGAATGCAGTTTTTTGTTAATCAATTTTGTATTTTTGTATCTTTGTGTTAGTTTTAAGATACATTGTACAACATCTAATTAATTAATAATAATAATAATAAAAAAAAAAAAAAAAAAAAAAAAATATGGCTAGCAGAAAGCATGCCCGACGATTGGAACTTCAGCGTACCCTATACTTAAGAAAGGAGACCCAACCATCTGCGCCAGTTATAGAGGTATCAGTCTTATTTCTATCGCATGTAAAATCCTCTCAAATGTACTGTGTGAAAGATTAAAGCCGATGTAACGGCACACTTAGTGGTGGGTTCTGGCTTTCATGTTTGAAGGTGGCTTTGACTGTGAAGTTGAATCCACATTCGAGCATGCAGGTCAGGATTCACCATGAAATCTGACATTTCTTTGACATTGAAATCCGACATTGGTATTTAATTTAACTTTGACATTTATCTTTTATTCAATTTTGACAGTTCCTTTAATTTAAATTTGACGTGTATCGTTCATCTTAATTTGACGGGTCGTCGTATATCATATGTGACAAATTACGGTCATTTAAATTCTGACATTTTTATTTATGACTCGTACCATTTTTTTTTACTTCATTTAATTCTGACAATCCATTCACTTTACCCCTCACATTTTGTTTCTATTCCAATCCGACATTTTTCAATTATTCACTCGACATTTTTTTTATTAGACAGTTTTATTTAAGTCAAATCCGGCATTGGATTTAATTTAAATCTGACGTGTTATTCTGACAGCTTGATTGTACGCAACTATGACATTTATTCTGACAAGTTTTACGTTAACTTAGACATCTGTCGCAGGTCCTGTCCAGCTGTCGCACTTCTAACGCGTGAGCCTTGTTAATCAATATGCAAGTGTGTCACACATGTAAAGTTCGAAGATCCCTCCTCAGTAAATGATCTCAAGTGTAAGCGCACCTTTAGAAATTGTTCTCAAGTTTCGGAACGTTCCCTGTCAACATATTTGACAAATGTCAAATAAAATTGGCAGGTCGGCAAATGGCGAACGTCCGCCAGGAAAATTTGTTCCGTCTTTTCGGTATTGGATGGCAAAGGCGACACCAGCAGCGGCCCACAACAAAGCCAACACCTACATCACCAACCGCAGCAGGAGCTTATTATCTCGCAGGTGAGGGTTCTGTTGAGTTTATTGGCTTTATAAATAACAGCTTATTAACTCGCAGCACTAGACACGGAGCACGCAGAGGCGCTCCCAACATACGCACACAAACAACAACTCCAAGCGGCGCATGCATCGCCACTTGCATCGCCACATGCATCGCCGCATGCATCGCCACTTGGAACAGCAGCGGCGCACACCCCAGCAGCCACATGCAACATCAGCGTTAGCAGGCAAGAGAAATTGACACTGCAGCGGCGCTGCATATAGCCACGGATAACAGCAGCTATTTCAACTATAGCGGCAAAGCGCCGACCGACCTTCACCAACATCGGTAAATTTAGCAGCCGCAACAGCCTCAGCAGCGGCGCACACACCAACACTCCAAAAGCCACTTGCAACAGCAGCGGCGCCAACATCCACCACCGCATCAGCAAAGCCAGCACGCACCCACCCACAGCTCAAACAGCAGCAGCACAGCCTACCACTCACCGCACCGTTACCACGCACCGGTAAGTGCTTGTGTGAAAGTTTTAGCTTTCAAGCTAAAATTTATAGTTTTTAAGTAGCACGGTTACCACCCACCCAACGCGCAACAGCAACAGTGGGCGATAGCAGACAGCTGCAGTCACAAGTACAGCAGAGCACCTACCACAACAGCAGCAGCTTTGGAATTCCCAGAAATCACGACGACGACGCCAACATCCACTGGCCCAAAAACACCATCAGCGCCAGACTTGCAGCAACAACAGCAACTGCAAAGTAGCGGCGCACAAAGCCATCCACAATGCAGCGACTCCAGCAACCGTACTGACCAGGTTACCTTTTTTATTCTGTATTGTATTTTATCAGCACTATTGCTTATTTTGTTTATAATGACGGGCGGTAATAGTTAATGAAAACTTAACGAACACTTAAGGCTAAAGTAGGTTTATACTTAAAATCAAATTTGAAGTTAAGTTAAAATCAACTAAATTTAAAAACTATGTAACTAAAACTTATACTTGAGTTAACCTTAACAAAAAACTAAAACTAAACTTACCTCAAATTAAAAGTATCACTCCCAAGGAGTCGATCATTAGACTGAAATTTTCAAATTTATAACTAATGAAAAGTAAAACAAACATTTTCTAACATTATATGAAGATAATTAAACAGATATTTTTTTTTTAATTAAATGAGGAAAATTAAACATATTTTCAAAAATTAAATGCGGAAACTGTGTCGGGGGGGGGGAAAAAAACAAAACAACATGGATATATTTAAACGAACATTTTCTAAGATACATATAATGAAAATTTCCCGAAAATTTTCACGAGAAAAATTAAACAATAAATAGATATAAGAGGAAGTAAAAATGAAAACTCAATAAACTAAAAGTTTTCTATTTACAACTAGAATAAAAATACGAAATAAGGGAGTATAAAAATAATAATTTAAATAAATATTTTTATCTAAATTATTTAATATAAACATTTAAATTCAATACTTAATAATAATAACAAAAATCGATCCCATAAATTTAAAGAAAACTAAAACCAAATATGAATAAAAATAGACTTATATAAAATTTTATTTCTAAATAAAAATTTAACTAAACAATAAAATTTAAGCAAGATTTTTGTTTAGAAATCCAAAATTTTTTTTAAAATAAAGAAAAAAAAATATAAAATAAAAATAAAATAATATAAAAAGTTTTTTTATTAAAATAAAAGTAAAATAGAATAAAACTTAACTTATATATAAATACAAATTTTTATTTAAAACTAAACTTCAATATAAATAAAAGCTTTTATTTGAAAATTAACATAATATGATAAACAAAACTTAACATAATATGATAAACTAAACTTAACATAATACAATGAATTTAAAACTAAACCTAATTAAAAATAAAATTTGTGGTGAAAATAAAAATACAAAAATTTTTATTTAAAACTAAACTTAAATATAAATAAAAACTTTTATTTAAAACTTAACTTAAATATAACTAAAAACTTTTATTTGGAACTTAACTTAAATAAAAATAAAAATTTTTATTTGGAACTTAACTTAGGTAAAAATAAAAATTTTACTTAAGACGAGGCTATATAAAGGAGGATAATAAAATAAAAATAAAATAAGGAACTTTTTCTATTAATATAATGAAATAAAATAAAAAGTTTTTTTATTAAAATAAAAATAAAAACCCTTTATTAAAATAAAACAAGTATAAAATAAAAATATAAATAAAATAAAGATTCTTATTTAAATAACATAAAAATTTAGTTAAGATTTTAATGTATATAAAAAATAAAAACTAAAATTTTAAAATTAAATTAGGATCTTTAACATAATCATAAAATTAAACTCCCTAAACCAAAACTTTTCGAAAGACAAACTTCAATAATAAGAATTTGAACTAAAAAAAAATTTTTATTTGAATTTAAAATGAAAGCTTAGTTTGAAATTTTTAAATTAATAAAAAAAAGAAATTTAGAAAAAGAATTAACTAAAGATTTTTATTCGATTAAAATAACAACTAAAGATTTGTAAAAATAATTTTGTAAGATTTTTATATAAGAGAATTAAATTGTATTAGTATTAAAATGAACATGTAAGTCATTTTTATTTGGTTGAGGGAGGAATGTTTGCGATAGGGGAGGACTATCTACTTCGCCCCGGGGTCCTCCATGGTAGGGAGGGATGTGTGGGCTGAGCCTGAACATCTGGCTCGAGTGTTGTTTGGTGGATGGGTGAGCCAGGGGCTCTCAACCTTTTCCGAATTTTTCATAATTCAACAAATTTTTTATTTCCAGGTCCGGTAAACTTTGTTTTTGGTCCGAGTCTCGACGCGAAAATTTTTTTAAAATGCACGTGATTTATTTGTACGGTGAAGGTACGCGGGGTTGGCCACCACGAACCCCCCCATCACTCCCGAGCTGCTAGCACATAGGCTAACCAGCACGTGCAGTCGTGGCCAACTTCGGTTTCGCGGGTCACCTGATCGGGGGCGGTGGCGTCGGCGGAGGTAAGCAGGTGCCCTGATTAAATTTCTGTGCTAAAGCCACAGGGGCGCATTCACCGTGCGCCCTCAAAACAAATGGAAAGTCAGGGCTGCTGCTTCCCAGGTCGGCCTCACCGCTTAACGTTGCCAGACGCATTTTTTTTCTTTTCTTCTGAATTTTGGAATTTTGCTTGACTCAATTACGCTCCGCTACACCGATTACAAAAACACTGATTGGACCTTATCAGTGATCAGTGAGTTATCCAACAGAGATGATACAGCTGCTTTCGCCGCTATCGAAAAGAAATCAGCCAAAGTGGGTTTGACGATAAATGAGGGTAAAACACAATATATGCTGTCTACAAAAAAGGGAGCGCGGCGTTTAGACTCCCACGTTTCATCCGGCAGCTATAACATTGAAGTAGTCAAGGAGTTTGTATACCTTGGCACCGCCATTAATACCAGCAACGAAATCAGCCTGGAGATAAAGCGAAGAACAATAATTGCTAATAGGTGCTACTACGAGCTCAGTAAGCAACTAAGTTCCAGAGCCCTCTCTCGATCGACAGAACTAACACTCTACAAGACGCTCGTTCTACCTGTGCTGCTTTATGGCGCTGAGGCATGGGTAGTTTCGCAAACTGACTAAGCCGCTCTGGGGGTGTTAGAGAGAAAAGTTCTTCGCAAAATCTTCGGTCCTGTTCGAGTCGGCGATGACTATCGCATCCGAATGAACCACGAGCTGTATAAGCTCTATGAAGACATATACGTAGTTCGGCGTATAACTGTGCAGCGACTATGCTGGCTGGGTCATGTCCATCGTATGGACGACGAAGCTCCAGCGAAGAAGGTGCTCGAGGCGAGGGAGACCATGCCTCCAATAGATGGACCAGGCTGAGGAAGCCCTAACCGCACTTGGTGTATCCGATTGGAGAAGGCGCGCGCAAAGTAGAGGCGCCTGGCGAGAGCTGATGAAGTCGGCCGAAACCCGGACACGGGTTGTTACGGCCACCTATGTAAGTAAGTAAATAATATTTATTTCTTTCTCCAGATATTTTCATTTATTTAATAAATTTATGAGAGCTTATTCTTGTCAAGCACTCCGAGACCGCAAGATTGCATTTAAGGCAATTTTTTAAAATTTTGGGCATATTGCCGTTTTTATTGGGTGACTTATTTTATACGTTTCTTTAATTTTTTGTTTTGGTATTTTTTCGTTTTAGTAGTTTTTAATTGTGCGATTTCCTATTTAATTTTGGCTTTTTTGGTCGTATGAGATGCAATAATGTAATTTTTAAAATATGTAAACACTTTTTTAAAATATGTTATTATTTTCTCAACGTTTCATAGGTTTCTTTCCTGCTTCTTCAGGGGAATTGAATCTGTTAAGATTTTTTATTGATTTTAAAAACAAATTTTTAAACACATAAATTGATAATTTTAACTAACAAGTTACTTTTAAGAAAAGAGTTTTTACATTTACTTAATTACGTTAATGCAAACTTAAACAACAACGAAAATAAATAAATAAATAAGTTCACTAATTAACACATAACACAGACATTTGAAATTAAACTAAAATCGTACTAGGTTAAGGCTTGTGTGTAAATTGCTTTTGTTTTTTCTTTGTCTTCTTTTGTATTCATTGTTGTCTTTAGTTTTTGTTGGATCCTCAAGCTTTCCAACGTCATTCTCTTGTTGGTATTTTTCTAATATTTTTGTGTTCTGAAAGTTGGCTGTGTGTCCGCTCTCCATTATATGTTGCGCTAATGCTGTGCTATTTTGTCTTTCTGATTTCTAAAAATTGTGCTTAGTGTTTAATTTGATTTGTGTGAGAATGCTATGTTCTCTTTGTTTATCACTGAGTGAAGGTGTTCGCTGTCTGTCAGTTTTGGGTTATACGGCATGCTGAAAAATTGTTTAGTGTTGCTAGATGTTGCTGTGATCGGTGATGGTATTTTGTTGCGGCGTTTGTGTATTTTATTATTTATAAGGTTGTTTATTATGAAGTTAGGGTAATCATTAGTTTTAAGTATGTAAATTAATATGCTTATGTTGTCTTCTCTAAATTTTTCGTCGCAAATGTCAAGCGCTTTGTTTATTAAATTGTTTGCTGTGCTTATCTTTTGTTTGCGTGGTTGCGTTCATTGAAAATTTATTATTCTGTTGGACTAGGTTGGCTTTGAGTACCAGTTGAATATGATTTTGCTGTCGTGTCTGTGTAGTTTTGCGTCTAAGAACGCCAAACTACTATTTGCTTCTACATCCATAGTAAATTGCATTTTGTTATGATATTCGTTTGATGTTTTCAGTGTTATATCCTTATCTTTTGTTTTGACTATTGCAAATATGTCGTCAACGGTTTTGTAGATACACTTCATGTGTATATTTTTGCTATTTAATTTTTCCATTGTGTTGTCTAGTAAAAGTGGATTTCCCATCGGCATTCCAAATATTTGCTTGTATACTTTTCCGTCGAATTTAAAATAGTAATTTTCATTTAGGCAAAAATTTAGAATTTTCAAAAAATTAGTTTTCGGAATTTTTGTGCACTTTTCAATCGTTGTCAATTGCTTCATTATGTGCTTTATTGCCAGGTATGTTGGAATGTTTGTGAATAAAGATATCAAAGGATATAAATATTTCGTCCTCTTCTAGTGTTATATCTTTTAGTTTGAAATTATTTTTTATGTTGTATTTGTCCGAAATTATATTTTTTAGAATTTTCCTTATGTGTTTAGATAGTTGATAGCACGGTACATGTATTGATGGTGATATAGGTCTGAACGGTGTTTAATTTTATTTTTTGTGCGTTTTTTCTGTGGACGATATTTCCTACCTCCAAATTTCAAATTTTGTAGTACTATGGCATAGTACATAACTGTTGTCAACAGATATCAACCATTAAACTTTTCGTGTTAAAAATTGCGATAATTTTTTCGGTTAAATTTTTTCAAAAGGGCCTAAAACGACTGAAAAGGGCCTCGGGACTTTTGCAATTAAAAAGGGCTCAAAAAAGCCCTAGAATCCCCCAAATATCATCCCTGGTCGAAGGTGGCTAATGAGCTTGATTTGTGCACTTGCTCGCGTTTCGATAATGATTTGATTTCTTGACTAAATTCTGACTGTTATACAGTTTTTATAATGAATGTCAGAGACATAGAGTTCTTGTGGTGATAGTTGTAATTCCTTTCCAGGTGGTTTTCCTTGTAAATGGTTGACGAAATGGATTATAAAGGCTACAATTCCTTGAAGCGTTCGAAATGAGTTATGGTGATTAATATTATAGATTATTTCTTCTAAAGGTTCGTTGGAAATGACCAATGTGTGACTCTTGAGTTTCGTTTCATCGTTTGTGTCTATTTTTGGATCTGCACGTAATGATGATGGCCAGACAGAATTTTCTCCATGAAGAAAAACGGGTCCGTGGAACCACAATAAGCAGGTCTTGAGCTGATTTGGCATTATTCCTGTGGATAATACGTCAGCAGGATTTTGTTTTGATGGCACGTGATACCACTGTTGTTTGTTAGTTAACTCGTGAATTCTTGCAATTCTGTTTGCAACAAATGTATGAAAGATTGTAGGAGAAGAATGAAGCCAGGACAGGACAATTTGTGAGTCTGTCCAATATTAGGTTGTATCATGATTCAATTATTATAAGGCTATCCAGATATTTGACGTCTTCTCACAAGAATAAGAATGTATACCCTTATTTAAAGAGGAGAGCAAAAGAGCAATTTTTTAATGACATAAATATCCCGCAGAGTATGAATATTATACTTTTTCGTAGTACAAAATATTAAATATACATTTGACTACTACGTTTTCTACTACCTGTTTGTTTTGAACAAAACTTATATTATGGGCTTTTAAAAGCGTAATGGATGCATTTTTGATGAAAACAATATTGAAAAAATTTGATTTGTGTATGCAAAACACATTTTGCAAAGAATTTGTATGAATATTTTTATTATGTTTTTGAGCTTTGAGTTAAAATAAGTAATAAACAATAGTCAGCTTAGAGGTAACATTTATTAAAAATATGTTTTTAAATCTGTAATACAGAGTTTCGAAATCGTTTCCTTAACCAAAAGAATGATTATTGTTATTTCTACATTTATATTAGGGAAAATCAAACATACTTTTTTTCATCTTTTGACAAAAGATAGCTAGGTTTGTTCACACAACGCAGAGAATAATACCGAAAAAAAACAATATAAAATTAAATATAATCATCACTTAATATTTCATCGTTTTAATAAATAGATCCCCTGAAGATGTTGACAAACAATCAACGAAACGTTGGGAAAAAGATGAATTAAATTTTTAATTTAATTGCATACAAATAATTGATCAGAAAAGCCTATTAAAGAAATTAAGAACAACAAATAAAAATAACAACGTTAAATTAAAATTCAACAGTGACAAAAGTAGGATTAAATTTGAAATTTTTGAATCAAGAATGGTATTTTTAACGTGAACATTAATTTCCTTTTCATTCTGAAACTAGTCATTGTTAGAATAAAGTTGTTTTATTTTTCAATACGGAAATCCAACGGCACTGCCAACTTTTGCACTTGCTCACTGCCGAACACATACGACGTCTTAAATATCGTACATGTTGAAGGTTTTTTTATTTTAAATTATTTAACGCTAGTTCGAAATTTAAAATATCACATACTAAGACACAAAGTAATTTGAGATAAATGACGCTTCAATTTTTGAAACAAATTTCCACAAATTATTTTAATGTTAATAAATTTAACTAAAATATTGCACACTTGATTTTTTTAACATAACCACAAGCATGTGGAAAAACTACTTTTAAAAAAACACAGCAGAACACTGAAACATACTTTTTTTTTTGGACGACCACACAGCCCTGGCTGTCATTTTTTCAAGAGAGTAAAAACATTTTTGTTTACATAAAATAAGGGTATGTCAAATATCTGGATAACCTTATAATGATTGAATCATGGGTTGTATGATTGTTGTATTGAAGATCATTTTTAATTTTTGCCATGAGTTCGGAGCAAAGTAATGCTGCACACAATTCAAGCCTGGATATAGTCTGTGTTTTTATTGGGGCAACTCTAAACTTGGATCACAATAGGTTGACTGTTACTGACCCGTCTGGAAATTTCGAACGAATGTAGATCACAGCACCATAGGCCTTACCAGAAGCGTCTGCAAAGCTATGAAGTTGAACTGATTGAGGAATTTTACCTTTGAAGATATGTCGAGGAAATTGAACTTCATTGAGCATTGGGAAATTTTGATAAAATGATAACCATTTGTCACGAAATTCGGTAGAAACGGGCTCATCCCATTTTGATTTTAATTGTAATCCATAATTCTTGAATGTATATTTTGGCTGTTACCACTACTGGCGCAACCAGGCCCATTAGATCATAAAGACGTGCCAGATCTGATGAAGCAGTTCTCATTGTTGCAGTAGTAATTTCCTTCGGAATGACCTTTATGTAAAGTGTGTCAGCCTTTGCATGCCAGATAAGGCCAAGCGTTTTGATCGTTGTGTTATCTTCATTCTCAACATTTAAATCTACTTCTTGGTCCTTGACTGAAATGCCTTGCAGTAAATTTGGAGGGTTGGCACACCATTTTTGCAATTTAAAACCTGTTGTTGATAAAATCTTTATAAGTTGTTGCTGGGTTTCAACTAATTCAGTTAGACTGTTTGAACCGGTCAAACCATCATCGACATAGAAATCATGAGATAAAGCCCTTGATCCAAGTGGTAAATTGTGTGTGAGCTGAAGCGCCAATTGTTGTAAACACTTTGTTGCAAGGTAAGGAGCTGATCTGGTTCATGTGTCACTGTCTTAAGCTGCTAATAGTTTAGTTGTTTGTTGGGATCCTCTCGCCATACTATCGTTTGAAACTGTTTATCTTCATCGTTGATAAGTATTTGACGGTACATTTTCTCAATGTCCCTGATGAAAACAAAACGTGGAGCTCTAAAACGAAGAAATACTGAAAACAACTCGATTTGTACCACAGGTACGTTATACATTATGTCATTTAACGAGTAGCCTGAAGAAGTTTTGGCGGTCACGTCAAATACAACCCTCAACTTTGTTGTGGAACTTTCTGGTTTAAGTACATAATGATGTGGTATAACAAAATGTGGAGATAAGAGCAGATCTTTGTTAAATTTTTGCATATGTTCAAGTGTTTTATACTTCTGCATGAGCTGTATATACGCTGCCTTAACTTCAAGTTTTTGTGCTAGTCGTTTTTTTAAAGAATAAAAACGATTAGTTGTTAGGTGTATAGCATCTCCTAATAATGCATGATCTTCCATAAATGGAAACTTTACGATAAAGCGTCCGTTTGTATTTCTTTTTGTTTGCAACAACATGCAAGCTGCATTGTAATTTGCTTCAGTCAAAGACAAATGACTGATGAGCTTTGGTGCTTCTCCTGAAACACTTGTTTTTTGATTTGTTGAACAAGATTGTGGAATTCCTGCTATTTTAGGTAGTCTCCATTGAAGTTTGGAATTGTTAACTTTGGTAGTGGTAACGTCGTTAGACCAACCCGACATTTCTCTGAAGTTGGTACTGGTGTGCTCTTAGCTTGCAGCTGATCTGCTTTAATGGACAGTCTGCCCAGCTGTTGCCATTAAAATTGATTTGATCAAATCTGATGCGGCTGGGTCTTCCAGTTATTCCAATGCTTCATCTTGAAGGTCTTCAAGTTGATTTCATAATTGATTTATGGTTCTGATATTGATTTTGTAAAGTTGAGTTGATTCCTCTTCATGTGTAACTGATAGTGCATTTAGCAAGCGCCGTAAGGCTGTCATCCGTGCTGCAATTTTTCAAATCAAGCCTAATGATTGGTGGGAGCTGCCGTTGACGATGTGCTGATTGTCTCAGGTTGAGGTGCTTGTGTTGTGTTGTGACTCAGTCTCCACAAGCCAATTAAAACTTTAATAAATTAATGCCGATAGGAAATATCGACTAACCTTGATCATGAATTGCGGCATGCAAAAACAGAAAGTAAAATAAAACGCATTACAAATTGCTTTAAGCACCAACCTACCTCAATTCATGATACCAGGCATGATCCAATTACAACAAACAGAAGCTCTTCAGAAAACGTGCTTAAGCTATAGCAGCAATTAGTAATATGCCACACTTAATGGCATTATTTTGGCATTATAGTGGCACTATTTTGACTTAACAAAATAATGCCACACAGGTGAACGACGCTATGCGCCTGATACCTGAGTCGCAAATAAAGAGTCTGAAAAGACAGTATGTTAAAATTTCGAAAGCACCAAGAAGTATTTATTTTCAGGAGCGGACCAGTGCATATTGAAGTAAGTAAAACGAGACTGGTGAGCTTTAATGAAAAATACACACCAAACAAATGGGGCATTTTAATGCTTCGCCTTGCTGCAACTTAAACCCAAAAGGCAACACATGAAGTATCTTTTTGTCCTAACGACATAAATATAATTCATGTGCATAGGGAAATAGAAACAAGGACATTCGTAAAAAGAACCTACGGGTATCCTCATAGGGATGATCCCAACATTTTTGGCGCAGCCGGTAAGATCCTTTTTGTTCAGGGGAACAGCAAGGATATTTTGAAGAAAAAGGAGTTTGAAATTGACTAGTAGGATCCTTGTTGTTGATGGGAACAGCAAGTATATTTTGAAATTAATCGGTAGGATGATTTTTGTTCAGGGGAACAGCAAGGATATTTTGAAAAAATAAGTTTTTTTTGGGTTTTAAAGAAGGAAGTTCAATCTCCTGTGTATATGAGTGCTTAATATTTGAAAATGCGATGCTGTATGTAGAAAGTTTTTTGAAAGCTTAGTGTGGTTAAAGAAACGAGTTGAGTCCAACCTAAGATTGATTTTGGGGGAAAAAGATTTTGGGAATTGAATTCTGTTAGTAGGATCCACGTGGGTCCTGCTAGAAATAAGTATTTATGTCGAATCTATCTTCCACCACCTCTCGGGAAAGAGGATGGCAGGGACAAATTTATATTAATACAAAGGGTTAAGTCTCGTTTAACACCTTTTTGATTTTATGATTCCAGTCGTGGTTTGAAATCATAGTATTTTTACTACGTGGCCTTTACCTGTCAATGACGAAGCCGATGCATAAGATTAACCTGGCAGTGGATTTCTATGAAAAGGGAAATACATGTGTAAATTAAGTTACGCACCGTGGACGAACATCGGTCAGCACCAAGAAGATTCGAAACGAGCTGAATTTTGAACGGAAAGTTGTGATTTGTAAATTTTGAAAAAATTTTGTTAATATGTATTGCATCAAATAAATGGATATATGGAAAAAAAATTATGTTTAACTGACTGGGCGTACGGGAGAATTGATTGAATAAAGAATACTTCGGCTTTTTTTTTAGACTTAACCAGCACTCAGGGGATGCCCCCTATAAATGCGAAAGCATTGTGTTGATTCGGAAGACGGGTGATAGTTAGTTGGAGGGTGGAAAAATGGAGTAGTGTCGTTGAAGATTTGATTTAAATTTACACAGATTGAAACTGTCGGGAGACACGCTCGCAGGGAGATTATTCCACAATTTTACTGATCGACCGAAAAACGAATTATCTCGGTAATGCGATGTTCTATTGGGCAAAGTTGCAATGGTAAAGGGATGGGCTTGGAGAGCTGCCCGAGTGGACCTAGGAAACACACGAGCTGGTGGCGTCAGGCCATGTATCTCCCTTGAACACTCCCATGGTAGTACCTGTACAGAAGGCTTAGGCAACCAACATTGCGACGGTGCCCAAGAGTCGAGAGGAGATGAAACATTTCCATCACCTATCAAATATATCGCACGCCTTTGAATCCGGTCCAGAAGCTCCAAATATGATCTTGAAGCCCCTGCCCAAATGTGCGAATTGTACTCCATTTTCGGCCTAATATATGAGGTATAGATCAAACGAAGATCAGATGGAGTGAAGTATTTCTTACACCGTTTTAAAAAACCAAGGCACTTGGCTGCTTCTTTTGACACATCAAAAATGTGATCATTCCACAGAAGATCTGCTTGTATTGAAATGCCTAGAACGTCAAGAGCATCTGACTCCGTAAGATCTACACCGATCATATAGAGGGGAGCTAAGGGGCAATTGATTCGCTTGTGGGTTAACAGACAACACTGGGTCTTGCTAGCATTAAACACTACTCTATTAGCAAGACCCCACTCGGAGATTTTTGATTAAAACCAGGAACAAAGTTGGCGATAGAACTGAGCCCTGCGGTACACCTGCGTTGATGGCATGCTCTCTGGACGATATACCATTGACTACAACATGGATCGTTCGTTTCATAAGAAAGCATGTGATCCACCGAGCAAAGTTACCACCGACACCATATGCAATAAGTTTAGACACGAGCAGGCCCCTCTTTCCCACTGGGCACTCTGGGCACTTGCCCAGGGCCCCGCAACCGTAGGGGCCCCACATTTCCTTCCATATCTCCAAACGATAACTATTTACGAAATTTATTCCTAATTGACTTATTCAATTTCTATAGAATGAATGATTTTGAATACATCTCTAATAGTTTGATAGTTCAAATCAGTTTTGAGCTCTTCGTCAAGATGTTAGAATAATTATTTTTATTCTAATATCTTTAGTTTCAAAGAAGGAACAATGACAAAAACTTTTAACTAGAAAAAGAAAATTGGAAAAAAGCACATAAGAGAAAAAACAAACAAAACAGTTGTCGAACTCGGTGGCTGATCAAGCTAATGTTTGCGCTTTAGGACGATTCTTAAATCGAGCGACCTCGTATCGAATTCAGGAATGACCAGTGTTACAATAAAAATGAGCTAGTGATAACAATTTTCTTGTTTTTTCTTTCCTAGCTAAAAGTTGTCATTGTTTCTTCTTTGAAACTATAGATATTAGAAAAAAATAATTATTCTAACATCTTGACGAAGAGCTCAAAACGGATTTGAAATATCAAACCATTACAATTTGTATTCAAAATCATTCACTCTTAGGATAACTATTTACATATCGATGGCTTAATTCCAAAGTATGCTAAGTCGACTTAGCCTGTTTCCAAGGAGATTGTTTTTTTAAAATTGGATTGATGTAACTTGAGTCCTGTCAAAAGCTCGAATTTATCGGACAACTCTATCAAAAGTTATGCTCAAAATTGTACTTAGCCTACGTCTAATGTTTTCAAAAACTCCCATTCCAAAAAGGGCTAAGTAAAGTTAGCATTGTTCAGAAGGGAATTGTAAAATTTTTTTTGAAATCTAAGTAAACATAGCATACTTTAGAAATGTCATTTATTTTTGTTTTGCTTTCCAAGCCTACTTAACATACACATAACACATTTTTGAATGTCGCTATGTGTACTTGGCATGTTATTCCCCGCATAAACAAAACCAGTTTGCCGAGAAAGGGATGCTAAGTCCACTTGGATGAAGAACGCAAAAATTTTTGTACATTCTAAAATGGTCTAAGTCATTTTTAACCATGTTCTGCTACCAGTATTTTAAATTCGTACACGTTAGAAAAATTCTATAATAAATATGGTTTTAACACTGAAAAAATTGAGTTTCTATATCAAACGGCCTTTGAGAAATTCCAAATAAACTTTAAACGCGTCTCCTGCAAAATTCACTTTTTAGACTTAGCATACTCAGGAATGAAGCCATCGATATATCCCTTTTACCCGATTACAAAATTTTCTTTTTTATGTGTTTGTCCCACAATGAAGCAAAGAAATAAAATGTGGCAACACCACATACAGTTTGACAGCGCACCGGAGCTGTTTTCATAGACTTCAAAGCTACTGTTAATGACTGTGTTTTGAATTATGTTTTGATTAAACCGTCGATTGGAAGTTTTGTTTTGTGTTAGCGAATATCTTTAGTGTAAAAATAAGAACTAAATTATAATTTAAAATGTCGAATCGGTCATATCCTAGTGGATCTGAAAAAAGGAAAAAAGCTGTACATCAGAAGGAAATAATTGAAAAGTTACCAAAATTAACATCATATTTCACAACAATTTCTGTAAGTAGCAATCAAACAATAAATCTTCCACATGATGATTCGTGTCAACCACAAATGCAGGAAATTTCTGAATCTTCATGTGCTTCTACAATTTCTGCCAATTTTGTAAAAGATATTGAAACAGAAAGCAACCGTCCCAATGACGCAAAAGCAACAACTTCGGTGACTTCACAGACACTGACAATTGTGTCAGTTGAACAACAACAGTTTTCCAACCCACAAGAAATTTCACATGACCCCGCAGACTATTTTCATGAAAATTTTTCAGAAAAAAATCGTGAAATTTGGATTCGTAAGGGACCCGAATATTTTCAAAATAGAGATTCTGACTTTTCCGAGGCATCCAAAACCTACAAAGATGGCACTAAGTCAGTAACGAGGTATTTCAATAAAGCATTATTTATTCGCAAGTTAAAGAACAATGAAAGCATCGAAAGAAAATGGTTACTGTACTCGCCTTCTAAAAACTCTGTATTTTGTTTTTTATGCTGCTTATTTAACCCCACTGATTTTAATCTCTGCTCTGCAAGTGGATGTAATGATTGGAAGCATATCAATCACATAATTTTAACACATGAAAATAGCCCAGCGCATAGGCAATCTATGATGACTTATCTGTCGCGAAGTAAGGCGGTTGGTAGGGTTGTAACGAACCTCTGGACGTTACGTCACTTTGCCGGGGTATGAACTCAGCGGCTGTCCAGGGTCTTAACAAGAAAGTAGAGGTTGTTCCACTTGTGATCCGTTTGAGGAGGATCGTTCCTGATGGTCGTTGTTTGAGTTTCTTTTGTTGTTACTGTACCTCGTTGTTTGTTAGGTACACGCTTGTTGTTAGGTCGGAGTCAAGCGATGGTACCGTTGCTTGAGTCCCGTAATGGCTATCGTACGATGGAGCGTCGCTGCGTTAGAATCTTCTCTAGCGTTGCTGCGGTGAGACTCTCAAAATGGCGGCGTTATGCTTGTTACGATGTGTTGTGCTTTTACGCTCGTCGTGTGTGAGAGAGAGAGAGAGAGAGAGAGCGAATGCTGGTGGTGGTGAGCCGTACTCTGTCGCGTATTGTCGGGAGGGGAAATATGCGTGGTGAATTTGCTCAATGCCTGAGTAAGTAGGAGAAGCCTACCATGGTGAGTATGGTCTCGTGTAAAGAGTTAAAGCGAGAGGGGAAA
The DNA here is from genome assembly GCA_914767935.1 of Coremacera marginata. NCBI lineage: Eukaryota > Metazoa > Arthropoda > Insecta > Diptera > Sciomyzidae > Coremacera > Coremacera marginata. The sequence goes on along the minus strand of OU612044.1, from coordinate 92,471,675 downwards.
ATATGGGAAAGACACTCGTAGAGAGCAGGGGGGTGAGAGATAGCCACCGTGCATCGGAATACCCGCTGCCCCAGTGATACAGCTCAATCTGAGGTGAGTTAGGATTTGGGAGAGTGGGGAAGACCACTGTGCATCGGAATGCCCGCTGCCCCAGCGCTATAGGAAGATCTGAGGTAAGTTGGAATTTTGGAGAAGTGGGAAAAGCCACTGTGCATCGGAATACCCGCTGCCCCAGCGCTATGGGAAAATATGAGGTAAGTTGGAATTTTAGGAAAAGTGGAAAAAGCCACTGTGCATCGGAATACCCGCTGCCCCAGCGCTATGGGAAAATCTGAGGTATGTTGGAATTTTAGGAAAAGTGGGAAAAGCCACTGTGCATCGGAATACCCGCTGCCCCAGCGCTATGGGAAGGATCTGAGGTAAGTTGAAATTTTGGAAGAGTGGGAAAAGCCACTGTGCATCGGAATACCCGCTGCCCCAGCGCTATGAGAAGGATCTGAGGTAAATTGGAAGTTTTAAGGACCACCGTGCATCGGAATACCCGCTGCCCCAGTGTCACTAACGGAAAGAATAAATCTACTCCAAGTGAGTGCGCTCGTACAGAACAAATAACGAGTATCAATACTGTGCATCGGAATACCCGCTGCCCCAGTATAGAAACTCGTCGAAGAAAGGATTTGCCGTAACAGGATGGGAGAGGCCACGTCCGTCCGATCTGCTGTTCACCAAAATGTTTCGCCTCTATAGCAAGTCGATCTTTCTCAACGCCTGACTATTTGGCTGGCTTGGCTGCTGCTTTGTCCGGAAAAAGTACGAATGAATACACGACTGTTCTGCGTGAAGGCTTCGGTACGACTCAACTTTTATTCATTCTCAAAATAAAATCTAAGTCTCTATTCTACATTTCATTTAACAGTGGTGTTCATTAAGTACGTTTGTACTTTAGTATTAGTAGTAGATAATTCATAATGGCTTAATGGATAAATATTTTGCTGTACATGTATTTATGTTAGGCTTATAAACTAAATAAGAATGTTATGAGCTAGTAGGAAATATGTGTTAATATAGTTTACTTATAAAATAATAGTTTTTTTTGAAATATTTAAATGTTTATGTCATAAAGGTGGTAGTAGTAGCAGGTGTGGTAGTATTAAGAACCTCGTAGTATTCTGTCATACATGACTGCTGGTTCTGATGTTTACACCGTAGGATTTGAATGATGAGTTGGTTTGATGTGTGTGTTGATTTTCCTTGAAATTTATTTGCGTTGCATTTTTCTTTTTTATTATTTGTGGGATCCTATTTTCATCCCTAAAAATAGGTTCCTCACACCCCCCCCGTACGTTCAGGGAAAAACTGAAACTCGGACTGCTCCCCCTCGAGCGATCACGACCCTGTATCGGGTGTCTTCCAATCTTACGAGGAACTTCGTGTATCGCCCCTTCTGGCGTCTGGCTTAGGCCTCTCGGATCTGTCGTTGCAATTCGGCCGGCCAGTCTGTGGCGTTGTAAGTTGCTGTAGCAGGTACTCGTGTGTGAGTAGGTGCCTGCTGTGTGTGCGTGTGTGTGTGTGTGTGTGTGTGTCACGTCGTTGTGGCGTATGTGGACCTCATGCTGGATGTAATGTGTACAGGTGATTTTATTGCAGATGAGGTTGACATGTTAATGACGGCCAAGTGGTGGTGCATGCTTCCGATGTTATGGTTGGGCTCTTAAGGAGATTTTTATATCGTCATACGTGGTGTGCAGTTAATCGTGCAGGTGCAGCTGCAGGGTTTCAGTTGTTGATGCGGATGAGGCCGCAGTTTTGCCAGTTTGTGTCGCAGGTGGGGCTGCGGTTTGTCAGTTTTTGACGCGGGTGCGGCCGCGGTGTGCCAGTGGGTGTCGCAGGTGGGGCTGCGGTAGTTATTCGTAGATGCGGATGGTACCGCGTATAAAATCTCATCTTCTAGAGCCGTTGTGTCTTGCGAACCTGTGAATTTATGATCGTGAAGCGATGTGTTGATGCTCGTGATATTGCATTTGTCGAGAGTACGCTATGATGTTGCGTTTATCATGCTGAATACCGTTTGTTGAGTTGACGTGACGTTACGTTCATCGTGCGGACGCTGTGCTGGTGCCGGCGCAGTTGCATAGTATCGCGTAGACGATGTGGTGATGCGTGTGCGGACGCATTATCGTGCCAGTGATGTGATGTGGTGGCTATTTTGACGTTGCTGGATTTGTAGAGTCGTAGGCTTGTGCTTTCAGTTGTTTGCGCGGGTGATGCCGCGATTTGCCAGTTGATGTCGCAGTTGGGGCTGCGGATCCCAGTTGTTGACGCGGGTGGTGCCGCGGTTTGCCAGTTGATGTCGCGGATGGTGCCGCGTGTTCCAGTTGTTGACGCGGGTGGTGCCGCGATTTCCACGAGCGTTTAGGATGGGTGATTTTGCTCGTCGTCTGAGTGGTACTTTTTTAACCTCCGAGAATACCTGGATCCCAGATCTTACGAAGTCTTCGAATCGTCGTTCTGCGTCGTCTCAACTCTGCCGCTATTGCGGTTATACGTTTAAACTTCTTGTGTGGTAGGCTCTGTCGTTGCTGTTTCCTCATAGCGTGTGCTGTACGCATTTTCTGAGCTTGTTGTGCAGTTTTCCGTAGGGTTCTGTAAATGCTTTTCTGCCTTATTTGGGGTTTTCTACTGCGTCTTATCCATAGTAGCGTTGTGGGTTTGGCTAACTTCCTGGTCTTGTTTGAGCATCCTGGGTTGATTTGTGTTTGACGGGTATCAGTTGATATCGTACTAACTTTGACTTCTGGGGGTTCCGGAGAAGGTGGTAGTGGCTCGGGGTCTGTCACTGTGCCCAGCGCGTTTGACGAACTGGTTGTATCTGTGACGCTGGTCGTCAGGTCTAGAGGGTTTGTATCTGCCAGTGAACTGATCGTTACTGCTCTTTCGACCTCGAGAGGTGCCGGTGGGCTGTTGGATGATTCGTGGTCTTGTGGAGGTTGTACTATTTGTTCTGGGTGTTCCTTGGTACGAACCAGTTCCGGTGATGCTGGTAGAGTGTAATGCGGGTTTTGATTTACCCCTTGCTCTGCTGGCTCATCGACCTGTGGTTGTATATAGACAGGTGCCGGTGATGCTGGGATCGTGCACTGTGGTTTTTGATTTACCAATTGCTCGGCTGGCTCGTCGATCTGCGATTGTGTGTATAGAGGTGACGGTGATGCTGGGATCGTGCACTGTGGTTTTTGATTTACCAATTGCTCGGCTGGCTCGTCGACCAATTTCTCTACTGGCTCGTTGACCTGTGGTTGTGTGTATACAGGTGACGGTGATGGCGGTGCGTTTTGCGGTGTATTCAGTGTTCGATGCATTGTGCACTGACATGGCTTTAGCGTTGTTTGTTGTCGTCGCGGAGAGGGGCGCCTTGGTGTCACCTGAGCGATAGGTAGTGTTGTGACTCTGTCATAACGTGGCTCTTCGATGGATATGTGTCGTAGTATGGGAACGATATTAGCTTGCCTCGTTGCCTGAGATTCTTGCTGATGGATTGGTTTCCTTGAAGTCCACTTTAGGTTGTTTTTTCCTAATATTTGTTTATGACGCGCTGTCTTCTTTTCAGGTGGTGGCACATAGTCATCGAATTCAGCCTCGGATTCACATTCTTCGCTGTCCCCCACGGCCCAATTTGAAAAGTACGTGTCTGGATTTAGTGGGCGGCGTCTGCGTGGTACTGAGCGTTTTACATGTTGCTGTTTGGGTATTGGGTCTTTTATCGGTTGACTCATCCTTCTGACGCAATCTCTTGCTGCGGCCAGTTCCATTAAGCGTGTGCTGTATGCTCTATAGGGAGTTATGCGTTGTGTGGGGCTGTGAGAATTTGTGGCCGCGCCTGCCCCTACTATTGGCGTGGTCCGTTGGAGTTTCCCGGATGGCGGCGGCAACAATCAATGGTTCGTGTATTTTGTCTGCCGCAATCCCAACAGAAAAATACTCGGGGATTTCTGCATTGTAGTGACTTGTGTCCCTCTTGCCCACATCGTTGACAGACCTCTGTATTAGATCTGGTCTCATTTTCTTGTCTGACTTGGCGTTGTCGCTCCTCGTATATCCTTGGCGGGTTGTACTGTACCGGTCGCTGATTTACCGGTGGCCGCGCCTGTGGCTGTTGGTGGGTTCTGCTAGCTTTGAGGCTTTCGAATTCTTCAGCTAGTGCTGTGAGCTCCTCTAGCGTCTCAAAGTCTTTACGGCGAATGTATAGTTGATGTTCGGTACACATGTTCCTATACGTACGCTCTAATTCTTGCTCCTGAGTGTACCCCACGTGTCGCATCATGGTTTGAATTTCCAGGAGGTAGTCTTTGAATTTCTCCCACGGTCGTTGGACCCGTCGACGTACATCGTCTTCTAAGCGTTCGTGATATCGTGGTGGGAGGAAGAACCGTAAGAAGTCGGTTTTGAACGAAACCCAATCCGTCCACTTCTTGTTGTTGTTTCTGTACCAGGTTGTTGCTTTGCCCCTTAATAGCTGGGGCATAGTACGTGGTATGAAATTTAACTGGATGCCGTATGCCTCAGTAAGTTCCTCGATTTGCTCAACGAAACTGATGGGGTCCTGGTCGCCGTTAAACGTTAAGGACCATTTCCTCACTCTCTCCATAATAGCGGGGTACGAGTCCGAGGTTGTCGGATGTGTTCTGAGCGTCGTCATTTGGTTTTGCTGACTGGCGTGGTATAACGGTGATTCTATGGTGGGTACCTTAAGATGCGCTACGTTGTCGCTATTTTCGTTTCCGGTGGGTATGCCCGGGGACTGGGCTCTCGTGTGTTTGATATCGAGCTCTAGTAGGCGTTTTGTAACTTCTTCGGGATGTTCGCTGTCGCTGGCGAAAGTAGTGAGCCTCTTGCGTAGTTCATCTACCGTGCCGGTTTCTTCTTGTTTGAATTCTTTGAGGTAGCTTAGAAGTTCTTCTTTCCGAAGGTTGTAGATCCAGGATGTTCGGACCATCTTCGTTCTCTCTGCGGAGTTGTTAGTGGAGACGTGTTGAGTGGCAGTAATGACTTTCTGCCGTTGATTGATGATTATGTGTATTTTTATTTTATATTTTTTTTTTTTTTATGTATATTTTATTATTTTTTTTTCCTATATTTTTTTTTTCTGATGTCTACTACGAGTATATATTTTTTTTTCCCCTCTGTTGTTACGCTTTTGAGGTAAGCGTTGTTCAATCGTTACTGTTTTCGAGGGATGACTGTCATTTGTTTCGCTTTAGCTGCAAGCGTTTGATTGACTATACTTTGTCTTATGAAAGTATGTGTGGGTACGCTTCTGATGCAAGCGTGTTGATGATTAAGATTCGATGTGCATGTGTAATTAGTTACGCTTTAGATGGAAGCGTTTGCTGGTCTATACTTCGCTGTGTGAAAGTATGTGTTGACTCTGCTTCTGGCGTAAGCGTTTTATGCTTCGATGTATTCGATGTGTAAATGGAATTTATTTCGCTTGTCAAGTAAGCGTTTTGATGATTATATACTTTTGATGATGAAAGTATTATATATGTTGGACTACGCTTCTGATACTAGCGTGTTACTGGTCCTGGGTTTATTTTTTTCTTGTGAGCTCTGCTTGTCTGCAGAGTCCCTACTCGGGCGCCACTTGTAACGAACCTCTGGACGTTACGTCACTTTGCCGGGGTATGAACTCAGCGGCTGTCCAGGGTCTTAACAAGAAAGTAGAGGTTGTTCCACTTGTGATCCGTTTGAGGAGGATCGTTCCTGATGGTCGTTGTTTGAGTTTCTTTTGTTGTTACTGTACCTCGTTGTTTGTTAGGTACACGCTTGTTGTTAGGTTGGAGTCATGCGATGGTACCGTTGCTTGAGTCCCGTAATGGCTATCGTACGATGGAGCGTCGCTGCGTTAGAATCTTCTCTAGCGTTGCTGCGGTGAGACTCTCAAAATGGCGGCGTTATGCTTGTTACGATGTGTTGTGCTTTTACGCTCGTCGTGTGTGAGAGAGAGAGAGAGAGAGCGAATGCTGGTGGTGGTGAGCCGTACTCTGTCGCGTATTGTCGGGAGGGGAAATATGCGTGGTGAATTTGCTCAATGCCTGAGTAAGTAGGAGAAGCCTACCATGGTGAGTATGGTCTCGTGTAAAGAGTTAAAGCGAGAGGGGAAAATATGGGAAAGACACTCGTAGAGAGCAGGGGGGTGAGAGATAGCCACCGTGCATCGGAATACCCGCTGCCCCAGTGATACAGCTCAATCTGAGGTGAGTTAGGATTTGGGAGAGTGGGGAAGACCACTGTGCATCGGAATGCCCGCTGCCCCAGCGCTATAGGAAGATCTGAGGTAAGTTGGAATTTTGGAGAAGTGGGAAAAGCCACTGTGCATCGGAATACCCGCTGCCCCAGCGCTATGGGAAAATATGAGGTAAGTTGGAATTTTAGGAAAAGTGGGAAAAGCCACTGTGCATCGGAATACCCGCTGCCCCAGCGCTATGGGAAAATCTGAGGTAAGTTGGAATTTTAGGAAAAGTGGGAAAAGCCACTGTGCATCGGAATACCCGCTGCCCCAGCGCTATGGGAAGGATCTGAGGTAAGTTGAAATTTTGGAAGAGTGGGAAAAGCCACTGTGCATCGGAATACCCGCTGCCCCAGCGCTATGAGAAGGATCTGAGGTAAATTGGAAGTTTTAAGGACCACCGTGCATCGGAATACCCGCTGCCCCAGTGTCACTAACGGAAAGAATAAATCTACTCCAAGTGAGTGCGCTCGTACAGAACAAATAACGAGTATCAATACTGTGCATCGGAATACCCGCTGACCCAGTATAGAAACTCGACGAAGAAAGGATTTGCCGTAACAGGATGGGAGAGGCCACGTCCGTCCGATCTGCTGTTCACCAAAATGTTTCGCCTCTATAGCAAGTCGATCTTTCTCAACGCCTGACTATTTGGCTGGCTTGGCTGCTGCTTTGTCCGGAAAAAGTACGAATGAAAACACGACTGTTCTGCGTGAAGGCTTCGGTACGACTCAACTTTTATTCATTCTCAAAATAAAATCTAAGTCTCTATTCTACATTTCATTTAACAGTGGTGTTCATTAAGTACGTTTGTACTTTAGTATTAGTAGTAGATAATTCATAATGGCTTAATGGATAAATATTTTGCTGTACATGTATTTATGTTAGGCTTATAAACTAAATAAGAATGTTATGAGCTAGTAGGAAATATGTGTTAATATAGTTTACTTATAAAATAATAGTTTTTTTTGAAATATTTAAATGTTTATGTCATAAAGGTGGTAGTAGTAGCAGGTGTGGTAGTATTAAGAACCTCGTAGTATTCTGTCATACATGACTGCTGGTTCTGATGTTTACACCGTAGGATTTGAATGATGAGTTGGTTTGATGTGTGTGTTGATTTTCCTTGAAATTTATTTGCGTTAAATAAAATCTAAGTCTCTATTCTACATTTCATTTAACAGTGGTGTTCATTAATTACGTTTGTACTTTAGTATTAGTAGTAGATAATTCATAATGGCTTAATGGATAAATATTTTGCTGTACATGTATTTATGTTAGGCTTATAAACTAAATAAGAATGTTATGAGCTAGTAGGAAATATGTGTTAATATAGTTTACTTATAAAATAATAGTTTTTTTTTGAAATATTTAAATGTTTATGTCATAAAGGTGGTAGTAGTAGCAGGTGTGGTAGTATTAAGAACCTCGTAGTATTCTGTCATACATGACTGCTCGTTCTGATCTTTACACCGTAGGATTTGAATGATGAGTTGGTTTGATGTGTGTGCTGATTTTCCTTGAAATTTATTTGCGTTGCATTTTTCTTTTTTATTATTTGTGGGATCCTATTTTCATCCCTAAAAATAGGTTCCTCACAGGGTAGATATAGACTTATTATCTCAACATCAAAAAGAAGCGGATTACTGGAGAAATGTACTTAAACGGATTGTAGCTGTTGTAAAATTTTTGTCATCGAGAGGGCTTCCGTTTCGCGGTGACAATGAAATCCTTGGTTCTCCCAATAATGGAAATTATTTGGGATGTATTGAATTATTGAGTGAATTTGATCCATTTCTTGCAGATCACTTAAAAAAATTTGGTAATCCTGGAAAAGGTAACATTTCTTATTTGTCAGCAAATATCTGTAATGAGTTTATTGACGTAATGGGAAAACAGGTTCTAAAAAATATTATAAAGGAACTTAAATTTGCAAAATATTTTTCCATAAGCGTAGACAGTACTCCCGATTTGTCTCATGTTGACCAGCTAACTTTTATAATTCGATACGTAAAAGACCGTGTTCCTGTTGAAAGGTTTCTGAAATTTATACCTATTAAAGATCACAAATCTGAGTATTTAGCGGAAACTATTTTGAATTTTTTGGAGAATCATCATATTCCCATACAAGATTGCAGAGGACAAAGCTACGACAATGCTTCAAATATGTCGGGAAAGTATACTGGTCTACAAGCAAGAATCAAAGAGAAATGTGAATTTGCCACTTTTGTTCCATGTGCCGGACATTCACTAAACTTGGTAGGTGTCCATGCTGCTGGGTGTGTATTAGAGGCAACAAAGTTTTTTGAAATGGTTCAGAAAGTGTATAACTTTTTGGCGGGATCTACCCATCGATGGAATATATTAACTGAACATTTAGGTTCAAAAAAAGTTGTTAAAAGTCTTTCACAAACCAGATGGTCAGCCCGAGCTGATGCAGTAAGCGCCTTACATGCAGGTCATAAACAAATTATAGAAGCTTTGATGTCCATCGCAGGAGATGCAGAACAGGCAAGAGAAACTAGAGACGAAGCCCTTAGTCTTTCCAGAAAAATGGTAAAGCTAGAATTTATTATACTTACGGAAATTTGGAGCTCTATATTAGAAAGAATAGACAAAACAAGTAATTATCTTCTGAAAGAAACAATAACACTGGACGTTGCAACTAATTTATTTACTACACTTGATGATTTCATTATTAGCCTCAGGGATAAATTTAATAACTTTGAATCGTCTGCCAAAGAAAGAAACCCAGAATCTGACTACAAGGACCTATCTCAAAGAACAAGAAGTAGAAGCTCACGCCAGATGTTTTTTGAGGGCTCTGCACCGTCAGTTGAACTGAATGGAAAAGAGAAATTCAGAGTAGAAACCTTTCTCCCCATAATTGATACCCTGAGCGTTCACCTAAAACAGCGATTAAGTTCGTATAAGAACATTAGTCAACGATTTGGTTTATTTTTTCGGTTAAAGACTCTTAATTCTGAAGAGTTGAGGCAAAGTTGCAAAGAATTTCTAAAATCTATTATGAAGACGTAAATGAGAAAGAGCTGGAAATGGAATGTCTGCACTTAACAGAGTTCTTGAAAATGAAAAATGAAGAAAGAAATAGTATGTTGGAAATATATCATCTTTTGAAAGACAACAAATTTGAAGACACATTTCCAAATGTAGAAATCGCATTGAGAATCTTTTTAAGCATGATGGTAACTAACTGCAGTGGGGAACGCTCCTTCTCTAAATTAAAAAGAATAAAAAACGAATTAAGAAGTACAATGCTTCAAGAGAGATTGTCCAGTTTGTCGCTGATGTCCATAGAATGTGAAATGCCAAAAAACATAGATTTTGAAGATATAATTAACGATTTTGCCCATCTCAAATCTAGAAAGGTACCTCTTCAATCAACTTGCTAAAATCTTTCCTTTTGTGGAATATATTAAATCATCTTTTCATTAAATGTGACTGTAAATAAATTAAAATAAACCTTTTACATTTTATCTCTACAAAGTTATGTTCATAGGGGCCCCATTATCCTTATGTGCCCAGGGCCTCCAATAGGTTAAAGACGGCCCTGGACACGAGCGCTTTATGCCACACTCGGTCAAATGCCTTTGAAATATCCAGAGCAACAACTCTGCTCTTACCGAATTAGTGAACGCATTTGTTCCATTTTTCAGTTAAGAACTCCATAAGATCGCCAGTAGAGCGGGCCCTACGAAAACCATATTGACGGTCACTAAGCAATTCATTGTGCTCAAACACTACTTTGGCGAGCGTAGAGCATATCGATATGGGTCGGTAGTTTGCAGAGTTCGTGGCATCACCCTTTTTTGGTACCGGCTGGACCCTTGCGACCTTCCAACAAGATGGAAATACTCCTGTCCTGTAGGAGATGAAACAGGTTACGCCAAGGCCGAGCCAGACTAGAAGCACACGCTTTAAGCACAAGTGGTGGTATGCCATCCGGGCCAGAGGCTTTGTTTATGTTGAGGTTTGCAAGGACTTTTTTAACTGCTCTCGTACGAAAATATATCTCCTGCATTACAGAAGACTTTCTTTCAACGAAAGGTAGTGGCTGATTTCTTACTGGGATTGTGGAGTTATGTGCAAACAATCCAGCCAACAGGTTTGCTTTATCAGCCTAGTCCGTGAAGATTTGATCATCTTTTAAAAGAGTTGGAATAGTCGATGACGTCTGATTCTTTACTCCTTTAACAAATGACCAAAAGTTTTTGCTCCCTTTGGGGCAGAGAAGAACCTGTTCTCTGATGCGAGTTTCGTGAAGAAACTTTGCGCGTTTTAAAATTGCAATACAGCGATTCCTAGCCTCAATGCGAAGTCTTTTCGTATCGGTATTCTTATCAGAGCGCCAATTCCGAAAGGCTTCCTCTTTGGACCTGACTGCAATCCTGCAAGTCTCATTAAACCATGAGTGGTCTTTTGGTTTGATGCTTCTCATCTTATTGGGGATAAAAGACCGCATACCCAGTAAGATAATTTCTTGCACCATAACCGCCACGGCATTCGCATTTCTGCGAATAAAAAAAGTTGCGATAAAAAATATTTAGCGCAGTCCAATTTGCTCTTCCATAAAACCATGCAGTCCTTTTCGGGGCTTCAGGCGTAGAGGTGCGAAGGTTAGAATATGGAAAAACAGCGGAGATGGTGCAATGGTCCGAATTACCAAGAGGTGCGTTGACACTCACATCATATTTTTCATGATGCGAAGTCAGAAAGAGGTCTAAGATGTTATGGCTATGCAGATCACTTCTTGGAAAAAAAGTTGGTTCCTTCACTGGTTGAATCAATTGGTTCGATTCAGCAAAAAGCTCAACATATTGCCCTTCAGGTGTTGTTTGGCCTGAGTGACATAACAAAGCCGAGTTGTGGACATAGAAATCACCAGCTACAACGATTTCACTATCAAGGAACAACCCCAAAATGTGCGATATCGAATCAGAGAGAGAGAGTCTAGTTTGTTAAAAGTAGGCTCCCTCCCTAAATTCGGACTTCTATAAACGTAGCAGAAATGTAGCCAGTGCGAGCGGACCCTGAACCTAACCCACATAGAGCAAAATTCCGGATCGGCCAGGCCCAGACCCCGCTGGCACTGATACGCTACATCCGAACGTATAAAAAGAGCAATGCCCCTATGCGAAGAAAACAATTGCAGTAAGTGATACCCAGGAGTATGAAAATCCAGTTGATCTGCATCCTCGCTCACCTGGGTCTCACTTAATGCCATTATTTGAGGCCTATTAAGAGTACAATATGCATAGACCGAGAAGAAATTCGCCCTCAGTCCACGTATATTGCAAAAATCTATTCTTGCAGATCACTTAAAAAAATTTGGTAATCCTGGAAAAGGTAACATTTCTTATTTGTCAGCAAATATCTGTAATGAGTTTATTGACGTAATGGGAAAACTTTCAACTAATTCAGTTAGACTGTTTGAACCGGTCAAACCATCATCGACATAGAAATCATGAGATAAAGCCCTTGATCCAAGTGGTAAATTGTGTGTGAGCTGAAGCGCCAATTGTTGTAAACACTTTGTTGCAAGGTAATGAGCTGATCTGGTTCATGTGTCACTGTCTTAAGCTGCTAATAGTTTAGTTGTTTGTTGGGATCCTCTCGCCATACTATCGTTTGAAACTGTTTATTTTCATCGTTGATAAGTATTTGACGGTACATTTTCTCAATGTCCCTGATGAAAACAAAACGTGGAGCTCTAAAACGAAGAAATACTGAAGACAACTCGATTTGTACCACAGGTACGTTATACATTATGTCATTTAACGAGTAGCCTGAAGAAGTTTTGGCGGTCACGTCAAATACAACCCTCAACTTTGTTGTGGAACTTTCTGGTTTAAGTACATAATGATGTGGTATAACAAAATGTGGAGATAAGAGCAGATCTTTGTTCAATTTTTGCATATGTTCAAGTGTTTTATACTTCTGCATGAACTGTATATACGCTGCCTTAACTTCAAGTTTTTGTGCTAGTCGTTTTTTTAAAGAATAAAAGCGATTAGTTGTTAGGTGTATAGCATCTCCTAATAATGCATGATCTTCCATAAATGGAAACTTTACGATAAAGCGTCCGTTTGTATTTCTTTTTTTTTGCAACAACATGCAAGCTGCATTGTAATTTGCTTCAGTCAAAGACAAATGACTGATGAGCTTTGGTGCTTCTCCTGAAACACTTGTTTTCAGATACCACAATTTTTGGACCAATGGCAACGGCTGCTTGTCTATCATTTGTTGAACAAGATTGTGGAATTCCTGCTATTTTAGGTAGTCTCCATTGAAGTTTGGAATTGTTAACTTTGGTAGTGGTAACGTCGTTGGACCAACCCGACATTTCTCTGAAGTTGGTACTGGTGTGCTCTTAGCTTGCAGCTGATCTGCTTTAATGGACAGTCTGCCCAGCTGTTGCCATTAAAATTGATTTGATCAAATCTGATTCGGCTGGGTCTTCCAGTTATTCCAATGCTTCATCTTGAAGGTCAAGTTGATTCCATAATTGATTTATGGTTCTGATATTGATTTTGTAAAGTTGAGTTGATTCCTCTTCATGTGTAACTGATAGTGCATTTAGCAAGCGCCGTAAGGCTGTCATCCGTGCTGCAATTTTTCAAATCAAGCCTAATGATTGGTGGGAGCTGCCGTTGACGATGTGCTGATTGTCTCAGGTTGAGGTGCTTGTGTTGTGTTGTGACTCAGTCTCCACAAGCCAATTAAAACTTTAATAAATTAATGCCGATAGGAAATATCGACTAACCTTGATCATGAATTGCGGCATGCAAAAACAGAAAGTAAAATAAAACGCATTACAAATTGCTTTAAGCACCAACCTACCTCAATTCATGATACCAGGCATGATCCAATTACAACAAACAGAAGCACTTCAGAAAACGTGCTTAAGCTATAGCAGCAATTAGTAATATGCCACACTTAATGGCATTATTTTGGCATTATAGTGGCACTATTTTGACTTAACAAAATAATGCCACACAGGTGAACGACGCTATGCGCCTGATACCTGAGTCGCAAATAAATAGTCTGAAAAGACAGTATGTTAAAATTTCGAAAGCACCAAGAAGTATTTATTTTCAGGAGCGGACCAGTGCATATTGAAGTAAGTAAAACGAGACTGGTGAGCTTTAATGAAAAATACACACCAAACAAATGGGGCATTTTAATGCTTCGCCTTGCTGCAACTTAAACCCAAAAGGCAACACATGAAGTATCTTTTTGTCCTAACGACATAAATATAATTCATGTGCATAGGGAAATAGAAACAAGGACATTCGTAAAAAGAACCTACGGGTATCCTCATAGGGATGATCCCAACATTTTTGGCGCAGCCGGTAAGATCCTTTTTGTTCAGGGGAACAGCAAGGATATTTTGAAGAAAAAGGAGTTTGAAATTGACTAGTAGGATCCTTGTTGTTGATGGGAACAGCAAGTATATTTTGAAATTAATCGGTAGGATGATTTTTGTTCAGGGGAACAGCAAGGATATTTTGAAAAAATAAGTTTTTTTTGGGTTTTAAAGAAGGAAGTTCAATCTCCTGTGTATATGAGTGCTTAATATTTGAAAATGCGATGCTGTATGTAGAAAGTTTTTTGAAAGCTTAGTTTGGTTAAAGAAACGAGTTGAGTCCAACCTAAGATTGATTTTGGGGGAAAAAGATTTTGGGAATTGAATTCTGTTAGTAGGATCCACGTGGGTCCTGCTAGAAATAAGTATTTATGTCGAATCTATCTTCCACCACCTCTCGGGAAAGAGGATGGCAGGGACAAATTTATATTAATACAAAGGGTTAAGTCTCGTTTAACACCTTTTTGAGTTTATGATTCCAGTCGTGGTTTGAAATCATAGTATTTTTACTACGTGGCCTTTACCTGTCAATGACGAAGCCGATGCATAAGATTAACCTGGCAGTGGATTTCTATGAAAAGGGAAATACATGTGTAAATTAAGCTACGTACCGTGGACGAACATCGGTCAGCACCAAGAAGATTCGAAACGAGCTGAATTTTGAACGGAAAGTTGTGATTTGTAAATTTTGAAAAAATTTTGTTAATATGTATTGCATCAAATAAATGGATATATGGAAAAAAAAATTATGTTTAACTGACTGGGCGTACGGGAGAATTGATTGAATAAAGAATACTTCGGCTTTTTTTTTAGACTTAACCAGCACTCAGGGGATGCCCCCTATAAATGCGAAAGCATTGTGTTGATTCGGAAGACGGGTGATAGTTAGTTGGAGGGTGGAAAAATGGAGTAGTGTCGTTGAAGATTTGATTTAAATTTACACAGATTGAAACTGTCGGGAGACACGCTCGCAGGGAGATTATTCCACAATTTTACTGATCGACCGAAAAACGAATTATCTCGGTAATGCAATGTTCTATTGGGCAAAGTTGCAATGGTAAAGAGATGGGCTTGGAGAGCTGCCCGAGTGGACCTAGGAAACACACGAGCTGGTGGCGTCAGGCCATGTATCTCCCTTGAACACTCCCATGGTAGTACCTGTACAGAAGGCTTAGGCAACCAACATTGCGACGGTTCCCAAGAGTCGAGAGGAGATGAAACATTTCCATCACCTATCAAATATATCGCACGCCTTTGAATCCGGTCCAGAAGCTCCAAATATGATCTTGAAGCCCCTGCCCAAATGTGCGAATTGTACTCCATTTTCGGCCTAATATATGAGGTATAGATCAAACGAAGATCAGATGGAGTGAAGTATTTCTTACACCGTTTTAAAAAACCAAGGCACTTGGCTGCTTCTTTTGACACATCAAAAATGTGATCATTCCACAGAAGATCTGCTTGTATTGAAATGCCTAGAACGTCAAGAGCATCTGACTCCGTAAGATCTACACCGATCATATAGAGGGGAGCTAAGGGGCAATTGATTCGCTTGTGGGTTAACAGACAACACTGGGTCTTGCTAGCATTAAACACTACTCTATTAGCAAGACCCCACTCGGAGATTTTTGATTAAAACCAGGAACAAAGTTGGCGATAGAACTGAGCCCTGCGGTACACCTGCGTTGATGGCGTGCTCTCTGGACGATATACCATTGACTACAACATGGATCGTTCGTTTCATAAGAAAGCATGTGATCCACCGAGCAAAGTTACCACCGACACCATATGCAATAAGCTTAGACACGAGCAGGCCCCTCTTTCCCACTGGGCACTCTGGGCACTTGCCCAGGGCCCCGCAACCGTAGGGGCCCCACATTTCCTTCCATATCTCCAAACGATAACTATTTACGAAATTTATTCCTAATTGACTTATTCAATTTCTATAGAATGAATGATTTTGAATACATCTCTAATAGTTTGATAGTTCAAATCAGTTTTGAGCTCTTCGTCAAGATGTTAGAATAATTATTTTTATTCTAATATCTTTAGTTTCAAAGAAGGAACAATGACAAAAACTTTTAACTAGAAAAAGAAAATTGGAAAAAAGCACATAAGAGAAAAAACAAACAAAACAGTTGTCGAACTCGGTGGCTGATCAAGCTAATGTTTGCGCTTTAGGACGATTCTTAAATCGAGCGACCTCGTATCGAATTCAGGAATGACCAGTGTTACAATGAAAATGAGCTAGTGATAACAATTTTCTTGTTTTTTCTTTCCTAGCTAAAAGTTGTCATTGTTTCTTCTTTGAAACTATAGATATTAGAAAATAATAATTATTCTAACATCTTGACGAAGAGCTCAAAACGGATTTGAAATATCAAACCATTACAATTTGTATTCAAAATCATTCATTCTTAGGATAACTATTTACATATCGATGGCTTAATTCCAAAGTATGCTAAGTCGACTTAGCATGTTTCCAAGGAGATTGTTTTTTTAAATTTGGATTGATGTAACTTGAGTCCTGTCAAAAGCTCGAATTTATCGGACAACTCTATCAAAAGTTATGCTCAAAATTGTACTTAGCCTACGTCTAATGTTTTCAAAAACTCCCATTCCAAAAAGGGTTAAGTAAAGTTAGCATTGTTCAGAAGGGAATTGTAAAATTTTTTTTGAAATCTAAGTAAACATAGCATACTTTAGAAATGTCATTTATTTTTGTTTTGCTTTCCAATCCTACTTAACATACACATAACACATTTTTGAATGTCGCTATGTGTACTTGGCATGTTATTCCCCGCATAAACAAAACCAGTTTGCCGAGAAAGGGATGCTAAGTCCACTTGGATGAAGAACGCAAAAATTTTTGTACATTCTAAAATGGTCTAAGTCATTTTTAACCATGTTCTGCTACCAGTATTTTAAATTCGTACACGTTAGAAAAATTCTATAATAAATATGGTTTTAACACTGAAAAAATTGAGTTTCTATATTAAACGGCCTTTGAGAAATTCCAAATAAACTTTAAACGCGTCTCCTGCAAAATTCACTTTTTAGACTTAGCATACTCAGGAATGAAGCCATCGATATATCCCTTTTACCCGATTACAAAATTTTCTTTTTTATGTGTTTGTCCCACAATGAAGCAAAGAAATAAAATGTGGCAATACCACATACAGTTTGACAGCGCACCGGAGCTGTTTTCATAGACTTCAAAGCTACTGTTAATGACTGTGTTTTGAATTATGTTTTGATTAAACCGTCGATTGGAAGTTTTGTTTTGTGTTAGCGAATATCTTTAGTGTAAAAATAAGAACTAAATTATAATTTAAAATGTCGAATCGGTCATATCCTAGTGGATCTGAAAAAAGGAAAAAAGCTGTACATCAGAAGGAAATAATTGAAAAGTTACCAAAATTAACATCATATTTCACAACAATTTCTGTAAGTAGCAATCAAACAATAAATCTTCCACATGATGATTCGTGTCAACCACAAATGCAGGAAATTTCTGAATCTTCATGTGCTTCTACAATTTCTGCCAATTTTGTAAAAGATATTGAAACAGAAAGCAACCGTCCCAATGACGCAAAAGCAACAACTTCGGTGACTTCACAGACACTGACAATTGTGTCAGTTGAACAACAGTTTTCCAACCCACAAGAAATTTCACATGACCCCGCAGACTATTTTCATGAAAATTTTTCAGAAAAAAATCGCGAAATTTGGATTCGTAAGGGACCCGAATATTTTCAAAATAGAGATTCTGACTTTTCCGAGGCATCCAAAACCTACAAAGATGGCACTAAATCAGTAACGAGGTATTTCAATAAAGCATTATTTATTCGCAAGTTAAAGAACAATGAAAGCATCGAAAGAAAATGGTTACTGTACTCGCCTTCTAAAAACTCTGTATTTTGTTTTTTATGCTGCTTATTTAACCCCACTGATTTTAATCTATGCTCTGCAAGTGGATGTAATGATTGGAAGCATATCAATCACATAATTTTAACACATGAAAATAGCCCAGCGCATAGGCAATCTATGATGACTTATCTGTCGCGAAGTAATTCGGTTGGTAGGGTAGATATAGACTTATTATCTCAACATCAAAAAGAAGTGGATTACTTCAGAAATGTACTTAAACGGATTGTAGCTGTTGTAAAATTTTTGTCATCGAGAGGGCTTCCGTTTTGCGGTGACAATGAAATCCTTGGTTCTCCCAATAATGGAAATTATTTGGGATGTATTGAATTATTGAGTGAATTTGATCCATTTCTTGCAGATCACTTAAAAAAATTTGGTAATCCTGGAAAAGGTAACATTTCTTATTTGTCAGCAAATATCTGTAATGAGTTTATAGACGTAATGGGAAAACAGGTTCTAAAAAATATTATAAAGGAACTTAAATTTGCAAAATATTTTTCCATAAGCGTAGACAGTACGCCCGATTTGTCTCATGTTGACCAGCTAACTTTTATAATTCGATACGTAAAAGACCGTGTTCCTGTTGAAAGGTTTCTGAAATTTATACCTATTAAAGAGCACAAATCTGAGTATTTAGCGGAAACTATTTTGAATTTTTTGGAGAATCATCATATTCCCATACAAGATTGCAGAGGACAAAGCTACGACAATGCTTCAAATATGTCGGGAAAGTATACTGGTCTACAAGCAAGAATCAAAGAGAAATGTGAATTTGCCACTTTTGTTCCATGTGCCGGACATTCACTAAACTTGGTAGGTGTCCATGCTGCTGGGTGTGTATTAGAGGCAACAAAGTTTTTTGAAATGGTTCAGAAAGTGTATAACTTTTTGGCGGGATCTACCCATCGATGGAATATATTAACTGAACATTTAGGTTCAAAAAAAGTTGTTAAAAGTCTTTCACAAACCAGATGGTCAGCCCGAGCTGATGCAGTAAGCGCCTTACATGCAGGTCATAAACAAATTATAGAAGCTTTGATGTCCATCGCAGGAGATGCAGAACAGGCAAGAGAAACTAGAGACGAAGCCCTTAGTCTTTCCAGAAAAATGGTAAAGCTAGAATTTATTATACTTACGGAAATTTGGAGCTCTATATTAGAAAGAATAGACAAAACAAGTTATTATCTTCAGAAAGAAACAATAACACTGGACGTTGCAACTAATTTATTTACTACACTTGATGATTTCATTATTATCCTCAGGGATAAATTTAATTACTTTGAATCGTCTGCCAAAGAAAGAAACCCAGAATCTGACTACAAGGACCTATCTCAAAGAACAAGAAGTAGAAGCTCACTCCAGATGTTTTTTGAGGGCTCTGCACCGTCAGTTGAACTGAATGGAAAAGAGAAATTCAGAGTAGAAACCTTTCTCCCCATAATTGATACCCTGAGCGTTCACCTAAAACAGCGATTAAGTTCGTATAAGAACATTAGTCAACGATTTGGTTTATTTTTTCGGTTAAAGACTCTTAATTCTGAAGAGTTGAGGCAAAGTTGCAAAGAATTTCTAAAATCTATTATGAAGACGTAAACGAGAAAGAGCTGGAAATGGAATGTCTGCACTTAACAGAGTTCTTGAAAATGAAAAATGAAGAAAGAAATAGTATGTTGGAAATATATCATCTTTTGAAAGACAACAAATTTGAAGACACATTTCCAAATGTAGAAATCGCATTGAGAATCTTTTTAAGCATGATGGTAACTAACTGCAGTGGGGAACGCTCCTTCTCTAAATTAAAAAGAATAAAAAACGAATTAAGAAGTACAATGCTTCAAGAGAGATTGTCCAGTTTGTCGCTGATGTCCATAGAATGTGAAATGCTAAAAAACATAGATTTTGAAGATATAATTAACGATTTTGCCCATCTCATATCTAGAAAGGTACCTCTTCAATCAACTTGCTTAAATCTTTCCTTTTGTGGAATATATTAAATAATCTTTTCATTAAATGTGACTGTAAATAAATTAAAATAAACCTTTTACATTTTTTCTCTACAAAGTAATGTTCATAGGGGCCCCATTATCCTTATGTGCCCAGGGCCTCCAATAGGTTAAAGACGGCCCTGGACACGAGCGCTTTATGCCACACTCGGTCAAATGCCTTTGAAATATCCAGAGCAACAACTCTGCTCTCACCGAATTAGTGAACGCATTTGTTCCATTTTTCAGTTAAGAACTCCATAAGATCGCCAGTAGAGCGGGCCCTACGAAAACCATATTGACGGTCACTAAGCAATTCATTGTGCTCCAGATAGTTCATAAGGTTGAAGTTAATTAAGCTCTCCATAACTTTGGCGAGCGTAGAGCATATCGATATGGGTCGGTAGTTTGCAGAGTTCGTGGAATCACCCTTTTTTGGTACCGGCTGGACCCTTGCGACCTTCCAACAAGATGGAAATACTCCTGTCCTGTAGGAGATGAAACAGGTTACGCCAAGGCCGAGCCAGACTAGAAGCACACGCTTTAAGCACAAGTGGTGGTATGCCATCCGGGCCAGAGGCTTTGTTTATGTTGAGGTTTGCAAGGACTTTTTTAACTGCTCTCGTACGAAAATATATCTCCTGCATTACAGAAGACTTTCTTTCAACGAAAGGTAGTGGCTGATTTCTTACTGGGATTGTGGAGTTATGTGCAAGCAATCCGGCCAACAGGTTTGCTTTATCAGCCTAGTCCGTGAAGATTTGATCATCTTTTAAAAGAGTTGGAATAGTCGATGACGTCTGATTCTTTACTCCTTTAACAAATGACCAAAAGTTTTTGCTCTCTTTGGGGCAGAGAAGAACCTGTTCTCTGATGCGAGTTTCGTGAAGAAACTTTGCGCATTTTAAAATTGCAATACAGCGATTCCTAGCCTCAATGCGATGTTTTTCGTATCGGTATTCTTATCAGAGCGCCAATTCCGAAAGGCTTCCTCTTTGGACCTGACTGCAATCCTGCAAGTCTCATTAAACCATGAGTGGTCTTTTGGTTTGATGCTTCTCATCTTATTGGGGATAAAAGACCGCATACCCAGTGAGATAATTTCTTGCACCATAACCGTTGCGATAAAAAATATTTAGCGCAGTCTAATTTGCTCTTCCATAAAACCATGCAGTCCTTTTCGGGGCTTCAGGCGTAGAGGTGCGAAGGTTAGAATATGGAAAAACAGCGGAGATGGTGCAATGGTCCGAATTACCAAGAGGTGCGTTGACACTCACATCATATTTTTCATGATGCGAAGTCAGAAAGAGGTCTAAGATGTTATGGCTATGCAGATCACTTCTTGGAAAAAAAGTTGGTTCCTTCACTAGTTGAATCAATTGGTTCGATTCAGCAAAAAGCTCAACATATTGCCCTTCAGGTGTTGTTTGGCCTGAGTGACATAACCAAGCCGAGTTGTGGACATAGAAATCACCAGCTACAACGATTTCACTATCAAGGAACAACCCCAAAATGTGCGATATCGAATCAGAGAGAGAGAGTCTAGTTTGTTAAAAGTAGGCTCCCTCCCTAAATTCGGACTTCTATAAACGTAGCAGAAATGTAGCCAGTGCGAGCGGACCCTGAACCTAACCCACATAGAGCAAAATTCCGGATCGGCCAGGCCCAGACCCCGCTGGCACTGATACGCTACATCCGAACGTATAAAAAGAGCAATGCCCCTATGCGAAGAAAACAATTGCAGTAAGTGATACCCAGGAATATGAAAATCCAGTTGATCTGCATCCTCGCTCACCTGGGTCTCACTTAATGCCATTATTTGAGGCCTATTAAGAGTACAATATGCATAGACCGAGAAGAAATTCGCCCTCAGTCCACGTATATTGCAAAAATCTATTCTTGCAGATCACTTAAAAAAATTTGGTAATCCTGGAAAAGGTAACATTTCTTATTTGTCAGCAAATATCTGTAATGAGTTTATTGACGTAATGGGAAAACAGGTTTAAAAAAATATTATAAAGGAACTTAAATTTGCAAAATATTTTTCCATAAGCGTAGACAGTACGCCCGATTTGTCTCATGTTGACCAGCTAACTTTTATAATTCGATACGTAAAAGACCGTGTTCCTGTTGAAAGGTTTCTGAAATTTATACCTATTAAAGAGCACAAATCTGAGTATTTAGCGGAAACTATTTTGAATTTTTTGGAGAATCATCATATTCCCATACAAGATTGCAGAGGACAAAGCTACGACAATGCTTCAAATATGTCGGGAAAGTATACTGGTCTACAAGCAAGAATCAAAGAGAAATGTGAATTTGCCACTTTTGTTCCATGTGCCGGACATTTACTAAACTTGGTAGGTGTCCATGCTGCTGGGTGTGTATTAGAGGCAACAAAGTTTTTTGAAATGGTTCAGAAAGTGTACAACTTTTTGGCGGGATCTACCCATCGATGGAATATATTAACTGAACATTTAGGTTCAAAAAAAGTTGTTAAAAGTCTTTCACAAACCAGATGGTCAGCCCGAGCTGATGCAGTAAGCGCCTTACATGCAGGTCATAAACAAATTATAGAAGCTTTGATGTCCATCGCAGGAGATGCAGAACAGGCAAGAGAAACTAGAGACGAAGCCCTTAGTCTTTCCAGAAAAATGGTAAAGCTAGAATTTATTATACTTACGGAAATTTGGAGCTCTATATTAGAAAGAATAGACAAAACAAGTAATTATCTTCAGAAAGAAACAATAACACTGGACGTTGCAACTAATTTATTTACTACACTTGATGATTTCATTATTATCCTCAGGGATAAATTTAATTACTTTGAATCGTCTGCCAAAGAAAGAAACCCAGAATCTGACTACAAGGACCTATCTCAAAGAACAAGAAGTAGAAGCTCACGCCAGATGTTTTTTTGAGGGCTCTGCACCGTCAGTTGAACTGAATGGAAAAGAGAAATTCAGAGTAGAAACCTTTCTCCCCATAATTGATACCCTGAGCGTTCACCTAAAACAGCGATTAAGTTCGTATAAGAACATTAGTCAACGATTTGGTTTATTTTTTCGGTTAAAGACTCTTAATTCTGAAGAGTTGAGGCAAAGTTGCAAAGAATTTCTAAAATCTATTATGAAGACGTAAACGAGAAAGAGCTGGAAATGGAATGTCTGCACTTAACAGAGTTCTTGAAAATGAAAAATGAAGAAAGAAATAGTATGTTGGAAATATATCATCTTTTGAAAGACAACAAATTTGAAGACACATTTCCAAATGTAGAAATCGCATTGAGAATCTTTTTAAGCATGATGGTAACTAACTGCAGTGGGGAACGCTCCTTCTCTAAATTAAAAAGAATAAAAAACGAATTAAGAAGTACAATGCTTCAAGAGAGATTGTCCAGTTTGTCGCTGATGTCCATAGAATGTGAAATGCTAAAAAACATAGATTTTGAAGATATAATTAACGATTTTGCCCATCTCAAATCTAGAAAGGTACCTCTTCAATCAACTTGCTAAAATCTTTCCTTTTGTGGAATATATTAAATCATCTTTTCATTAAATGTGACTGTAAATAAATTAAAATAAACCTTTTACATTTTTTCTCTACAAAGTAATGTTCATAGGGGCCCCATTATCCTTATGTGCCCAGGGCCTCCAATAGGTTAAAGACGGCCCTGGACACGAGCGCTTTATGCCACACTCGGTCAAATGCCTTTGAAATATCCAGAGCAACAACTCTGCTCTCACCGAATTAGTGAACGCATTTGTTCCATTTTTCAGTTAAGAACTCCATAAGATCGCCAGTAGAGCGGGCCCTACGAAAACCATATTGACGGTCACTAAGCAATTCATTGTGCTCCAGATAGTTCATAAGGTTGAAGTTAATTAAGCTCTCCATAACTTTGGCGAGCGTAGAGCATATCGATATGGGTCGGTAGTTTGCAGAGTTCGTGGCATCACCCTTTTTTGGTACCGGCTGGACCCTTGCGACCTTCCAACAAGATGGAAATACTCCTGTCCTGTAGGAGATGAAACAGGTTACGCCAAGGCCGAGCCAGACTAGAAGCACACGCTTTAAGCACAAGTGGTGGTATGCCATCCGGGCCAGAGGCTTTGTTTATGTTGAGGTTTGCAAGGACTTTTTTAACTGCTCTCGTACGAAAATATATCTCCTGCATTACAGAAGACTTTCTTTCAACGAAAGGTAGTGGCTGATTTCTTACTGGGATTGTGGAGTTATGTGCAAACAATCCGGCCAACAGGTTTGCTTTATCAGCCTAGTCCGTGAAGATTTGATCATCTTTTAAAAGAGTTGGAATAGTCGATGACGTCTGATTCTTTACTCCTTTAACAAATGACCAAAAGTTTTTGCTCCCTTTGGGGCAGAGAAGAACCTGTTCTCTGATGCGAGTTTCGTGAAGAAACTTTGCGCGTTTTAAAATTGCAATACAGCGATTCCTAGCCTCAATGCGAAATCTTTTCGTATCGGTATTCTTATCAGAGCGCCAATTCCGAAAGGCTTCCTCTTTGGACCTGACTGCAATCCTGCAAGTCTCATTAAACCATGAGTGGTCTTTTGGTTTGATGCTTCTCATGTTATTGGGGATAAAAGACCGCATACCCAGTAAGATCATTTCTTGCACCATAACCGCCGCGGCATTCGCATTTCTGCGAATAAAAAAAGTTGCGATAAAAAATATTTAGCGCAGTCCAATTTGCTCTTCCATAAAACCATGCAGTCCTTTTCGGGGCTTCAGGCGTAGAAGTGCGAAGGTTAGAATATGGAAAAACAGCGGAGATGGTGCAATGGTCCGAATTACCAAGAGGTGCGTTGACACTCACATCATATTTTTCATGATGCGAAGTCAGAAAGAGGTCTAAGATGTTATGGCTATGCAGATCACTTCTTGGAAAAAAAGTTGGTTCCTTCACTAGTTGAATCAATTGGTTCGATTCAGCAAAAAGCTCAACATATTGCCCTTCAGGTGTTGTTTGGCCTGAGTGACATAACAAAGCCGAGTTGTGGACATAGAAATCACCAGCTACAACGATTTCACTATCAAGGAACAACCCCAAAATGTGCGATATCGAATCATAGAGAGAGAGTCTAGTTTGTTAAAAGTAGGCTCCCTCCCTAAATTCGGACTTCTATAAACGTAGCAGAAATGTAGCCAGTGCGAGCGGACCCTGAACCTAACCCACATAGAGCAAAATTCCGGATCGGCCAGGCCCAGACCCCGCTGGCACTGATACGCTACATCCGAACGTATAAAAAGAGCAATGCCCCTATGCGAAGAAAACAATTGCAGTAAGTGATACCCAGGAATATGAAAATCCAGTTGATCTGCATCCTCGCTCACCTGGGTCTCACTTAATGCAATTATTTGAGGCCTATTAAGAGTACAATATGCATAGACCGAGAAGAAATTCGCCCTCAGTCCACGTATATTGCAAAAATCTATGCGAAAATGACTCGACATTCTCGCACCGTGCAAATATTAAATAAAAAGGGCAAAAAGGTAATTAGTTACAACTGTTAATTGAGATTAAACTCTGTGGACATAAATATGTGCAAAGGTCAGTGTTATGCCTTTACCTTAACACAACCGTGCCCACAGTGCAACCGCACTCACAGACGCAACTAATCGGAGAGGATAGAGGAGTTAACGGACACGAAAAAAACAACAATTACTTACGCTGCGAAGAGCATAGAAAAACCCTTCGCGTGGTCAGCTAAAAAAAACGTTGACTGCAGCTTAATGTTGTTGTTGTTTCTGGCCGCACTCAGCAAAGCAAGTTTCCGATGATGATGATGTTGTTGTTGATGTCAGCAAAGCTGCTTTAAGATGTTTTTGGCGTTGTTGTTGCCATGAAGCTGTTGTTGTTTATCAATGGTTTTGTTTTCTTTTTCAACTTGTTTGTTTAGCATGTATTTTTTTTGGTTTTTAATAATTTGTGTTGTTTTTTTTTTTTTTTACATATGATTTTAATTTAAGTAAATTAAATAGGAACACTAAACACTGACGCACATTGGTTTGACGATTTAAGAACAAATGTTTATTTAAGTAGGTTTAAACACAAAGATACCGACGCAACACAAATAAACGGCTTGAAAATATCGAACATTTGGACGGACGAGCGGCAAGTCTCCACCCCTTCAATTCACGATCACTACTGAGCTTAGTGCGTTAGAAAGGCGACGCGGTAATTTTAACTTGCTTTTCTTTAAATGGATCACACTATGGACATAGAGATCTAGATCTCATAGGAGAATTGGACAGGTTTTTGGAAAAATTGTGGGTCCGAGCAAAAGTGGTTATATCAAACAAAGATAATTTCGCTTTGCTGCAGTCAAATACGGTGGGGAGAAATTTGACAAAGGCAGAAGAGGCAGACGCAGTGTTTGATTTCGTAGATAAATATCACGAGCACAAGAGTACGGCTCAAGCAAGGAGATTTGAGGATAATAAGAGAGATTTTGAGGCTCTGAGAACAAAGTTAGGCGAGGTGCAACAACTAAGAGTAGGAGACCAAGTAGAGCAGAAGAGCTAGATTTGGAGAACGAAATATTGCTAGATCTGTTGCAAAGAGAAGGCGTATCGACAGAGTCAGTAGAGAAGTTAATTGTCCAACAAGCTAGAGTAGATTTTGAGACAGTCGAACAGGCAAATGCTAGGATTAGGAATTACAGGTACAAAATTAGCATTTGCAGGAAGAATTGAAATTGGCAACAGAAAATGCATTGCATCATAAAGAGGCAACAGACGAGTATACAGAAGAAGGGAGACATATCTACGAGAATATAGACAGAAAAATAACGCAATGGATCTAAACGCAATAGCTAAGACCGTGAATAATCTGGTCCCATTATTCTCGGGAACCGACTCGCCAACGGAGGCTTACAGGTTCATTCAAGGGTGCGATCTTGCAATAAGAGCGTTCAATGCTAGTGAGTTACCACGCGTTTTAGACTGTGTTAAATTGAGATTACACGGGGATGCTTTTGATTTGTGCAGAGGAAGACAATTTGCTAATATTGAGGAATTTTACCCATTAATTAAATCCAATTATTTAAGGGAAACAACTTACAATTCAATTCTAATGGAATTGTCGAAAGTGTTCAAGAGCCAGTGAAAAAATTACAAGCATATGCAAGAAGATTAAGTTCGATAGAGGCAAGAGGTAAGTATTGTATAGGAGAAGAGGCAGGTTTGTTGCGTCAATTAAATAAGGTGGTGGTGACGGCCTTTAGGGTAAGATTGAATGACCCAAGCTTAAAACTAGTGGTGATGACTATGAAGGGCAAGAATTTAGCCGAGTTAGTGACTAAGGCGGCCGAAATAAATTATATGTTGAGAAGCGCAGGTCAATATGGATCCAGGGTCACAACGCGGAAACAGGTGTATGCGATAGTGGACGAACCAAGGAATGTTGACAGGCAGGTTAGCCAAGATCGAGGGGATATAGATAGATTCTATCCAAATAATAGTAGTAGAAAACAAAATTTACCGGACAAAGATGCTAGAACCCGATGAGGGATGAGTGTCTTACAAGGAAAAACACTCCATACTGCGAAAAATTCCAGGAATATGGTCATGAAAAAGGGTGGAATTGTGCCTAAGAATGCTGGCCTAGAAATAGACAAATTCAAGAGAAGAGCTTTGAGAGTAAAAATAATAGAGGAGTCAATACGGTAAACCCATTCAGAGAAAATGGGGGGAAGAATTTCGGTAGGGACCAAAGACCGGTAGTGCAATGCAAATGGTGTATCAAAATAGGACACACGGAAGGGGATTGTTACGCAAATCTTTTTGCGTCAGGGTTACAGACAGGGAAACTTCCAAGGGCCCAGCAAAGGCCATTAAGCTGGGAACAGAGCAGTAACAGAGAATTCGACGTCTGAAAAGATTGTGAATATCTGTACATCTAAGCCAATAGAGAGTGTAGTAACAGAGAATTTGACATCCCAAGAGATTGTAAATATCTGCACACCTCAGTCAGTGGAAGTAAAGGAAGAGTTAACCCCCAACGAAATTATAAAGGACTGCATATCTAAGCCAGTAGAAGGTGGAGGATATTTAAGCCAAGAGAAGGTGAGTATTATCGCAGAGTTAAAGATAACAATTGGGTTTCCTTTAACAACATCAAAATTTTTTTATAATATGATAACCATCATGCAAATTATTCTGTATGTAATTAATATGGTAAACGTGGGAGAAACGTTAAGAAATATAAAAGAAACAATGAAAAACAAGAAGATAAAGGTTATTGAGATACTTGAAATGATAGTACGTAAAGTCAAAGAGACATTAATGGATAAAATAAAAATGTTTAATTAAAATAAGCCATGTTGTTGCTGGCACAGAAATCTGACCATGAAGAAGAGTAAGAGGGGGGGGGGGGATGTTTTGGCGTCTCCAAAGTGAATGATTTGTTTGTAGAAATTCCTTGCAAGAATGCTATAAATGGACGACTCATTCCACTTGTAGTTTCGGGAGCAGACACGAGTTTGGTTAAAAAAAGTGCGTTAGAAACAATTGGAAATAGAAGCAAAGAAATAAAAGATTTCGGTGGAGCGGTCGGAGGCTTCATCAAGACATTGGGTGCGTTTAAAATTTCATATAGCGGAGTTGAGAATCTATAATCACTATACTAAAATCACTAGAACAAGGATTACCTGCAGATGGAATACTAGGAAGAGATAATTTGTGGAACAGAAGTATACTAAACACAACATGGGAAAAATAATTGCATTGCTACAGTTGAGACAAGAAAATGAGTTGAGAGGAGACAAACATTTAATTAAATATAATGAAGAAATAAAGATTAAAGCGCGAACCGCGCAAATAATAAGAATAAAAGTGAGCACAAAGATTCCGGTAGTAGTAGGACATAAACAAAAAATTGAGCCAGGAGTTTATTTAGGAGAAAGTTTAACCAACGTAGTTAACAATGCAGCATGCATATCAGTTTTGAATGCGACGAAAAGGGATACGACTGCACCGAGAAATTATAAAATAGAATTTTCGAATTTTAATATGTATAAAACAGATAATCACACGATATACAGCGTAAGGGAACATAACGTAAGAGAAGAATTAAAAAATTAACAGAAACAATTAAATTGGACACAAATTTAAATACAGAGGAACGGTCTTCAATAGAGAATTTATTAACTTCTTACTATGATATTTTTCTGTTAGAAGGAGATAAATTATCATATACTCCTGTTTTAAAACACGAAATTCAGGTCCAAGCAGATCAGCCGCCAATAAATCAGAAACAGTATAGATTACCTCAGGCCCATAGGGAGGAAATTTAAAACCAAGTAGAACAGCTTTTGCGAGACGACATAATTAGGCCAAGCAAGTCACCTTGGAACTCGCCATTACTATTAGTGCCAAAGAAAGCAAGAAGTAATGGAAAGAAAAATTGGAGGTAAGTCATAGATTTTAGAAAGGTAAATGACGCCACCATCAAACAAGTCTTTCCAATTCCAAGAATTGATGAAATATTAGATCAATAAGGACACTGTAGATATTTTTCAACTCTATATTTGGCAAGTGGGTACCATCAAGTCCTCGTAAGCAAAAGTGATAGAGAAAAAACAGCGTTTAGTATGGCATTTGAGCACTATGAATTCAATAGAATGCCATTTGAACTCACCGGAGCTCCAGCAACTTTCCAAAGGTTGATGAATTATATACTGACGGGATAACAGGGAATAGATTGTTTTGTATATTTAGATGACGTAGTTATTTATGGCAAAAACTTGCAGCAACACGAGGAAAGACTAACGCAAGTATTTCATAGACTAAGGGAAAATTGTTTAAAGTTAAATACGGAAAAGTGTGAATTTCTTCGTAGAGAGATATCCTACCCAGGACATAAATGTTCGGAGCTGGGGGCCTTGCTAGACCGACAAAAGTTAGAATACGTAAAAAATATTCCAATGCCAAGGAATAGCAAACTATTACAGGAAATTCATAAAAAATATGTCACAATTGCCATCCCCCATAAACAATTTATTGAAGAAAGACACAAAGTTTCAATGGTCAGAAAAATGTCAAGAAGCATTTGAAATGATAAAAGAAGCTATAACTTCATCACCCGTGTTAGCCTATCCCGATTTTGAGAAACCATTTTTACTAACGACTGACGCAAGTGGGGAAGCGATAGGAGCAGTTTTGTCACAGGGTGAAGTAGGAGAAGACAGACCAATTGCCTTCGCAAGTAGATCATTAAATAGCGCAGAAAAAAGGTATTCGACAATAGCAAAGGCATTATTAGCAATAGTATGGGCAACAAAAAAATTTAGAGCATATTTATTAGGTAGGCCATTCAAAATTTACACGGATCACCAACCCTTGAGAGGCATAGCAAATCTGAAAGATCAGATATCAAGATTAGCAAGATGTAGACAGAAGATGTCTGAGTATGACTTTGAAATAATATATAAGCCAGGAAAAAGAAATTTAAATGCAGACGCGTTAAGTAGGATACCACAACCAGAGCAGGGTGTAAGATTAGTACAAACGAGATCGAGGACCAGAATAAACGAGCAAGAGGATAAATCAGAGAATATCCAAAAAATTGAAAGCATGCAGGAAAAAGAAACATTAGGTAGAGAACAAAAAGGAAAAATTATAACGGACCCAAAAGTGATAGAAACAATACTGAATGATTTTCACGATTGACCATTAGGAGGCCATCAAGGAGCTTTAAACACACTGTTTAGAATAAAAAAAGAATACAGGTGGAAAGGAATGCAGAAACAAATAAAAGAATTTGTAAAAAATTGCAAGAAATGTCAAGTAAACAAAAGTTCTAGGTTAACTAAAATGTCGATGGTCTTGACGGATATACCAGCACTACCATTCGATAAAGTTTATATGGTGGGTATTCTGCCAGAGACAATATCTGGTAATAAATATATATTAACATTCCAAGACGATTTTTCAAAATACATAGTTTGTGTTGCAATACCAGACGCGGAGGCAAGCACCGTGGTAAAAGCATTTTTTAACGAGATTGTGACTCGTCACAATGTGCCAAGAGTGTTAATAAACGACAATGGCTCAAACTTTATTTCACGTCGTTTCTCGAACGTATGTAAAATGTTAGTTGTAAAGAAAATGCATATTACACCATACCATCCGCAATCAAATGGTTTACTAGAAAGGAGTCATAGACCTTTTGCGGAATATTTGCGAAGTTTCGCGAAAGAAGATGGGTTAAACTGGGATCAATGGTTGGCAAGTGCGATGCATGTACATAACAACACAGTACATGTATCAACAAAGCAGACGCCTTTTCGAACAATGTTCGGTCTTGATTCCGAAATGCCGACCAATTTGAAACGCAAATGTGGGCCGGTATATAATGCCGAGGATCCTTCAAAGGTATTAAAGTACCAGATCCAAAGAGTGCATGAGCTAGTAAGACAGAATCAGGAACGTGCGAAAGAAGCCTCAAAAAAGCAATATGATAGTGCTTTAAATCCAATAATGTTTAAAATCGGGGGTACTAATGAAAAATCAGAGTAGGAAAAACAAATTTTCACCAATATGGATAGGGCCATACGAGGTGGTAGGAATTAGAAGTGCAGTCACATCCGAAATTTTAATCAGAAATAAAACGAAGAAAATCCATAACAATTTACTCAAACTGTTTCATAGCAATTAAGAAAATAAATGACTATCGAAGATAAATAAAGTACAGAAGAAATGGCAACTTATAAAAAGTAAAAACTAAAATGAAATTAAATGGAAAAGGAAAGGAAATAAATCCAGCGAGGAGAATAATTGTGAAAAAGAATATGTAAAAGAGAGAGTATGTAAGTAAGTAAGTAAGTAAACGAGAGAATAATGATGAAATGAGGATAAATAAAGAAAAAAAAAAATCAATGAGGAAATAACATTAAAAGAAAGATTTAGGAAATAAAAATGCCGCCAAAGGACAAGAAAAAATTAAGAAAAATAAAGAAAATTCAGAAAATCCTGAAGAAGTTTTAGAAGGGCAAAACAAAGAAACGGTAATGCTTGCCGACCAACAAGAAATCAAGAAACTAGAAACTTATGTAGGTAATAAATGTCAGATAAATAATGTTTTCAAACCAGGGAAGATGCAAAATAATGTAATAAATTACAATAGAAAAAAATAATTTCTTTTAAAAAGAATTAAAGGAAACCAAATTAAGAAAAAATTAATTTTAAAGCCAATTTTAAATTGTGCTTACATAGAGAAAAAAATTTTTTTTAAATAAAATTAAAAACAAGAATAGAAATATAGTAAATGAAATTGCTCATTCAGAGGAAAAAGGAAATATAGGAGAGAACACAAACTGTTAAATAAATTTTAATAATTAATTAAAGTCGTAACAAAATACGTTCCGAAAAAGTTTGAAAAGAAAAGCAAATAAATCAATGAAATTAAAGTCAAGTGAGGGGGAAATTGAAATGAAAAAAATAAAAAAAAAACCAAATTAGTCATCGTAGTAATTCATGAATTAAGTTCCGGAAAACTTAAATAAAAAGAAAGAAAAGAAAAACGAAGAAATATTGCCTGATATTAAATGAATATCAGAGTAAAGAAAACTATGTATATATCGGTAATAGTAATATTAAAAATCTAAGATAATTTACGACTTCCTCTTAAATTCTAAAGTAATTCTGAAGTAAGAAACGATGCCATATCTAAGTCGTTTCATTTTGGAAAAAAATATACAAGTGCGTTTCACGTATTAGAAAACGCAGTATTATAGATGAAAGAACCAGCATTGAATTGTCGAAGAGGTCAATTAGAAAGAAATTAAAAAAAAAATAAATCCTCTAATAAAATTTAAGATACGTAACGGGACGTAAAAGAAATAAACATGTAAGAAGGTCGATTAAATTACAGCATATTTGTAATTACAAAATAATGTAGCATTTAAAGAATTTGATTTATGAATAAATTTGTTAAAATTATTTCGAGTATCAAAGAAAATATAATTCGAAAGGCAAGCTAGCGAGCGACAGACTTGAACATCGTGGGATATCCAATCCTGATAAAGAGATTATCGCTGGTGACAACATTATTGAAGTAATAAAAGTATTGCTTAATACATGAACGAGTAAGTCGTCCATCAGAAAGTATCAAATCATCTTAATAAAATATGAAAGCTTCAGTGACCTGATAAAATTTGTGAGATCTGGATTATATTGCGGATCAATATAGGGCTGTGTTTAACTAAACAGTTGATTTACATTTAAAAAGTTTTGAAACCAATCTGCTTTAAATAAGAAGCAATAAAGTTTCGACGTAACCTTAGGTACCTTTACCCTTATTTGACAGAAATCTAAAAGAGGTATATCGCTGTTATGACAAAACTGAGAAATTCTCCTGTTTAGAAACATGATAAACAAATAAAAGCTGCTGACTTTTTCTTTAAATGCCTGTTAAATAGTAAGACTGTTGTTTAGCAAAAGTAAGCAATCAGTGAGAAACTATTGAAGCTGAGAAATATACTCTTTTATGTGAACCCTTAACACAAGGAATCTTGAAAAAAATGGTTTGATCTCTTGTATATTTTCAAGAGGAAAAAAATGTTTGAAATATAATCAGGATGTCCCGCAATTGAGTGCAACTATTTACGGAGCTGAAATGTAATGTCGAGCTGAGAAAAAAATCGTACGGGAGGGGGGGGTCTCTTTTCACATTCTTAGGAGCTACAGGGTTAATTAATATTTCACGACCTTGATTCACGTTATTGTTTCTAGCACACAAACTACTACCAAGAACTACTACCAAGAACTACTACCAAGATACAGTTAAAACCAAAAAATCCAACCAACTCGAAAGCAGTTCAATGTTCAACACTGTACCCAAACTTCACAACTTTTGGCGCAGCAAAAACTAGACGACAAAAATGATCTAATGATGGTAACAATTCATCACGTCAACTCATCATTCAATTCACACGCTCCTAACAATGATCAACATGACAAAAGGTCCAGATGCTTGTAGTTACACAAAAAAATCGTCATCAGCGCCGGTTATAGGATAAGTTCCTGAAGAACGGGGTAGCTGCTCAACATTCGGTCGCTTACCTTAATGATTTGCTATTTTTACATATTATTTATTTTATTTTAAGAGAAGATCTGTCGATCATTATTTAAAAAGAAAGAAAAAAAGCGAAGAAAAATTTTAAAAGTATTTGTTAAAGAACGTATATCGACCTTCCAGAAAAGATTAACGACCCTATGTCTATATATATGAAAAAAAATAGAAGGAAAAGTAAGGGTGGTAGCACCACTAATTGCCTAGAATAAGAAAAAAAATTTATAAGAATTGTGAATTTAGAAGTTAGTATATACAGAAAATATAAAGCATAACTGCAATTAAACTATTAAAATTTTACAAGAAAGAAACAAGGAATCATTTAAAGAAAACGACTTAAGCTTATTTACGAAATAAATGACAATTAAGAAACTATGGTTGTAAGCTTAGAATGAAAGACGTTCAAGCAATGCAAAAGAAATATTGATAGCAAACAGAAAAATTAAGCAAGAATATATTATTCAAAAGAAATAAGGAAATAATTAAAATATATTTCATGTTATGCAGGGTAACAACATCCAAGACAAACATGTATATATAGTTTAAAGAAAGAAATAACACACGTTTGATATGTCGAAAAAATTATGGCTGATAGATAGCATAATTTTTTCTTTGTCAAAGGTGGGAGGAATGTTGTGACTCAGTCGTCACAAACCAGTTATAACTTTAATGAATTAATGCCGATAGCAAATATATACTAACCTTGATCACGAATTGCGGCATGCATAAACAGATAGTAAAATAAAACGCAGCACAAATTGCTTTAAGCACCGATCTACCTTAATTCATGATACCAGGCATGATCCAATTACGACAAACAGAAGCACTTCAGAGCGCGTAGCGCAATATTATGCAAATAACTATGCGGAAATGAATGTCATCATCAATGGATTAACGCATGCTAGGCATCGTTAGCCACTATACTCAGTTTATAAATGTTTTTTTGCTTACACTTCTAAGCCTACTTTAATGGGTTCAACAACTAATGCATGCTCTGCTTAAGGCTTGTGATACATTAATTGTATCAACAATTTTGGTTCTTAACAGTAGAACCACTTTTTGTCATCATCTACACATCATCTAACACATCACATACACACATCTACATAAAAATTCGTTTTTACTACTTCTGCTGCCAACGGATAATTTTGAGCTTGTTTTTCAGCGAGCGCTTGCAAGGTGAACATAGCGAAGTATGGTGCAGAGGTTGTACCATAGGTTATCGTGGTGAGCTAATAGCACTTTAGTGGATGTGATGGATCGTCTCTCCACCAAATAAGTTGATATTTTTGGTGGTCATTGTCCACCCATATCTGTCGGTACGTTTTTTCGATGTCGGCTGTAAAAGCGAATCTAGGGAGACGAAAGCGTTGAGACTACGTCTTCTTGTATGACTGAGCCTGTTGTCAATATTTCATTTAACGATAAATTGTTTGATGTTTTCGATGATGCATCGAATACAACTCTAAGTTTAGTTGTTGAGCTGTCTGGCTTGAGGACGGCATGATGTGGTAGGAAATAATGTGAACCTTTGATGTTATCTACCGCTATTTCCTTCATATGACCGAATTTCTCATACACTCGCATAAAGGCTACAAACTGAGTCTTGAGCTCAGGATTTTTTATTAGTTTGCGTTCAATGGCTGTGAAACGCTGTAAAGCTATGTCTTTTGATTCACCGAGTTGATTTGGATCGTGCTGAAATGGTAACTTCACCACAAATCGACCGTCAATGCGTTGGTGAGTCCTTTGAAGAAAATCCTGTTCACATCGTCCTTAGGCCGCAGTTAAGTTGATCATACTTGAGCAGCGTTCTTCCATCCGCCAGAATTTTTCTATTCGGTGCAGATGCCACAAGTAATAGCTGTGCTGGGTGAATCTGGTTTAATATATTCACCACCAACTTTCCAGCCGAACAGAGTATTTTGAAGCACAGGCCGTTCATCTCCTAGTGGTATTTGTCCAACGCATAGTATTGAATAGAAGATTCCTGCCCAAGGAGTAAATCGATGCCTGTATTCATAGAAATTGGGGTCAGCTAATTGGAAGTTGCTCGGAATTTTCCAATCGAATATATTGATGCTGTTGATGGTTGATTAGAACAATCTCTGCTAGAATTTAAGCTTCAATTCTCTTGGTGAAGCCAGTCATCCTTGATTGCAGCTGCAAATTTACCCTTTCAGCGGTACGGCTCTGTGTTTGGCCTATGCCTTCTATCCCAATGGTGCACTGATTCCTTTTTACACGAATTTTATTCACAAGCCGCCTTGATATGAAGTTAGCTTGTGAACCGTTGTCTAATAGTGCTTGGCAATGAATTTGATGTCCCAACTTATCAATTATGGTCACAGAAATCGTACTGAGTAATACTATGGTTGATTGTATTTGCCAATCTTCAACAGCTGTAAGTGATACCGGAGAGCTCTTCGTTGTTTCAGGAGACTGCAACTGGTTGACCTTGATTAATGTCTGCGATGCTTGTGAACCTCCCAAATAAAGCAATGTGTTGTGTTTCTTTTGAAATTTTGTGCAGGTGTCTGACATGCAAGATTTGGCATTTTGTCCACTTTTCAGGCAGTTTACACAGTACTTTGCCTTTTGGACTGCATTTAACCGCTAGCTTGGTGTCATCCTGATAAAGTCTTGACACTGGAACAACTCATGGTATTGGTTGCATGTTATGCAAGTTGAACCTTTCGCCACTGAGACACTTAACGCCTGATAAGCCTTTCGTCACCCTTGTTATGTCGTATCCTTGTCTTCTTCCTAACGCTTCCAATGACTAGAACCTTAGTTCAAGGAAATTCAGGAATTCTTTCAGAGATGATACTGCCTTCGGTCTTGTTAATAATTGCTCCAATAATGAGTGAGTGGACTCGTGTAGATTTTGGGCAAGGATGTAATTGTAAGGATATATAATAGAATGGGGGAGCAATGTCGGTGCTCACTCCTAGGCCTTGAAGAGTCATAATGCACTCTTTGGTGGTGTCGTGGAGTAGTTTGATCGCTGTGGCATGATCATTGATGATTGTTGGTTGAGAGAGTAGTCTGCTTAATGTTGCGTTAATCAACCGAGCGGAGGATTCTCGTATCGATCTTTTACCACCGCCCAAGCTGCCTCGTAATCCTTTGCTGATGATGTGAAATGCCGAATTAGTCCCTTCGCCTGACCATATAGGCTGGACTTCAAAAACCACATCTTTTGACAAGCCGGAATTGGTTACTTGTCGATCAGTTCCATAAATAGATTGTGAAACTGTCTACAATTGTGGTAGCTTCCATCTAATTTTTGCAGTTCGATCTTACGCAGTTTAAGTCCTGATGCCATCATGTTTGCTGTTTGCCTGTTGAGGGCAATAGGGGGGACTAGAATACTTGATAGTGCTGATTCTTGGGCCAAATCCTGAAGCTGGAAGATCTGCGCAGTGATTGTTTGCTCGATCTATTGAAGTATTGAATCCTTCCCCGATCGAAGTTCCCGAAGAATTTAGCGGTATGTTATGAAAAAGTATAAACCACTTTGTTTTGGCTATAAGTTTTTTCATTGTGGAAATAACAAATAAATTTCACGTAGTAATATTGTGTTTGACCTTAATTGATACAAAACTTGACCATAAACATAGTTTTAGTTGTCTTTTTGCGGTTTGTGATCCGTTCGTTTTATTAGGTGCATTTTTTTAGTGATAAAAATTAAAGCAATATATCCAATAAAATTATATATATTATATATTTAACGGTTGTGACGTTGCACGACCGACCTCTTTCCCCATGTCACACTTCGACTCAAATGTTTAACCCCTCCCCACCACTAAACATGGCAAAAAAGATACACACACAATTTTAAACTTACCGTTTTAAAGAAAACCGTTATTTTTCTGCTCAAAACTTTTGAGATGGGAACAGTAATAGATAATTGTAAATAAGATAATTACTTGCAAGTAGAGAATACATTTTAGGTCTGTTTCCGTAGACATTGTTGAGTAATAGTATAGTAAAGTTCAATGATAGAGAGTAAAATTTAATTTGAGAATAATGTCAAAAGAACGGAAGCGACTTCTAGCTAGTTTCAAGAACGAAAACAGCTGATTGCCTATTAAACCAGTGCCAATTTGAACTTGTTACAAACGCAAACGGCGTCGATTTTTTTTATATACAAAAAAAAAAACGATATCGCCATTTTCAGCTCTTGAAAGGACTTTGACCGAGCTTCTTATAATCAATTGTGTTGTGTGTGTTGTGAAATGTTTGAACACAAAGATTCGAGAGCTGGACCTAGAAGTTTTATGACGACTCCGAACGGCATATGTTCTCAAGAAGCTTTTCATGGCAGTTTCTACTCTCTGAGGTTTGCCATTGTCTGTAGAGAGGTTACGGCCAACAAAAAAATTAATTCAATTAAAAAACTTTCTGTGTAAGGTGGGACTCGAACCAGGGTTCTCTGGCGAATGGGCCACACACTCTATCCACTGTGCC
This sequence comes from Coremacera marginata, assembly GCA_914767935.1. Lineage (NCBI taxonomy): Eukaryota > Metazoa > Arthropoda > Insecta > Diptera > Sciomyzidae > Coremacera > Coremacera marginata. Next base: position 92,433,518 of record OU612044.1, on the reverse strand, counting down.
ACATCCACCGTGCAGTATTATATTATAAATTATGTTTAAATTTAGGCTTTTGACGTAGAATTATGTTTTACAGCGCAGTTTGTATGGGGGTATTTTCACAAAATTTTTCGAGGCCATGCTAACGTTTTTTCGGGGACACTTTAGGGCCTTATACAACCTTTAATATTCATCGTACAGAGATAAAATTTATGCCAAAATATAACTTATTTTGTGCATAAAAGGAATATTTAACTTTGGATTTTGTCGCTTCTTTAATAAAGCCGCACTATAGCAAAAGAAAAGAAGAAACATTCACATTTTCGTATGAGAAAAATGCATTGATGATTCAGTTGCTGATGACGTTCATATGCTTGTTGCTTTAGTTAGTGCCGAAATCCCAAATGCAACATCGTGTTGTTTGTTGAATAGATTCTCTTTATGAATTTCTGAGAGCTTTCCAAGCAATGCATACGTATATTAATGCTTGTGCCGAGAAGAAACTTTCAGTCTGCTGGCAGACTCCAATCAGTTAGGGTAGTGTCGCTTTGTCCGTCTGATGCCTGACGTTGCAATATGAAGAAGCGATGCATAGTTCTTTATATAAGTTTATATTTGGTATTTAAAAAACGCAGCCCTACTACATAAAAACCATTATATAAATCAAGAATCGTAACGGCTTGTGTTGTTATTAATGCGTATGTATGAAGTGTTTGCATACATATATTTCTTTCGTTTTTGTAGTGTGTTATTGTTTTTGTTAATCTTCAGCAAGATTAATAAAATAAATAATACATAAATAATATACAAAATTATATTACTACTATGCTGGTGTACATATACGGAGACTGGAGGCTGGCATGGTAGTAATGCTATCAAAAATTTATTGTATTTTTAAAATATAATAAATTCGATTAATTTATTGAACTTATTTTATATATATAACATATTAAAAAAATATTATGTTTGTTCAAATTTAAATTTACAACAAAATTTAAAATATATATAAGTTTTTTACAGGAAAAATAATAAACTCATATTATTCCGAAATATTTATTTAAATTTATTTACCAGCATAAAAATTAACAAGAACAACAAATTTATTAACAAATATATCAAACAAAAATTCTACGTCCACACTTTCGATACTATCGCAATTGTGTCTTTTTTGGTCATATTATTTTTCATATTCAAATAAAACCAATTTTAATTTAATTGTTTTTCCTCCGGTGTCAATTTTAACTTGATATTTTATATTTTTTTATATGTATTGATATTTATTGATATTTAGCAATTTGTAAATTTCTTTTTTATCGCATAACATAAGCAAACAACAAGCGACAAATTGACATTTGCTTGTTCTCATACAGCTGGAACAAATTTCTTCTAGCTCATTTCGAGCAACATTCGAGCTCGAAAGAGCAATTTTTGCCTGTTCTTCTAGCTAGAAAAGTACGAAAACACGTTCTATCACATTTCAAGTTATTACAATCGGGTACGGAAACAGACCTATTGTCTTCAAAAAAGTTCCACAGTAGCTGCAGTTATTTCGGCGACCATATGAGCAAGTGTAAGTTCATTAAGGAAAACAAGCAAAACATTATTTTGTCTCCATTTTTTAAATATACTTGAGCAAGTGTCAAAATTCACTGCCTTTGAAATATCTAGTAGAGCTGCAAGTTCTAAAATGTTTCGGTTTGGCCGTATTGAATTTTCCGAGCTTCAGTGTTTGGTCTTGTGTTTGCGGTCTAAAAAATGAATTTTGTATCATTGAAAAATTTGATTTGTTTCGTTCAGCTTCGTTAAATTACGTTTGTTCATTTTGGGCAACAACAATGAATTGCATTAAAGCCAATATTTTCGTCTCTACTCGTTATGGAGAAACTCATCTATAGGCAGAACCAAAATAGACGAAACGAGACGATTGCAACTTGCCGAACGTCTGACGAGTTGAGACGTTAGCAGTTCGGTTCTTACGGAACAAAACGTATGTACAAGCTGTTTCGTTCAGATTCGTTAAATTACGTTTGTTCATTTTGTGCAACAACATTGAATTGCATTACAGCGAACATTTTTGTCTCTACTCGTTACGGAGCAACTCGTCTATTTTGGTTGGGCCTTAACTCTGCGGACAGGGTTGCATTGGAGAAAAATAGGAAGTATTAATAATAAAATTTTTTATTGAAAATAAAGTTTTCCTTCTTAAAAAAATTTTTTAGCCTTTAAATGTAAAATTTATTACTTTTGCTTCGGTTATTTCAAAATTTATAAGCACAAATAACCGCCCCAAATTTTTGAAATGTCAAAAAATCTGCATGGGAGTCATTACAGAATAACAGATTTTTTTTCATAACAGATTGTGCCGAATAGGTCAGAATATCCGTAGTTTTACTCTTGTATATCGTACCTAATTAATAAAAACATACCAAAAAAACGAAGGTACCAAAAATAGTAACAATGTACGCAGTAGTGCAACTATGAATGCAATCTTGTTGACAACGCCCAAAGTCATCTTCTGATTGGTCAATATAAGGGTAAATTATACGGTTCATACATTGTAAGAACCATTCAAACCAGCGCTTCCCAAAAAAGTACAATTGTGGTATAGTACTCTTCTCATAAAAGGATTTTATTTTCTGACACTATTATTTATACATGGCTTTATTTTCTGACACGTAATTTTTTCCTCACCTTTTTGAATTTATTCAAATTTTGTTTTGTTTTTGTACTGTCGTCTTTCGTTCCATTTGGACGAAAATGGTGAGACATCAAATGCTCACTTACTGTCCAACCTAAATTGAGGCGCGTTGCGTTGCGTTTCCTAGCGCCACGCAAATTATGTATGAGCGCTACCTAGTGAAATGGTGAGTCAAGGTTTTTGACTCGTTAACTCGAGTAAAACTCGAAATGGTTTACTTTGAGAATTCATTATTCGCAAATATTTTTTCAAAATGCTAAGTGGCTCCAAAGTTAAAACCAAACTAAATCGAGTTTTCTGATTTAAATAAAATCCTGATTTTTCGGCAATTTGTTCTTCTTATCTATAGTAAACCATATAATCAAGTTTTTCGTCAACTCTTAACCTTAACTTAATACTTAACCGTGTTATATTCATATTTTTATTATGCAAGCCCAATTCTTAATTGTAAGAATTTTTTCTTGAATAGTTTCTTATATCTTTACTATGGAATTTTCATTAAAAATTTACACATCGAAATAAAAAAATCAAAAATAACAGAGTTCGTAATAACGAACTGTCTGTTTCTCTAATAATGAGCAAAAACCCACTTACTCGCTTGTGCATTGGTGACTCGTTAATTGGAATGAGTCGGCTTTTTCTTACATTCGCTTATAGCGAGCTAAAGAATAGTAAACTCAACTTCAAAATTCTGACTCGCTAACTCCTAAACTCGAGTTTCTATTCTTGTCAAAATTATTCAGGCTCGAGTAACTCGAATCGATAAAGTATTCGACTCGTCACATCACTAGCGTTTCCCGAACTAAACGCTGCATGATAATCGAATTGAGTTGCGTTAGTGTGTTGCGTGTTTGGGTAGGCTTCATTAAATATTTGTGCATGAACCAATTTTGACACTTAACAGACGCAAGTGCACCCATTTATGCTGGACTGCCAGCCATCTAAATGCACATGCAACACTGTGTTGGAAATTCGAGCATGTTCATTCGTCACTTTTGAACACTCGTCGCTCAATAAATTAATAAATACATACTTTTTATAAATAATTCGCGTACTAAAACATATATATTGCTCGTTCTTAAGAGACCCAGACCGAAAAAGAAGCCAATTACCAAAACATGACTTACCCTGCACTGTCAGATGGCTAGAAAAATATTTCGTCGTTACAAATGTGAAGTTGCGAATCTGAAAATCGATAATTGTCAGAAGAGCAAAAAACACCTTTTTTACTCAACTCAAAAGTAAGTACAGGCTTAGCGTATGTCCAAGACGCATTGCTTATAAATTGTTTATCCGACGCTTCAAGTCGATTTGATCACTATCGCTTTGAGTCAGAACGATTTTATGCCTCGTGTTTATGCGCAAGCAGCAAGCGGTTTCACTGAAAACGGTATTTTTTTTTTCTTAAATAACAATTGTAGCATATAACGATCTTAAAGGTAGGTATTTTCAGTTTTACAGATATCAACAGTTCTTAACAGGTCAGACAGAAGGAAGGGGTAGCACGCTTTGACTCGCGGCTCTTGCTCGTCGGCTAGTTTTCCATCTTTCCGATAAAAATACCCAAACTACGAAATTATTACTTTAAATTAGCGTGCTGAGGAAGAGAGAAAAAGGGGAGAAGAAAGGACACAAAAAAACAGGTTCATTGCTTTTATAAAATTAGTGTCAAGAAAATTATATGTTTGTTGTAGAGATGACATCAGAACAATACTTTGCCCACCCAGCCATGATCAGACCTTTTACCAACTACATAGAGTACTGATCCCTTTAACCATGTCAGACCACTGTCGACATGCAGAAAATCAAAATATTCTTAATTTAGGTATTCATTAATATTGTTTTATTTAACATAAGTATCTTAACGCATAACTACAAAATTGTAACCTATTATGTTATTATAACTAGAATTATATTTATTACAGAATTTTTAGCACTAATATACATTTCTTTTATTGATTAAAAAATAGAGTTTATATAAAAAAAAATGCCTTAATTAAAATCCATGGGAATATATAGGTAAGTAAGCAAAAATCATATATAACTTTAGTGATAACACAATGCAAAAAGGTAAGTAGGAAGACTTTAAAAACATCCCAAGTGGAAAGAAAACATTATTAAAAATATTTAATTAATTCAAGGACTACCAAAAAAAACTATTCATTAAAACTTTTGATTTCCATTTTTAATGCAAAGGTAAGTAAGAAGATAAAAAATTTTAGGTTATAGAAATTAAGAAAGAATCATCATCTAAAAATACTAATTCTAAGCTTTATTTAATCAAAATTCGGACATATCGAAAAATTTAAAAAAAAGGTAAGTAATTAAAATTTTAATGTACATAAGAAAAAAAAAAATAGTAAAAAAAATAGTTATTATAATATCCGCTTACTTTTAAACAAAATGTAATCGATAAATTACGGAAAGTTCGCAAAAATAAGTAATTAGCATAAAAAAGTAAAATAAAAATATGTGAGAGTGCAAGGGTTAAGCCTGCCTTTAAATTTAATTGAAATAGCAAAAACATAGTAAAACAGCTGTTTGCAATTTAAAGAAATTCAAGTTCAAGGTTACACTGACCTAGTTTCAAGAACGAGTTTAGTTCTAATTAGTCACTCTCACTCTCACACACATTATTGAGGGAAAAAATATATATAAAAGAATATCATAAAAAAAATTACATGCTCTCCTTATTGAGTGCTTTTTTTTACGAGGCTCCTACGAAGAAGCTGTGGACTCAAATTTTAAAATTAAGTTGCATGAGATATTTTTTTAAGAGCACTAATATTCACTTTAAATTTTTGCTCAACTTAAAGTTTAACTTCATCACTAGTTTTAACCTTCAGCTGTAGATTTTGCATGTTAAATTATATTTAGCATAACATTTAGATTAAACTTTCTTATGCATCAAGGATTTTAAGTACAAATTATGAGTATGGTAAAGTAGTAATATTAAAAGTGGTAAAGTAGTAGGTTAAGAGGAAAAAAACAGAAAAAGTCTCTTGCGAGAAATTATTTTACGCATATTTATAGTAAGTAGTATGTGTACATAACTTTTTTTCTTTTTTTCTGCAATTAAATTTTGTTAAAAAAAACTATATTCTTAATTAATTCCCTTTTTTTCCACTATAAATTCTATTTATCTACTTTTTTTTGTATTAAGATAATTTCTTCTTTTTTCAAATTCAATTAAAGCATAATTTATAAAAATTTATAATTTCTTTGCATAATTGTGCGCCACGTTTACAAATAAACCAGATGTATTCATAAATATATGTTACGTTCTGAATTTTACCGCACATTAAAAAAACCGATGTTTAGCTTACAATTGACGAAAAAGTACTGCTCACCACGTTGCTGACCTATCCCAATTAAGATGACAACTAGAAATCTGGATCCATGATGTAGTTCAAGAGAGTTGAAATTCCACTCGAATTGTCGCTTTAAAGAAAACTTTGGTTGAACTTATGCTTAATTAATGCAGAGTTTTGATACATTTCTTGAAAGATTTTTACAGAGGTTTTCTTCAAGAATTTGTTGTACGAATTAATGAGGATTTTTAGACGAATATCATGACGAATTTCCTGAATATTTTAAATATTCTGTACCATCTCTTTGGTGAATTTTTTGACAAAATTCAGAAGGTTTTGTGCCAATCTGTATGGAGACAAATGTCTCAGTAAAAACAAAAGATAAGATAATATGCGAAAAAGTACCCGCAATCGGATGGGCACCAATAAATTAAAGAAAATTTAATTGAATAAAACTTGTTCAATGCAGGTCAGTGTTAACAGTTCCACAAAATTAATTTATCTAAAAATTTAATTTTTTCTTCTTATTAAAAATTATATTTCTTAAAAAGATTTTTTTGACATTAACTAATATGTTAAAGAAACTTGCGTGGACAAAGGAATCGCTAGCGTTTAGTGGTTTTCCGTGATTAAGCTTTGGTTTCTTTCTTTTTATTTTTAGTTAAAATTTTTATTGAATTTAATTAAACTCTTCACAATGATAAATTTAATAAAGCATTTTAAGCACATTTAAGTTTAATTTAATGATCTTTTTCCAAGATTTTGTTTTTTTTAATTTTTTTTTTTCATTAATGTGCACTCTTTGAAACCAGAAAAATAAAAGATCGAGAAACGTTTTCTTTTTAGTCAAGAAAGCTCGATCACGCCACAATTTTACCGCAAAAATTTAACATTGCGGATCTTAATATCAATCAATAACAGATCGATTCTGTGCGTTACCGGTAATAGTAATCTTGTTACCGAAATTCGTTACCGGTCTTAGTTATCGGTATTCTGTGCACTCGGTAACGCTGTCAGACGTCATAAACTCACCTTATTGAAATAGAGCACTTTTCTTGCATCTGGCAGTTCTGTGTGATACTGTGGTGAGTTGTAAACAATGGAAAAAGAAAAGTAAGTACAAATAATTTATTGCATTATATCAATATTTACAACAATATTTGTTTTTTTTAGCAAGAAATATGCACGCACTACGCCGGCCCAGCTAAGGTTTTACATAAACTTTATTCGGACCCACCCAGAATTGCTGCAAGGGAAAAATTGTCCCACATCGCCAAATTGCATCAAAATGTTGTGGCAAGATATTGCATCAAATTTGAATGCGATGTTGGGGCCAACTAGAACCCCAGATTCTTGGAAAGAGGTAGGATAATTAAATTGTAAATATCTTCAATATAATAAGCGTTTAAACATGGTACTATTTCAGACATTTAGAAACTGGTGCAAGCAGCTGCAAGCTCGTGCGCGCAAAATTATAATTGAGCGCAATCGCACAGGTGGTGGGCAGAATTTGATGCTGGAGCTCAGCGAGTTCGAACAGCAGGCTTTAGAAGCGTTTGGCATCGCTGCTGTAGAAGGACATTCTGGTGTCACGCTTGGTTTCACGGTAAATATGATGCACAATATAAAAAAACTACTTTTTAAATGCATAGTCTTATTTTCAAGGTTTTGACGAATGCTGAAAATGGTCAGCAGCCCACAGCTGAATCCTCGCTTCCTCCCGCTCCAATTTGCTGCACTTCCTCCACCATTTTGCCTAACCCCTACGAGGTTCTGAATGTAGATATTCCATCCACTAGTCCCCTAAACACTGAAGTGCTCGAAACCCGGCGTAGCACAAAAACCTTTCGAGAGGCAGTATTAGAAATGTGCAGCAGGACATCAAGGAGCGGAAAGAGGAACATGCTCGATTAACGCAATCTCTGGCCAGCATCGCAAATGGTGTTTCTTCTATTGCAGAAGGAATTAAGGAACTGGTGTTTCTGCAGCGCCAGCATCCCTCATTATATGTGCTTTTTTTTTAAATATGTTGTGATTTTTTTTGTGTGATATTTTTTCTTTTCTTTAAGTTAATTTTAAAATGAATTGTTGAATTACTGTTTTGTTTTGTTTTATTCACATTATTAAAAAAACTTGTTTTTAGAAACATTTTTTATTTTTTAAAATGAAAGTTAATAAAGGCTAGTGAAAATGAAAATATAATTAAAATTTTTTTAAAATATATTGTTGATTAAATATTGTTAATTATATATTGACGAATCCGTTCGCCTTCGCGGTGTAAGTCTCTGCGAGTTGCAGTTGCTGGTATGTCAACGCCTTCATCAATTTCATCTTCATCCATTTGCAGTTCATCTTGTGGAGCATGTTTTATAACAATATTGTGTAAGATGAGGCAAGCGTTTACAATATTTGGCGCAGTTTCGGGGCTATAGTGCAAAGTTCGGAATTTTGAGATGCAACGAAAGCGTGATTTAGCTACGCCGAAGCTTCTTTCGATTACATTCCGAGCTTTGCAATGCATTTTATTGTATTTTTCTTCGTTTGAAGATCCTGGTTGAGCTAAAGGAGTAAGCAGCCACGGTTCGAGCGGATATCCCTGGTCACCTAACAACCAACTTCCTGTTTGAGTTGCCATGAACGTGCGCACTGGTGATGTTGACCAAATGCCAGAATCATGGCAGGAGCCCGGGAAATTCGCATTAACAGCCAAAAATCTTAGGTTGCTGTCGCAAACAGCTTCTGAATTTATGCTATAATATCCCTTTCGGTTCATGTACAAACTGCAAGGATTTGTTGGATCGTTCTTAGGTGGACAAATCATAGCAACGTGAGTGCAATCAATAGCGCCAATCACTCCCTTCAACCCAAACTTAGAATAGAATCTGGGCAATAATACAAAAAACATTACAAAACGCTAGCAGCAAACAATGTTGTTAATTTAACTAACCTGGCTTTAGTAGCCAACTGCTCCGCGTTTGTGGTTGGGAAACTTATTTCAGAAGCTCGGTATTTTACTATAAGACCAGATATAGAATTAATCGAACGTGACGCAGAAGATTGGCTCAGTGGGGCATAGATACTGTTTGCAACACACTTTTGGTACGAACCGTGAGCGAAAAACAGAAGGCAGCAGAAAAATCGCACTCCAAAGGGCAGAGAAGTGGCCTGCGTATCCTTTAGCATCAACTCCTCAACAAGCATGAAGCAAACTTCCTTTGGAAGACGAAAATGGAACTTGAATATGTTATCCGTCAAGTTAAACGGATCGCTGCTGTCCCGCAAAGTTCTCAGCTGATGCCTTCTCGAAGATTTTTCTTCTACTTCATCATCGAGAAGTAGAAGCAGCAACAGTGAAGTTGACATCGTTTTATATATAAATTTGATGAAAATTGGATTGTAAAATTTTAAAAGTAAATGAATTACTCAAAACACGACCACATATTTTAATGCAAGCAATACAATTGTCAGCTGTTTTGCTTGTTTCCACCTAAAGAGATGGTAACAATATTTACTGGTAACGCTTGGTTGCAGAATACCAAAAGGGTGTAAAAGTTACCAAAAGGTGAATTTCTTCGGTAATAAGATTAACGTTACCGTTACGTTACAGATCTAAGAATAGATCTGTAAAATAAATATGATAAAAGTTTGGAAGGAAGTAAGTTATTAAAAGGTGTGTTCAATATGAACTACTGTGGTGAGTTGCTTAATTCGACTCATAGATGGTATTTTAAACGGAAGCTGAAAACTCAAATAAGCTTCTAGTGTGAATCCAATTAAAGCGTATAAACAAAAGAAAAAAAACGGAAGTAAAACCATATTTCTGCTGCAAGCGCCATTACACAATGGAAAACAATAATAATTTCAAATTATTTCTTTCTTTATTAATCAATTCTATTAAAACAAGAAGAAATTTGCATATAAAACAGCTATAAACTGCTTAAACAAAGCCAAAGCATATGATTTCCCAAACATTTTAAAAGAACGGCCTGCTTATGCGCTATTTTAAATCGTCTTGGAAAATAAGAACCGAATTGAAATGAGGTTTTATTCAATCGGCTTGAAATTTTTAAAACGGTTTGAAATTCGATTTATGCAAAGGTTTACTTTTTATTTCATATTAGTTTTATTTCAATAAAACTTTTTATTTAATATTAGTTTTATTTTAATAAAAACTTTTTATTTAATATTAGTTTTATTTTAATAAAAACTTTTTATTTTATATCATAATAAAAAAACTTTTTATCTTATTTCACTATATTAATAGAAAAAGTTCCTTATTTTATTTTTATTTTATTATGTTTAAGCCTCGTTTTAAGTAAAATTTTTATTTTTACCTAAGTTAAGTTCCAAAATAATTTTTGTTTAAGTTTAGTTTTAAATACAAGTGTGTATTTATAGTTAAGTTAAGTTTATTATATTATGTTAAATTTTAAATAAAAGTTTTTATTTATATTTAAGTTTAGTTTTAAATAAAATTTTTGGTATCTTTATTTAAGTTTAGTTTTAAATAACATTTTTGTATTTTTATTTAAGTTTAGTTTTAAATAGCATTTTTGTATTTTTATTTAAGTTTAGTTTTAAATAAAAGTTGTCATTTATATTTTCACCAAAAATTTTATTTTTATTTAGGTTTAGGTAAATTCATTGTATTATGTGAAGTTTAGTTTATCATATTATGTTAAGTTTTTAAATAAAAGTTTTCATTATATTATATTTCGTTTTTAAGTTTTAATATATTATGTTTTGTTCTTAAGTGTTCATTACATTATGTTTTGTTTTCAAGTTTTCATTTTATTATGTTTCGTTTTTAAGTTTTCATTTTATTTTCAATATTGCTTAAACGCTGCAGAGCTTCTTTTAATATTCTTTTGTATTTCAATTAGTTATAATATTTTGGCAAATCTATACTAACTATAAAATATATTATAAATTGAACAATTATATATTATAATAAAAGGGAGTGTGTGTGAAAGCATTAATTGAAAGCATTAATTGGAAGTAGATTTGGTAATACATTTTAAAGTTAATTTGAGGATTTACTTGAGAAATATATTATTACATTTTTCGGGTGCTTTTGTTGTTTTGTATTATATGCTTTATAATGAGCTAAACACGTGCATAGTTTATGGTATTTGTTTTAATGTTAGCATTATTTAAATTCAACCTTACACCGACGACGTTACCACTTATTTACAACGCATAAACTAACCCTATCTTTGCCCGCCATCTTTTGCATAAAAAAAAAATTTAACTTAATTAGGAAAAACCTGTTGTCCGGAGCTGCTGCGGTTGTTGCATTTGTTGCCTTTGTTGTTGTGTCGGCGCTTTGACGCTACTGGGGCTTTTGCCGTTGTGGCTGCAGCATTAGAGTCGTTATTGTTGTTCTTGTGGCTGCTGCTTTTATCACCTCTCCAGGGGCAAGTGGCAGTGGCAGCGATCCCGGTTCTTAACCGCTGCAGGGACAACTGCAAGGGAGATGTTGTTGCTGAGGGCTAGATGGTGGTGCGGTGGTGGTTGCGGTAATGGGGCACCTGGGGCTGGTAGTGTGCCGCTGGATCAGTGCGCTGGGTGTTCTAAGCTGCTGCTACTGCGATGTTGTTTCCAATGGGGTGGTAGTGGTTGTTGCTGCTCAGTAGGTGACCTCCGTCCGTTTCTGCCAGGGCCGCTGCCGCTTGACGCAATGGTGCCGCTGCTATACAAGTGGCTACATGTAGTGCCGTTGCAGTTGCAGGGGCTTCTGGTTTCTACCACGCTGTCTGCAATGTCCGCTGCTGGTGCCGTATTTTGTCAAATTGCTTTGCTGATGCCACTGGCAAGCTGTTGTTTGTGGCTGCGTTGAATGCTGCCTTGAGTGCTGCTGATGTGGATGATCTGGTGCTAGGGTCGCACGCTACAAAATAGTTGCCGAGTGGTCGCCGATTCTGGTCAGTGTTGCTGTTATTGTATTGTGCCGGGTTGTGGGCGCTGGAGTTGTAGGGGTGCTACGTTTTTGCAGAACTTTCCGAAGCAAACGAAAAACTAATTGTTAAAGCTGATTTGCTCACTTTTGCACAAAAATAATAAATTTACCTTTCAGTTGCCCGCGAGTAGCAGATGTCCGCAGATTGTGACGGTGGTGGTGTGGGTGGCGGCTTTTACTTTTTCCAACGTTGTTTGTTGCTGCTAAGGTAGTCCACGTTGCCCCAATTTTCCAGAAAAAGAAATTTCTTCGGGCGGAAGTTCCCCATTTGCCTGTGGCCATTGTTACTTTGACACATTGCAAATTTTCGTTTGGGGTGTGTTTTAAAAGTTGCCTTGAACAAATGCATGCGATGGTACAATTCGCAAGGTCTTTTACCCACTTGTTTACTAAGGGTTTTCACAAGTTCACACCCAATGTGACCCTTTCAGACCTCACCAGTTCACTTGAACCATACACAACGGACGCAGTCGAAGTGCGACAGCTGGAAAAGGACTTGTGACAGCTGTCTGAGTTAAAGAAAAACTGTCAGATTTGGATTAAATAAAACTGTCTAATTCAAAAAAAAAAAAAAAAAAAATATCGATTGAATAAATCAGAAATGTCAGATTGGAATAAAGAAAAAAATGTGAAAATGGTCCGAGTTAAAAAAATAAAAATGTCAGAATTTAAATGACCGTAATTTGTCACATATGATGTGCGACGACCCGTCAAACTAAAATGTACGATACACGTTAAACTTAAATTAAAGGAACTGTCAGAATTGAATAAAAGACAAGCTGTCAAAGTCATATGTCAGCTGTCAAAGTCATCTGTCAGCCGTCACAGTAAAACGTCAACTGTCATTTAACGTGTGGACTGTAAAAGTGAAAATGTCAGCTGTCAAAGTATCTGTCAGCTGTGACAGTAAAACGTCAACTGTCATTTTATGTGTGGACTGTAAAAGTGAAAATTTCAGCTGTCAAAGTATCTGTCAGCTGTCACAGTAAAATGTCAACTGTCATTTTATGTGTGGACTGTAAAAGTGAAAATGTCAACTGTCAAAGTCATTTGTCAGCTGTCACACCTCGAACGCGCCAGCCGTGGCATACGCAGTATGTCACTCATGTTGGCAAGCGACACAGCCATGGCGAATTCTGACCTGCATGTTCGAATGTGGATTCAACTTCACAGTCAACGCCACCTTCAAACATGAAAGCCAGAAACCACCACTTAGTGTGCCGTTACAGGACTTTGTGATGTTTTCTTAGTTTCAAGCCTTACTAGAACAAAATCTCCTTCTTGAAAGTCCGAGATATTTACACTTTTACAGATTTTATTAATTCTCTTGCTTTATTAATGGAAATTTTAAGTCTTTCTTTAATTCGTTAGCATAATTTTCTAGGTTGAAAACTGGTTCGTTATCTTTTGTTAAATCATTCGAAATGTTTGGTAATTTACCAAAAATGAGTTCGTATGGTGAGTACGATGTATCAACATGTGGTGTTGTATTATATGCGAATGTGTAATATGGAACCCATTTATCCCATTCATAATCAACAGCAAAGGATAGTAGGTGTTCATACATCAGTCAAAATCAATCAAAATTTGTTGTTGCTTTCCTATGTAAAAAAAAAATTAACTTTATCTCAGAGCGAAAATGAACTCCAAAATCTTCTCTCGTCAGTCAACATTTTGATTGAGCTCCAGACCTGCATCAATCAGTCAAAGGGTTGCATTATTTTACTTGTCTGCGTTTTAGTAGGCAATTATATCAAGAAAAGTAGTTAACTGAAAACAAAGGTAGTTTTTTGAAGTGAAAAAGAGGTGTTGTTTCTTTAGTTCCTGCCATAATTTCATTAATTCTTTTGTTTTTTTATGACATGCATGCGATGGTCATTCAAATGGGTATATTTTCCGGCGTATTGATTTCCTAATGTGATCAGTTTTAATCCTAAAATATCAACTATATTTCCGCTATTGTTTTCCATTTTGTAAAATTATTATGCACACAAAACAACTTAATAAAAGAAACACCCAAATAAAGTAATGCACACAGCACGATATGAATTCACAAAATAGTAGGTAGCAGAAAAGTAACAAATGCCTGCGTCGGAGCTTCAATCAAAAAATCGTGCTTGAGCAAGCGTCAATCAATATTTTCAGAGAGACTTAAAGAGAGTAAAAAATCGCGATATACTTCAATCATTTGACTGATGTATGAACACCTATGTACATAGAAGATACTCGTTAAGTACCCTGTGGTTTCTTTCGAGTGCTCCTATAGTTTCATGATGATAAGGTGCTGAGAAAATTTGTTCTATTTTTAATAAGTCGCAAACGTTTTTTAACAGTTCGTTTGTAAATTCAGTTCCTCTGTCAGATTTTAAATATTTGAAAAATCCGTACTTTAAGATCAATTGTTCTACTAGTGTTTGGCTATTGTTTTTGCATCCTTTGTTTCAATTGGGTGTGCAATAACAAATTTTGTCTGTCCACATTGCATAGTCAATATGTAGCTAAATTCGTTTGAGATTTTTAATGGTCCGACAGTGTTATTGATATTGTTTCAAAACTTGTGTTCGGAGTGTCAGTTATTGTCTTTTTTTCTTTAATGTGTCTAGTCTGTTTATTACGAGTGCAATACATTCGTTTGTTTATATAATTTTTTACCATTTGGCGCATATGTTTCCATACATAGCGTTGTTTTAGTTTAATGATAGTTTTTCTAATACCTAAGTGTCCTCCTTATGGTGTGCCATGGTATTCTTATATTATCTTGTGTTGCATGGTTTTGCTTGTAATTCTTTTTGGGGGTTGAAATATCATTATTTTTAGTGATTCTTTATTATTTTTATTTATTTTCTGCTGCAGCATGTTATACATTCTCTTGTTCTAGTTCTTCTAGTTCTAGTTCTAGTTCTTTTATTTTCAATTTATTCATTTTAGATACTAATTTCTTCAGAATTGGTTTTAGAGTCGCTGAATTATCATTATATCTTGCATGCATATTTTTGTTATTTTTAATTATTTTTGATGATAGCTCCAGATTTTTGATAATTATTTGGATTCGTCGATTTATCGCTACATCGCACGTGCACAATATTATTTATTTCTTGGATACTAGTATTATTAATATTTATATTCATATTGCTTAATTCAAATTTCAATCTTTTTATATTTTTGACGTCAGTTATGGACGTGCAATCCCAAATAAAGAGTTCGCGAGGCTCCTGTTGAGATGTGCATTTTTCCTTTGCAAGTTCTTCTTGCTTTTTAATATTTCCCCGTGTTATTACCATGGCTTTGCTTGTTTCATCTTTTGGTATCATTGTTCTTAGTATATCCGAATCTATCTTTATTCGGGATAGTGCATCAGCATTTGTATTTGTTTTGCCTTGCTTGAATATTATCGTAAAATCGTAATCAGATAAGTCTAATCCGATTCTTGTCATTTTTGATGATGGGTTCTTATGAGAAAAAAGTGAAATTAAAGGTCTGTAATCTGTAACTACTATGAATTTTTGTCCGTACAAATATGGTTTGATGAAATTAATACTGGGGGATTAATTATTATTAATTATTAAGTAATGCTAAAAGTTATATTATTTATGTCATGTTTTTGTAAACTCTTGCTTGCATAAGATATTGGTAAGTCTTGTCCAATTTCACCTTGTGATAATACGACTCCTAAGGCGTAGTTTGATGCGTCAGTCGTTAAAATGAATGTTTTCGAAAAATCTGGATATTGTAATATAGGTGGTTCTATTAATTTTTGTTTAAGTGTCTCAAACGCTGTTTGACATTGTGTTGCCCAATTGAAAGTTTGGTTCTTTTTAAGTAAAGCATTTAAGCATTGTGCGATTGTTGCAAAATCTTTTATGAATCGTCTATAATAATTACAAAAGGCGACGAATCTACGCACAACGTCAGCATTCAAAGGGGTTGGATAATTTTTAATTGTTTCATATTTTGCTGGATCGGTCTTAATGCCATTTTGTGTTATAAGGTGTCCCAAATAAACTACTTCAGGACGTAAAAATTTGCATTTGTGTGCATTTAATTTGAGATTGTATCTAGATAATCTATCAAAATTTTTAATTAAATTATTGTTATGATGTTGCAAGCTACATCCAAAGACTATTATGTCATCTACATATAAAAATGCTTCTGAGCTTAAACCTGTTAGTGCTAATGTTAACATACGTTGAAAACTGTTTGATGAAATTTTAAGTCCAAAAGGTAATCTTTTAAATTGGTAATGACCGTCATTGGTAGAAAAAGCTGTTAAAGGTCTAGAAGTGTTTTTCAAAGGGATTTGGTGAAAAGAACTCGTCATATTGAGTGTGGAAAAGTATTTTGCTCTGCCGAGTTTGTCTAAGAGTGTGTGTCAATCGGAAACTTTTCACTCGTATATGCAAATTTTGACAGTTGGTAGAGCAATTTTTGGCATTTCTGAGGTGAATATAACTGTCAAAATTTGTGCTAGCCCCAGAGGCTACTACAAAATTTGACAATCGGAAAGCGAATTTTTGACACATCCAAAAATTGAGAAAAAAAACAAGACGTTCATTTGCGCCATATTAACATTAAATTTTATTTGTAAATAACATAATTTAAGTGTTCAAGGTGTTGATTTGGTAAACGCCAAATAAAACACGAGCACGTTTTGTTTTTGCTGCTTTTGTTTTGTTTAGCTACAGGCAATCGCGATGACAACGCATCTTGGTTGGACGTTTCCGTAGGCGAACTAGTGACCAACTACAACACAAAGTTGGGTGATATACGTCTGATGCGTCAGAATCCAGCTAATGGCGTGCTCTGTATAGGAAGTGGCAAAGGTGGCGTTTCAATGTGGTCACCAAAAGTGCGGTAGCCGCTATCCAAGCTCCTGTGCCATCCCACACCTATGTCGGCACTGACTGTGGATCCCAAAAGGACGTGCGTGCTCTCAATGGTATCGCAACGTCATGCTGGCATGCTGGCGATGTCACAGGGTAACTATTGCGAAATATACACGATCCTAATGTTACTGGCGAGAATGTCAAAGCACCCTATTTGCGCCAACGTTGGGATGGTTTTGTGCATGGCATGCGTTTCTGTGCCTGCGAAGATATACTTGGCGTGTCCACAGCTAAAAGCTTCCAATCGCTATTTGTACCTGTTTCGGGTGAACACAACTTTGATGCGCTCGAAGACAACCCAAATCCCAACGCAAGGAGCATGAAGTGCATGCGCTGTTAGAAAAGATACCGGTGGAACTGATAACCTTTAATCCGAATGAAATTGCGGGCGTTGATGTTACATCACTGCAGGAAAAAGTGGAGGTCAAGAAGTCGCTGCTCTTTGTGAAACCACCACAGATAGATTTGACGTCACGACACAAGATGGAGGGACGAGGTGGCAGCGTCAAGGCAGCACATAATAAGCAAATTGTAAAGGAACTGAAGCCAAAGGTGTGTAACGCCGATTTTGTGTAATTTTTAACCATATTTTATGTGTCTTTTTGTTGATAGGAGTTCATTGAGAATGTGCGAGAAACTAAGAAGCAAATTATAAAGGAACACAGCGTGGCCAGCGAACACTTCATACCGCTGGAGGCACCAAGCGCTCCATCTGTGCTGGATAGATTTAAGCCTGAAATTTAAAAGATACAACGTAGTTCTTCGTTTGGAAAAACCTCCCCTATTTGTGAAACTGAGTTGGGTCAAATTTAATAAGATCTTTTCGTATTTTCAGGGACATTTCTAGACTATTGCATTTTTTAAAAAAACCCATAAATAACGCTTTGTTATTAAAATGTAGATATTCTTACTGGTCCCAACGTATAATTAAATGATATAAGCTACAGCTCGACAGAGAATTCAAATAAAGGCGGTTACTTTTTAGTTCAGAATTAAACTTTATTTTACTTTAACTTTAATAATAAAATTACAATAGCCCACAATACGTTTGTCCGTCACAAAATCCTGCAATTTTTGCTTTAAGCCGCACTGCACATCTCGGCACAATCCAATCAATATAATAAATTCCTGATGTGTTTCTTGCCCTCAAACGCATTGCATGCGCCTTGTACCTGAATTTGCTGCAGAACCTCTTTTGCGGATTTACTTAAATACAAAACGAATTTTTTTTTCAGTTACGTTTAGCCAAATAAATTGTCTATTGATGATAAACTATAGTGCAAGGTGAAGGATTAAATTGAATTAAATAAAAAAAAATAAACAATATTTGTGACAATTCGTTTGAAAAAGTAATATGGCAAAAAAAAAAATAGTTATATTTCAATTTTAGTGAATATAGTATAAAAAAAGTTAAAACAATGCATGAAAATCCACATTATTTTTGGTCCGACTGCAAAAATTTAAGACTTTTTGCCGTTTGTTTTTTTAAACTCCCAAACAAAGCAATATTTTTATAAAAAACTCGATTTTTAGAGGTTGTTTGAAACAATTCCAGTTTACGGGTGGCTATCGCTAGAGTCGGAATATTTGGGGAATCATCATAACATACACTAAGGATTATTTTGAGGAACCGACCCAAAGAACTCTTTACGCGTACTGCGTATGATTGTGACGTGGTTTTATTCAAAGACTGAGGTTGCTCAGCCGTCCCAGGATCAAACAAAGGATCCACTAACCTTTGATAAGTAATAAGACGCAGTTGGTTTAAATTTAAAAGCAATTATCTTTATTTAACAATCTTCAATGTTTCTACTTATGCAGCGCAATAGTCAGTCTTGCAACAGTGGTGAGTGGGTATGTTTAAGTGTGTCAGTGAGTGTCAGCGGTTGGCAGTCGGGAGCATAGCGGGTACTGGTGGTTGGCGACGGGTAACGCGTAAATCGGTTATTCGGTATCCGGTTTTCTGGTATAGTCGGTATCGGTGTTAGTGTCTCGCTAAGAACGCAGCTCAACCCTGAGAAAGAGAACTAAGAAGGAAAAGCTCATTAATATTACTAATATTAGCTGACGGTAGCAACGACTTCATTCGATCCACAATGAAGTTGATTCGCTGCACAGGAACAAAATAGCAGAGACTTTGGTCAATTCACACCAAAGCTAGTACTAAGCGGTCGTAAAATAAAACTTAGAAGAGCAGAGGCTTCGTCCAATTCACAACGAACCTATGCGATACATCTGCAGTGACTTCAGCCAATTCACACTGACGCCATTGCCAAGCAGACACAAACTATAAACAGCTCGCAGACAGAGCTTGCAGAAGCAGAGGCTTCGTTCGATTCACAACGAAACCTGTGCGACGCCCATGAAGATAACAAAGACTTCAGCCAATTCACACTAAAGCCAATGCCAGGCAGCACGAAATAATGAACTTAAACAGAGGCAAAGGATTCGTCCAATTCACAACGGACCTTATGCGATACTCTGAGTAAGTCAGCAGCGACTTCAGTCAATTCACACTGAAGCCACTACCAATCAGACACAAACTATAAACAATCAGAGACGGAGCTTGCAGAAGCAGAGGCTTCGTTCGATTCACAACGAAACCTGTGCGACGCCCATGAAAATAGCACAGACTCCAGCCAATTCACACTGAAGCCAATGCCAGGCAGAACAAAAAAAATGAACTTAAACAGAGGCAGAGGATTCGTCCAATTCACAACGAACCTTATGCGATACTCCGAGTAAGTCAGCAGCGACTTCAGTCAATTCACACTGAAACCACTGCCAATCAGACACAAACTAGAAACAACCAGAGACAGAGCTTGCAGAAGCAGAGGCTTCGTTCGATTCACAACGAAACCTATGCGACGCCCATGAAAATAGCAAAGACTCCAGCCAATTCACACTGAAGGCAATGCTATGCCGCAACACGTTATGTATTAGCAGCAGCAGAGGCTTTGTTCAATTCACAACAAAGCCTTTGCTGCGCCCTGAGCCAGTGAGCAGCGTCTTTGGCCAATTCACACCAAAGTCCGCGCCAACAAAATATAATTTTGCAGTAGCAGAGCCATCGGTTTCGTCCAATTCACAACGAAACCCATGCAACGCATGTGGACAAGCTAGCAGCGACTTCGGTCAATTCACACCGAAGCAACCGTCAGGCTTTGTCCAGAGGCTGTACTGCAGGGAACATGCGCTGAGTGCAATGCACATATCCCACTGTACTACTAGGGCTTACCTAAGAAGGAAAAGCTGATTGAACTGGCTATGGGCAGTCTTTTACGTGGGTCGGCAAAAGAACCTTTTCGGAATTATAAAAACTATAGCGAGGCGAAAGTATACTTCAACCATGCCTATACTGCTGTTGTTGCTGGTATAATTTTCAATACATGTTTGTGTGTCAGTTGGACCATTTATTATTGTCGTCTGTTGTTGTTGTTATATTTTTCGGTACTTGTTTTAATTTGAATTTTAATACATGTTTGTGTGTCAGTTGGTCCATTTATTATTGTCGCCTGTTGTTGTTGTTATTTTTCGGTACTTGTTTTAATTTGAATTTAATACATGTTTGTGTGTCGGTTTGTTGAGTTATTATTGCTACCTGTTGTTGTTGTTAGAGTTTTCGGAACTTCGTTTGAACTTGTTTCTTATTGCTGCCTGTTGTTGTTGGTATAGTTTTCTGGGACACGTGTTCGTATGTTTTGTAGGTTTGTTGTTGGTTGGTTTTGGCTGCTAATAATCGTATAACTAGCTTATGATATTTATACAGTGGGGTGCAGCTAATTCATTATATTTAATAATCCTAACTATTTTAATTAAATATATATATTGTATATATTATATTTATATATATATATTATAATAACAATTCATAGATATATGTTTTGTAACGCCACGTTACAGTCCCCCCCACTTTAGAAGGATTATTATTTTTTTTTTTTTTTTTTTTTTTTTTTTTAAATATATATATTTTATATAACAATAATAAACAAAATAAAATAAAGATAAAATAAACAATTCATTAATTTCAGAAGAAAGAGGATGACCCCCCATTTAGAAGGATGACCTGTGGCCGTTTTTTTTTTTTTTTTTTTTTTTTTTTTTTTTAAATATATATATATATTTTATATAAAAAAAAAAAAATAATATACAAAATAAAATAAAGATAAAATAATCAATTCATCAATTTAAGAAGAAAGAGAGAAAAAAAAAAAACATTTCATTATTGAGGAGAGAAAGAGAGACAAAAAAAAAAAATGTAATAATAAAACTAAATAACTAAATGTATATAAAGAGAGAAAAGAAAAATCCAGCCTTATTCTATTTCCACTATTTTGCGATGTTTTCCGCAACGCAGTAACGCTTGGGTCGTACTGAGGATCTTGACATTTATGGTAGGGTACCCCTTTTTAAAGATTGCCCACTTTTTTCGTGTGGGGGCCCTTATGTGGATGCCTTCAAATATATCCTCTGGGCTGTCCGCTTTTTTCGCTCTGACTTGTCTCCCGAATGAACCGCTTATGATTAGTGGGACATTTATAATGGGCCTGTTCTCTGTTGGGGCCGGTGGAGTCTGGGATTGCGCAATCACCGTACTGGACCCTTTTCTTGATGTGGCCTCTTCTTGCAGTGGAGCCGGTGGGATCGGTGCCTCCGCGATTATTGTAGCGGACCTTTTTGGGGGTGAGTCCGTAGACTTTGTGGCCGAGTGAGCAACCCGCCGCTTGGTTTGGTAGACTCGTTGCCCTTGTGACGACGTTGCGGTGTCACCGGCGCTTGTGGAGGTATATAGTAGGGCCTCCCCCTGCTGGACTGCTACCAGCCGGTGTAGTGCGTTTTGAATCGCCTTCTCTTCGTCGGGATTCGGAAGTGCACGCCGTTGTCCTGGGGCTGCTGCTTGGATTACTTGCACCACCCTTGATCGTGGTAGTTGGGGTTGGGTGGTTGCCTCTGCTGGGGGTAGATATGGCAATGGCCTCTTTGGCATGCTGGTCTTTCTTAGGAATTCGGCCACTTTGCCTGGTGGAATCGGTCGTGTTGGTCGGCGTTCCATGTTTGTTCTGTCTAAGAAGGAAATGAGTTCAGGAGAGAGGAAAGAAAGAAAAGAAGAGAAGAAAAAAAAATTATGTTAGTGTGGCAATGGATTAATGTAATGACAAATTAAATTATACTGATAAATGAAATAGGTACATAATAATAGTGGTGAAAATGAAGGAAAGCAACAAAACAAAAAAAAAACAAAATGTAAGCGATAGAAGTGCGGTATGAGTGAAAAATATAAGTGATAGAAGTGCGGTATGAGTGGAAAGACAAGCAAAAGAAAATATGAAAGTATAACTTCCCCGGTCAATTGCTGTCATTACTTGGAGTACATCTTGGTACGAACGCTCTTAAATGTTGTATATGGGCTCGTATTTTAGCCTTTCTGGCGTGGTTGGTGCTGGAGTCTTCGAGTTCAGCAATGTTTGGTGAGACCCACTTGCGGATGGTGTATGGGCCGGAATATTTCGGTGCTAATTTTTGTGCGAAGTGGTCGATTGCAGATGATAGAGGGTGGTCACGTTTTAGCACTAAGGCTCCTATGGCTGGTTTCCAGGCTCGTCGCCTCAAGTTGTAATATTTATTTTGCTGGTTGGAGGCGAGGCTCATATTGTGTTGAACTTCCCGCCATAAAGATTCCATATTGGGTAACTCGTTATGTGGTTCTGCTGGGACGTGCCCCTTGCTTCTTATTTGATTCGGGATGACGAGATTTCTTCCGAAGTTAATTTCGGCCGCCGTAAATTTTGTTGATTCATGGGCTGCGGTGTTGATAGCAAATGCTATTTCCGGTAGCTGGTGGTCCCAGTGGCGGTGGTCCTGTTGTGTTCTTTGTGCGATCATGGTTTTTACGACTCTATTGGTTCTTTCTGTGGGGTTCTCTTGAGGAGAATAAGGTGCAGTCAACCGGTGTTCAATGCCGAAGGTGGTGAGAGTTGGTCCTGCAGTGTTTGCTGGTGTAGTCAGGCTAACCCCATCCAAAGAAATGCTGATATTCCTGTGATTCAAGAAATCCATGCCCAGTATGATCGGTTCCGCTAGGGTAGGCAGGCATGAAGCGAGTATTCGGGTTTTCTTATTATTGAATTCGATATTGACGGGAAAAACTTTGCTACACGTGATGCTGGTTTTATCGGCCAATTGAACATTGCGTA
This sequence comes from Coremacera marginata, assembly GCA_914767935.1. Classification (NCBI taxonomy): domain Eukaryota; kingdom Metazoa; phylum Arthropoda; class Insecta; order Diptera; family Sciomyzidae; genus Coremacera; species Coremacera marginata. The sequence continues at coordinate 92,410,497 of OU612044.1, read as the reverse complement.
CAAGTTGACGGGGTTGTATTCCTTGTGCTATAAGGCGTTTCTGCATTTCTTGATTAATGTATGTCAGCGTCGCGCCGGTGTCGACAAGGGCTGGCGTTTTTGTACCACAGATGTCTACTTCCACATAGAACCGCTCACTGATGTTTTCGCTTGATCTCGTTGTGAGTGATGTTCTGCACTCACACGATCTGGAGAACACGTTGTCTTTCCCGCAATATGAGCAGAACAGCCTTCGTTGTCCCCTGCATTCACGGTGTTGGTGACCATACCGCTTGCATCGCCAGCAGTGAGTTCTCCTGTTGTAAGGCTTATTTTCACCTAAATAGAAATTCGATGGTTGGCGGCCAGACTTGGCTTCGTCTTTTTTCAATAACTCATACTCATCGGTCATTTCCATGAGCTCGTCTACTGAGAGAAAATCACTTCGCCTGACGTAAAGTTTATATTCGACTCGCAGTCCGTCGTATATGCGGTCAGTATGGTCCAGGAGTTTCAGTTGTGGGTGTTGGCGAATTAAAGTTTGAATTGCCAATATGTAGTCTCTCGCATAAAGAACCGCTTGACCTCCATCTTGAATGTATCCCATGATGAGATGGTCTCTTTCTTCACCCTGTACCACTGTAGTGCCTTGCCACGTAAAATCGCTGGTAGTGACGGTAGAAGTGAATTTGGTGCCAAACGATGACACTCAGCAAGCTCTTCAATACGTTCGATGAAGTCCAAAAGATTGTCCCCTCCATCGAAATGTAGCTCCCATCGCTGCACCATATTAATTACTTCCGCGTCAGCATAGCGGCTCGAGGAATGTGGCACGCGAGAAGTGCGAGGGATATCGAATGATAAGTTTTCACGCGCTGTAATAGTGACATTCTCATCTCTAGTTATTTCTTCCTCTAAGTCTCGTAGAATATTTTCAGTGGACTTCCTGCTGCGTTTATTCCGAATGAAGTCGATTAATTGTCGGCGCAATTGTTGGACGACACAACCATCCGTTTCTAATCCGAGCTGCTGGCACTCACTTATCAGTCGGTCCTTTTTCAAGAGATATACCCACCCAATCGAATCAGTTGTTAAGTATTGAGCCTCTCTATTCTGTGGCTGGGGGGTTGATTCGACAGTTGCGATAGACTGCTGCTGCATGTTGGTCTGCGTCGGACCTGCTCCCTCGTCGTGGGCGATTGTTGAGTTTTTTTCGCAGTCGGTGTTGGAATTAGGTCCCTGCTCGGGCGCCATTTGTGACGTGGTTTTATTCAAAGGCTGAGGTTGCTCAGCCGTCCCAGGATCAAACAAAGGATCCACTAACCTTTGATAAGTAATAAGACGCAGTTGGTTTAAATTTAAAAGCAATTATCTTTATTTAACAATCTTCAATGTTTCTACTTATGCAGCGCAATAGTCAGTCTTGCAACAGTGGTGAGTGGGTATGTTTAAGTTTGTCAGTGAGTGTCAGCGGTTGGCAGTCGGGAGCATAGCGGGTACTGGTGGTTGGCGACGGGTAACGCGTAAATCGGTTATTCGGTATCCGGTTTTCTGGTATAGTCGGTATCGGTGTTAGTGTCTCGCTAAGAACGCAGCTCAACCCTGAGAAAGAGAACTAAGAAGGAAAAGCTCATTAATATTACTAATATTAGCTGACGGTAGCAACGACTTCATTCGATCCACAATGAAGTTGATTCGCTGCACAGGAACAAAATAGCAGAGACTTTGGTCAATTCACACCAAAGCTAGTACTAAGCGGTCGTAAAATAAAACTTAGAAGAGCAGAGGCTTCGTCCAATTCACAACGAACCTATGCGATACATCTGCAGTGACTTCAGCCAATTCACACTGACGCCATTGCCAAGCAGACACAAACTATAAACAGCTCGCAGACAGAGCTTGCAGAAGCAGAGGCTTCGTTCGATTCACAACGAAACCTGTGCGACGCCCATGAAGATAACAAAGACTTCAGCCAATTCACACTAAAGCCAATGCCAGGCAGCACGAAATAATGAACTTAAACAGAGGCAAAGGATTCGTCCAATTCACAACGGACCTTATGCGATACTCTGAGTAAGTCAGCAGCGACTTCAGTCAATTCACACTGAAGCCACTACCAATCAGACACAAACTATAAACAATCAGAGACGGAGCTTGCAGAAGCAGAGGCTTCGTTCGATTCACAACGAAACCTGTGCGACGCCCATGAAAATAGCACAGACTCCAGCCAATTCACACTGAAGCCAATGCCAGGCAGAACAAAAAAAATGAACTTAAACAGAGGCAGAGGATTCGTCCAATTCACAACGAACCTTATGCGATACTCCGAGTAAGTCAGCAGCGACTTCAGTCAATTCACACTGAAACCACTGCCAATCAGACACAAACTAGAAACAACCAGAGACAGAGCTTGCAGAAGCAGAGGCTTCGTTCGATTCACAACGAAACCTATGCGACGCCCATGAAAATAGCAAAGACTCCAGCCAATTCACACTGAAGGCAATGCTATGCCGCAACACGTTATGTATTAGCAGCAGCAGAGGCTTTGTTCAATTCACAACAAAGCCTTTGCTGCGCCCTGAGCCAGTGAGCAGCGTCTTTGGCCAATTCACACCAATGTCCGCGCTAACAAAATATAATTTTGCAGTAGCAGAGCCATCGGTTTCGTCCAATTCACAACGAAACCCATGCAACGCATGTGGACAAGCTAGCAGCGACTTCGGTCAATTCACACCGAAGCAACCGTCAGGCTTTGTCCAGAGGCTGTACTGCAGGGAACATGCGCTGAGTGCAATGCACATATCCCACTGTACTACTAGGGCTTACCTAAGAAGGAAAAGCTGATTGAACTGGCTATGGGCAGTCTTTTACGTGGGTCGGCAAAAGAACCTTTTCGGAATTATAAAAACTATAGCGAGGCGAAAGTATACTTCAACCATGCCTATACTGCTGTTGTTGCTGGTATAATTTTCAATACATGTTTGTGTGTCAGTTGGACCATTTATTATTGTCGTCTGTTGTTGTTGTTATATTTTTCGGTACTTGTTTTAATTTGAATTTTAATACATGTTTGTGTGTCAGTTGGTCCATTTATTATTGTCGCCTGTTGTTGTTGTTATTTTTCGGTACTTGTTTTAATTTGAATTTAATACATGTTTGTGTGTCGGTTTGTTGAGTTATTATTGCTACCTGTTGTTGTTGTTAGAGTTTTCGGAACTTCGTTTGAACTTGTTTCTTATTGCTGCCTGTTGTTGTTGGTATAGTTTTCTGGGACACGTGTTCGTATGTTTTGTAGGTTTGTTGTTGGTTGGTTTTGGCTGCTAATAATCGTATAACTAGCTTATGATATTTATACAGTGGGGTGCAGCTAATTCATTATATTTAATAATCCTAACTATTTTAATTAAATATATATATTGTATATATTATATTTATATATATATATTATAATAACAATTCATAGATATATGTTTTGTAACGCCACGTTACATGATTAGCATCATCACCTGAGTCGATTTCCGTGTGTCGGTCTGTCTCTCCGTCTGTCTGTCTGTCGACACGTTTACTGCCGTAATTTAAAAGCTATCGCAATGAAATTCAAAATATAAGCTTTTTTTTACAAAAGGAAGATCAAGAGAATGAGCCAAATCAAAGTGACTTTATTTTAACCGTAAAATCTCTTTTCAATCCACAAATATTAATGAAATGCCTTGAAATTTGGTATGTAAGGTTTGATCTTCATTATAAATCCTCACTTTAAAATTTGGCATACAAAGTGGAATACAAAGTTACGTCATCAAAATAGAAAACTTTCGTAAATGTATAAAACTGTATGACATCGTGTCTGTGTGTACCCAAGTTCCCCCCCACATCGTTTATTCAACCCATATATATATATTCTTCGGTAAAATGCGGAGTCTTTATACTAGAAAAGTGGGTGTGGCTTTTTTCTTTTAATCGAACTTCTGTTACACCCTGTGTCTGACTTCAATAAAATGTTGTACACATAATCCTTGGTAATTTGAGCAATCTTAAGCTTATAAAATTTGGCGGTACTAAACAGGGGGCGTCGCACTTAGTTTTTAAACTAGCTATATCTACACCGTTTGTCTGTGTATGAATAATTCTAATATGAATAATTTCTTACATATATTCTTTAGTAGAATTAGAAGTTTTAAGCTACAAAAGTGGGTGGGATTGGACAAGGGGCGTGTCAATTTAATTCTTATAGAAATCCCTCTACACCGTTTGTCCGGCTTAAACCAAATTTTGTACACATATTATTTGACATAAGGATCAGTCTGTAGTTCATAAAAGTGAGCAGTACTAGACACGGGCGTGGCACTTTATTTTTATTCTATTTCCATCTACACCGTTTCTCCGTTTTCTATTCTTTGTTATAATGAGAGGACTTAAGCCTACAAAAGTGGGTGGGGTTGGACAAGGGGCGTTTCAGTTTAATTCTTATCGAACTCCTAAACCGTTTTCCCGACTTCAACCAAATTTTGCAAATATATTCTTTCAAATAATGAGCAGTGATTAGTTTGGGATTAGTCTAAAAAAGTGATTAGTCTTAAAAATTAGTCTAACGCACAAACACTCCTTAGCATAATAAGCAGCCTACAAATTACTCTATGTGGCAGCTAAGGGTAAAATTATATTAAGCGTATGACACAAATATTTTGTGCAGATTATAAATAAAAATTTTTTAGACGTCTAAAGACTTCGGCTATACTTCAGTACGGCCGCGAGGGGGGTATTTTAGCTTCGGTACCCTGCCGAAGTTCCATTCCTTACTAGTTTTTTTCTATATATACATATATATACATATATGAGCAAAAGAATCAAAACATAATTCACTTCGAGACTTAATTCCACCTATGATATTTCACTTGTAAGGACCAGCAGTCTTCAATATAACTCAATATAACTCAATTGTTTTTTTCAATATAACTCAATTGTCCACAAGGGGAAAAACAAAAAGAAATTGAATTATATTACTTTATTTTATTTTATAATAAAAAAGTATGAAGTCATTTCCCTGAATTTTATTAGGATATATTAATGCATATAACATAAATAAAATAGTACTATTTAATAAACATTTAACAAAAAATACACTTTTTAACTTATTTTATCATGAGGATTGCGCTGAATACAGATAAGCAGACATTAAATAAGCGTAGCAAATGCTCCACCTCCACAATATTGAAAAATATTGAAAATATATTTTATTGAAAAAATATATCAAAAATATTTCAAATATATTACGGTGAAGTAATCACAAAAGCTTAAAGTTTAATTAACCGTAAAAACTCCGCCTAAGTCACATAAAATTGGATGTCAAATTGCAGACAGTATAGCGGCTTAATCCCTTGAACCATTCTGCCAGTCGATAGCTGCATCTACATGCCACCCAATAAAGGAAGCATGCTACTTCATACCATCCATGATGCTTTGCTGGAATAATTTTCGCTCAATAATTTTGCGAAAAGACCTTGTAGATACTCTTAAATGCCCCCTGTCACTGCATTGTCTCCATTCATTATAGCATTTAGATCATCGGAATCTTCTCGGTCGAAGATATGTGATATCTTTAAAGAAATAATGGTTTGTCAGTTTTCTTGAGCAGAAAAACAATAGCCAGTACTTACTCTTCGTCCTTATTAAGAAAAATTATGAAATCATAAATAATTTCAAAAGATCCAGCTTCAGACAGCAGCTCTAAAATCACCAAGCACTTTATCACGACAGGCTTTCCTCGTGATAAGTGAAATACTTTAACAAACTAAAAACATCGCACATGGCGATCCTGCCACTATAGACCTGAAATTTTCTAATATGACAACAATAGATGAAACGACATTTTCTCTAAGTGGGGAAAATTATACATTTCCAAATATAAAAGAATATAATCCTCAAAAATATACTACTGAAGAATATCAACCAGAGCGAACAACAGAACAGGTACCAAGATACATTCCAACCAACCTGAGCAACGCCGGTCCAAAACCACTAACAATAAGTGAATACAAAAAGAGGACAAAAATTACAAAACAAAATCAAATACCAACACAACCACCAGTCTCAACAGTAAGAAGACCACGATCGGGAAAAATATTTAAAGCAAAACAACGAGTAGCTAAATTATTTAGAATAATAAGGATAACAACAGACGAAAAACGAAGAAATATTAAAAAAAGTAAAAACAAAACAAAAATAAAATAAAAACAACATGTATATTTTTTTTAATAATAATTTTATACAAAAAAAAAAAGGTTTAGCAAATAATACGTAAATTTTTATCAATTATCATGTTCTCAATAAAAATATATAATGATAAATGTTTCAATAAATTCACAAAATGCACATTAAAGATTATAAAGATATTATATGATACAAATACCTGATATAACTTATTTATATACAGATTTAGCAATGTTTAATAATGAAAATAAAAAAAAAATAATTATAAATGAGAATATAGACAATAACATTGGATCGATTGTTACGACCAACCACATACAACAAATAGGTTGGACGGTCTTAATAACTTTAGGAGTAATATCATTATTAGCTTATATTATCTATAGAATCAATAAATATTGTAAACAATATATAAGGAAACATAATGTTAGAGCTATAGTCAAATTCAAATTCAATAGAAAAATCAAATCAAAATCATGAAGAAAGCAACCCTATGCAAATATCAAGGCTGTTACGGTATTTTGTTTAATAAACATTGCATAGCATGAACATAACAATTGGCATCAACAATGTTTCATATGCAACATATGTAAAGTTAAATTAAGTAAATTTGATTTGATTGAATATAATTCACAATTATTTTGTTGAAATTGTAATAAATCGTAAACCAATCTAAACAAAAATGTAACTATTAATGGAAGAACTTTTAGAAATCTTTAACGAAGTTCTAAAAATAAAACAAACTATAAAAAAATCTTCCAATAGAAAATATAAATCAGAAACAATCGGCTTAAAGCTACAATATCTAGATCGATATAAATTACATTTCAATAAAACTTCCGAATCTTTAAATATACTAGAGGCATATGAATTGAATGATCAATTCCAAAAATTACAAAACGAAACGAAGAATCTTTTGTTAAATCACAAAATAGATAACGAAAACAAATTAACAATGACGGAACTGAATAAAGAACTCATTTTGAAAACCATCCCGATTTTCAACGGAAATTACAAGGAATTAAACGCATTCTTAACTTTAGTAGAACTGTTAGACAGCACTTACTCTACGCCAGAAAATAAGAAAAAATTAATAAACATTCTAAGCAATGTAAAACTAAACAATAATGTAAAAACAACACTAGGACATACAGCAAATATAGACACATTCGATAAACTTAAACTCGCTCTCACAAATTCATTTAAAATCAACTTAACGACTACACAAATACATGCACAACTATCTACACTGACCCAACGAAAAGGTACAGTATCAAATTTTACTGTACTGTACAAATAAATGAATAATCACCGATAGTAACAATCAATAAAAAGATTTAATCATGAAAATAAATGAATCCTATGCATTAAGAATTTTTAAAAATGGTCTAAACGACGATCTAAGGAATACAATCTTTGCTGCTCAATCTAAAACAATAATAGAAACAACAAATCTAGCGTTAGAACTAGAAAAAAATAAAAAAACAAATAACCAATTGTTGTATTTTAGAACAAAGACTTTATTCAACCCGAACACTAGAAGACAAAACTATAATAACGCATCCAATTTAAATAACTCCTACAGTAGACAACAACATAACAGAAACTATAATACACGACTATAAAATAACAGAAACAATAATACATTCATGCAACGACCGCATAACAACAACGCATACAGACATAACCAAAATAATAACAATCTAAATTTTAATAAGAGTGGAAACAATTTTAGTAATAATAACCAAAGAAATAATAGCCAAAATACGCAAAGAGGCAATTTTGATTATAACAACACCAACAGAAATTTTAACAATAGAAATTATAATAACAGAATGTACGTCTTTAATAATGAAGACCAGGGAAACGACGATCGCTCGGAGATCGACAGAGAAGACAGATCGACAGATCCAGGAAAGCGCAATTAAAAATATACAAAATATCGGATAATACAACAAACTATATAAAAGTAACATTCAGCAATATAAATAAAAATTTCCGGAATTCAAACCTTTATCGGAATGCTCATATTAAGCAAGACACACGTCAAAATGAAACTAGATTCAAAAAACTTGTAATAGAATTAGACATAGACACAAAACATCCACTAATAAATATCTTTAAAGAGTATCAACATATATTTAATTTACACAAAAATTTGCCACAACAGATAATACACCCACATACATAAAAAATTATAGATTACCACATGTTCATAACAAAGAGATACCTGAACAAGTTCAAGACCTATTGAACAACGATATAATTGAGCCATCAATAAGCCCAAACAATTCACCTCTCCTACTTGTACCAAAGAAAAATAGTGACGAGATTAAAAAAATGGCGCTTGGTTGCTGACTTTAGGAAATTAAACACTAAATAAAATAGTTAGTGATAAATTCCCTTTAACAAGATTAGAAGAGGTCTTAAGGTGTGTGTCAAAAGGAAACTTTTCACTCGTGGTAGGAAAGAAAATATAAAGTTGAATAAAATTTGTATGTGTTGAAATAAATTTGTCTTTTTAGCTGTGTCAAATGGACGATAAAATTTGAACAGTTACAAATTTTGACGTTTCACATTTCGGTCGTGTTTTAGCGCAAATATTTTATTTAATTTGCAATATTGTAATTAATAGCTCAGAATGAACGAAATTCTTCGAAAATATTTTCCACTACTGCTTATGTTGCTGTCTGAAGCTGGATCTTTTGAAATTATTTATGATTTCATAATTTTTCTTAATAAGGACGAAGAGTAAGTACTGGCTATTGTTTTTCTGCTCAAGAAAACTGACAAACCATTATTTCTTTAAAGATATCACATATCTTCGACCGAGAAGATTCCGATGATCTAAATGCTATAATGAATGGAGACAATGCAGTGACAGGGGGCATTTAAGAGTATCTACAAGGTCTTTTCGCAAAATTATTGAGCGAAAATTATTCCAGCGAAGCATCATGGATGGTATGAAGTAGCATGCTTCCTTTATTGGGTGGCATGTAGATGCAGCTATCGACTGGCAGAATGGTTCAAGGGATTAAGACGCTATACTGTCTGCAATTTGAGGCGGAGTTTTTACGGTTAATTAAACTTTAAGCTTTTGTGATTACTTCACCGTAATATATTTGAAATATTTTTGATATATTTTTTCAATAAAATATATTTTCAATATTGTGGAGGTGGAGCATTTGCTACGCTTATTTAATGTCTGCTTATCTGTATTCAGCGCAATCCTCATGATAAAATAAGTTAAAAAGTGTATTTTTTGTTAAATGTTTATTGAATAGTACTATTTTATTTATGTTATATGCATTAATATATCCTAATAAAATTCAGGGAAATGACTTCATACTTTTTTATAATAAAATAAAATAAAGTAATATAATTCAATTTCTTTTTGTTTTTCCCCTTGTGGACAATTGAGTTATATTGAAAAAAACAATTGAGTTATATTGAGTTATATTGAAGACTGCTGGTCCTTACAAGTGAAATATCATAGGTGGAATTAAGTCTCGAAGTGAATTATGTTTTGATTCTTTTGCTCATATATGTATATATATGTATATATAGAAAAAAACTAGTAAGGAATGGAACTTCGGCAGGTACCGAAGCTAAAATACCCCCCTCGCGGCCGTACTGAAGTATAGCCGAAGTCTTTAGACGTCTAAAAAATTTTTATTTATAATCTGCACAAAATATTTGTGTCATACGCTTAATATAATTTTACCCTTAGCTGCCACATAGAGTAATTTGTAGGCTGCTTATTATGCTAAGGAGTGTATGTGCGTTAGACTAATTTTTAAGACTAATCACTTTTTTAGACTAATCCCAAACTAATCACTGCTCATTATTTGAAAGAATATATTTGCAAAATTTGGTTGAAGTCGGGAAAACGGTTTAGGAGTTCGATAAGAATTAAACTGAAACGCCCCTTGTCCAACCCCACCCACTTTTGTAGGCTTAAGTCCTCTCATTATAACAAAGAATAGAAAACGGAGAAACGGTGTAGATGGAAATAGAATAAAAATAAAGTGCCACGCCCGTGTCTAGTACTGCTCACTTTTATAAACTACAGACTGATCCTTATGTCAAATAATATGTGTGCAAAATTTGGTTTAAGCCGGACAAACGGTGTAGAAGGATTTCGATAAGAATTAAATTGACACGCCCCTTGTCCAATCCCACCCACTTTTGTAGCTTAAAACTTCTAATTCTACTAAAGAATATATGTAAGAAATTATTCATATTAGAATTATTCATACACAGACAAACGGTGTAGATATAGCTAGTTTAAAAACTAAGTGCGACGCCCCCTGTTTAGTACCGCCAAATTTTATAAGCTTAAGATTGCTTAAATTACCAAGGATTATGTGTACAACATTTTATTGAAGTCAGACACAGGGTGTAACAGAAGTTCGATTAAAAGAAAAAAGCCACACCCACTTTTCTAGTATAAAGACTCCGCATTTTACCGAAGAATATATATATATGGGTTGAATAAACGATGTGGGGGGGAACTTGGGTACACACAGACACGATGTCATACAGTTTTATACATTTACGAAAGTTTTCTATTTTGATGACGTAACTTTGTATTCCACTTTGTATGCCAAATTTTAAAGTGAGGATTTATAATGAAGATCAAACCTTACATACCAAATTTCAAGGCATTTCATTAATATTTGTGGATTGAAAAGAGATTTTACGGTTAAAATAAAGTCACTTTGTATGGGAGGTAGGCGTGGTTTTCATCTGATTTGGCTCATTCTCTTGATCTTCTTTTTGTAAAAAAAAGCTTATATTTTGAATTTCATTGCGATAGCTTTTAAATTACGGCAGTAAACGTGTCGACAGACAGACAGACGGAGAGACAGACCGACACACGGAAATCGACTCAGGTGATGATGCTGATCATACGCAGTACGCGTAAAGAGTTCTTTGGGTCGGTTCCTCAAAATAATCCTTAGTGTATGTTATGATGATTCCCCAAATATTCCGACTCTAGCGATAGCCACCCGTAAACTGGAATTGTTTCAAACAACCTCTAAAAATCGAGTTTTTTATAAAAATATTGCTTTGTTTGGGAGTTTAAAAAAACAAACGGCAAAAAGTCTTAAATTTTTGCAGTCGGACCAAAAATAATGTGGATTTTCATGCATTGTTTTAACTTTTTTTTATAATATATTCACTAAAATTGAAATATAACTATTTTTTTTTTGCCATATTACTTTTTCAAACGAGTTGTCACAAATATTGTTTATTTTTTTTATTTAATTCAATTTAATCCTTCTCCTTGCACTATAGTTTATCATCAATAGACAATTTATTTGGCTAAACGTAACTGAAAAAAAAAATTCGTTTTGTATTTAAGTAAATCCGCAAAAGAGGTTCTGCAGCAAATTCAGGTACAAGGCGCATGCAATGCGTTTGAGGGCAAGAAACACATCAGGAATTTATTATATTGATTGGATTGTGCCGAGATGTGCAGTGCGGCTTAAAGCAAAAATTGCAGGATTTTGTGACGGACAAACGTATTGTGGGATATTGTAATTTTATTATTAAAGTTAAAGTAAAATAAAGTTTAATTCTGAACTAAAAAGTAACCGCCTTTATTTGAATTCTCTGTCGAGCTGTAGCTTATATCATTTAATTATACGTTGGGACCAGTAAGAATATCTACATTTTAATAACAAAGCGTTATTTATGGGTTTTTTTAAAAAATGCAATAGTCTAGAAATGTCCCTGAAAATACGAAAAGATCTTATTAAATTTGACCCAACTCAGTTTCACAAATAGGGGAGGTTTTTCCAAACGAAGAACTACGTTGTATCTTTTAAATTTCAGGCTTAAATCTATCCAGCACAGATGGAGCGCTTGGTGCCTCCAGCGGTATGAAGTGTTCGCTGGCCACGCTGTGTTCCTTTATAATTTGCTTCTTAGTTTCTCGCACATTCTCAATGAACTCCTATCAACAAAAAGACACATAAAATATGGTTAAAAATTACACAAAATCGGCGTTACACACCTTTGGCTTCAGTTCCTTTACAATTTGCTTATTATGTGCTGCCTTGACGCTGCCACCTCGTCCCTCCATCTTGTGTCGTGACGTCAAATCTATCTGTGGTGGTTTCACAAAGAGCAGCGACTTCTTGACCTCCACTTTTTCCTGCAGTGATGTAACATCAACGCCCGCAATTTCATTCGGATTAAAGGTTATCAGTTCCACCGGTATCTTTTCTAACAGCGCATGCACTTCATGCTCCTTGCGTTGGGATTTGGGTTGTCTTCGAGCGCATCAAAGTTGTGTTCACCCGAAACAGGTACAAATAGCGATTGGAAGCTTTTAGCTGTGGACACGCCAAGTATATCTTCGCAGGCACAGAAACGCATGCCATGCACAAAACCATCCCAACGTTGGCGCAAATAGGGTGCTTTGACATTCTCGCCAGTAACATTAGGATCGTGTATATTTCGCAATAGTTACCCTGTGATATCGCCAGCATGCCAGCATGACGTTGCGATACCATTGAGAGCACGCACGTCCTTTTGGGATCCACAGTCAGTGCCGACATAGGTGTGGGATGGCACAGGAGCTTGGATAGCGGCTACCGCACTTTTGGTGACCACATTGAAACGCCACCTTTGCCACTTCCTATACAGAGCACGCCATTAGCTGGATTCTGACGCATCAGACGTATATCACCCAACTTTGTGTTGTAGTTGGTCACTAGTTCGCCTACGGAAACGTCCAACCAAGATGCGTTGTCATCGCGATTGCCTGTAGCTAAACAAAACAAAAGCAGCAAAAACAAAACGTGCTCGTGTTTTATTTGGCGTTTACCAAATCAACACCTTGAACACTTAAATTATGTTATTTACAAATAAAATTTAATGTTAATATGGCGCAAATGAACGTCTTGTTTTTTTTCTCAATTTTTGGATGTGTCAAAAATTCGCTTTCCGATTGTCAAAATTTGTAGTAGCCTCTGGGGCTAGCACAAATTTTGACAGTTATATTCACCTCAGAAATGCCAAAATTTGCTCTACCAACTGTCAAAATTTGCATATACGAGTGAAAAGTTTCCGATTGACACACACTCTTAGACAAACTCGGCAGAGCAAAATACTTTTCCACACTCAATATGACGAGTTCTTTTCACCAAATCCCTTTGGAAAACACTTCTAGACCTTTAACAGCTTTTTCTACCAATGACGGTCATTACCAATTTAAAAGATTACCTTTTGGACTTAAAATTTCATCAAACAGTTTTCAACGTATGTTAACATTAGCACTAACAGGTTTAAGCTCAGAAGCATTTTTATATGTAGATGACATAATAGTCTTTGGATGTAGCTTGCAACATCATAACAATAATTTAATTAAAATTTTTGATAGATTATCTAGATACAATCTCAAATTAAATGCACACAAATGCAAATTTTTACGTCCTGAAGTAGTTTCTTTGGGACACCTTATAACACAAAATGGCATTAAGACCGATCCAGCAAAATATGAAACAATTAAAAATTATCCAACCCCTTTGAATGCTGACGATGTGCGTAGATTCGTCGCCTTTTGTAATTATTATAGAGGATTCATAAAAGATTTTGCAACAATCGCACAATGCTTAAATGCTTTACTTAAAAAGAACCAAACTTTCAATTGGGCAACACAATGTCAAACAGCGTTTGAGACACTTAAACAAAAATTAATAGAACCACCTATATTACAATATTCAGATTTTTCGAAAACATTCATTTTAACGACTGACGCATCAAACTACGCCTTAGGAGTCGTATTATCACAAGGTGAAATTGGACAAGACTTACCAATATCAGTTGATCTCGTCTTCTTGTTGTTATCGGTGGTTTTTTAGTGTGTTGCTGTGATTAGTATTCTTTATAATCGTGTTTTGTTTGATTTTTGTGGATTAAGTATTAAAAAAACATTTTAATAACGTTTTTATATGTTTTCAAACAATTTCCATTTCGTGGCAGTGTTTATTTGTTAAAGAAATAATTTATTAATATTTATTAATATATAACATATAATAATTGATTGAATAGTTTTTAACACAATCCAGTGCATGTTTGTCTGCCTTTTTTTCAATTCCTCTTTGTGCGGTGTTTGTTTACTTAAGTGCAGTCAGCGTATGTAGTGTTGTTGTTGTTTTAAAACAGTTTTGTGTGCGCTACATTTTAATGTGCTAACCCTATAAACACATTTTACATTCAAAAGCACTTGCTCGCAGAATAATTTAAAATTTTTTGCAATGGATTATTTTTCCATTGATAATATTGCTGCTTGTTCTCTGAACGAGCAATGCAAAAGCCAGAATATTCTGTACCCTATGTTCAGCTGTTCTGGCCCATGTGAGCGAATGTTCCACGCTTCTTGTGCTGGTATGTCTAAATCGTGCCTTGACGATTTAATTTCAGTCCGATCTGGTCTTCGCTGGTATTGTGCTTCGTGCAGGGCCCTTTCCCCGTATGAACTCTATTCTAAAATTAAGCTTTTTGGGGAAAGCCTTAACTTATTAAATAATAACTTCAGAGAAATTGTTTCATTTTTTAGCGAAGTTAGTGCCGCACCCACTACCAGCGTTTCTGATGAAATTACTGTTCAGGATAACATTTCGGTTCCTTCGTCCATGACTGCTTCTTCCGGAATTTTGTCAGTTTCATCAGAAAAAGACCCTAAAAGCTCTAAAAGAAAGAGGAAAAACAAAAACAAAAATAAGCGTCAGAAGGCGTCCTCCAGACCTTCCAAGGCAAAGCAGCCCTCAGCAATGCCATCAGAAAATAATAATACGGTGATTTCTTATACACCATCTTCTATTCCTCCATTGACTAGTAGTCCAAATACGATTTCAACTACGCCTAACAGTCAGTTGACTTTAAGAGCAGTTTTGAGGACCAGAAATGTTTTCATTTCACGTCTTCAGCCCGACACATCAATAGAAAATATATTGACGTTTGTCAGGCAATCCAAGTTAGTGAACTCAAATGCATTCTGTTCATGCAAAAAAATTGGTAATACGCCTTCCCATGCTTCTTTCATTTTAACAGTTGCAGCCGATGATTTTACAACTGTTCTTAACTCTAATTTGTGGGCCGATAATATTCTTGTTACTGAGTTCAAGCCAAAAACTAAGCCTAAAAGGGTGACTCAAGCTGCCCGGCAGGCTCAAAAAAACTAAATAGGCTGTCCCTTTACTATCAAAATGTAAGGGGACTACGTTCTAAGACGCAGAGCTTATTTCTATCAACTCAAAATTGCTCTGAGGATATTATCGCGTTAACAGAAACGTGGCTGAACGGAAGCATTACTGATTTGGAATTGTTTGACAATAGTTTTCAAGTTTTTAGAAAAGACAGATACACTGACAATATTTCCTCTGTCGGTGGTGGTGTCCTTTTGGCTGTAAGGAACTGCTTTGTCAGTTTTATTGTTGACATTCCCTGCTCTTCTAATATTGAACTAATTTGCGTTAAAGTTATACATTGTAACTCTAATGTATATGTTATTAATGCGTATGTTCCTCCTAAGAGTAGTGTAGAGGTCTATGCAAGCCTTGCGGAGTGCATAGATTACATAATTGATTTACTTGACGTCAATGACGACATTTTATTATTGGGCGATTTTAATCTACCTGATTTAAAATGGCATTCTTCTGACGATGATACGTACTATTGTGCATCTAATTCGAAGACCCGCCAAGAACATATATTTGTTGATAATATATGTTCAGACTTACAACAAGTGAGTTGTATTTATAATAGTCTTGAAAGACTTCTTGACGTGGTCTTAACTACAGACAGTAACAATGTTGTTGTTAAGAGGGCCTTTCATGCTCTAACTACTGTTGATGAATATCATCCACCATTGAGTATTTGGTACGAATCCGACAGAGCAAATATAGTAAATTCTAATTCAGCAGATAAGCTTTATGAATTCAATTTTAAAAAAGCTGACTTTTTGAAGTTGAATCAGTTGCTTAATGGCAAACTTAATGCAATTTTAGAATATATAAATGGAAATTGCCTTGATGACTCCATACATTTTTTTTATATGGAACTCTTTGCTGTGTTTTCTCAATCAGTACCTTATAGTCTCAAATTTGCGAGGAATTCTGCGTACCCGTGGTACACAAAGGATTTAAAGACTCTTCGCAACAACAGGAATAGGGCATGGAAGAAATACGTCTGTAGCTTAGGCTCAAACGACCTAGAAACTTACAAACGTTTGTTTCTGGAATTTGAAAATCGCTCAGGTACATTATATCACGAATATTTAGATAATGTTAAGCTGAGAATATTGACAGATCCAAAGAAATTTTGGGGATTCGTAAACACAAAGAAGAAATGGGATGGGATGGATGGATGGATTTCCTTCTTCATTTAGAACTCCTGAGGGATTTACTGACAATCCCGTCAAAATTTGTGGCCTATTCGCCAATCTTTTTAAAGAATCATTCTGTTCAGATTCTTTTACTCCTGATGGAGAGTACTTTGAATATATGAATTCCGAACCCAGAGTATCTTTGGAACATATATCCTTCACTCCAGAGGATATTTTAATGTATATTAGATCGATCGATGAGGAGTTTGGTGCTGGACCTGACGGTGTTCCTGCCGCAGTGTTAACACAATGCGGTTCCGTTTTGAGTCAACCACTTTCTTTATTATTCAATAAATCTATTAACGAAAGTTATTTTCCACTTTTTTGGAAAAAATCATTTATAAGTCCTATTTTTAAAAAGGGTTGCAGGAACGATGTTAGTAACTATAGGCCTATCGCTAAGCTCTCATCGATTCCAAAACTTTTTGAGCGGATGGTGTATGATCGGGTGAAAATTCACTGTGGGGAAGTCATAACAACTCGTCAGCATGGTTTTGTGAATGGCAGATCCACTGTGTCTAATCTTCTCGATTTTACAACATTCTGCTTAAATTCTATTGATTCTGGTAACCAGGTCGATTGTGTTTACACTGACTTTAGTAAGGCATTTGATAAGCTACCACACAATCTAATCTTATTTAAACTTGAGTTAATGGGATTTCCACAATATTTTGTGAACTGGATTAAATCGTATTTGGTGGAGCGATCTTATCAAATACGTTTCCGAGGCGCATTGTCTTCTGAATTTATTGCTGGATCAGGTGTTCCTCAGGGTAGTCACCTTGGTCCTCTTCTGTTTATTTTAGCTATCAATGATGTAACTCACGTCATTGAACACTCTCATCTGCTTATTTATGCCGATGATATGAAAATATACAGAACGATTAATTCTAGAGATAATTCAGATCTACTCCAGTCTGATCTAAAATCCTTTGAAGTTTGGTGTTCTAAAAATAATATGTTTTTAAATCCAGATAAATGCCAAACTATGACCTTTTCGCGAAAAACGAATAATTATATTTTTGATTATAAGATTAAAGATACTGCCTTGAGTCGTGTAGACACCGTCAAAGACCTAGGTAAATGCATGGATTCTAAGCTATCGTTTAGCATTCATATTGATAATATTTGTAAAAAAGCATCTTCAATGCTTGGTTTTGTAAAACGCTGGGCCAAAGAATTTAATAGCATGATTACAACTACAACGTTGTATTATGCAATCGTGCGTCCTCACTTAGAGTATGCAAGTCAAGTGTGGTCCCCAAGTTACAATGTGCATGTTGATCGAATAGAAAGAATCCAAAAACGTTTTGTTCAGTTTGCTCTAAGGGGCTTAAGTGGAACTGACATATTAGACCTTCCTCCTTATGCGGATCGTTTAAAACTATTAAAAATGCAGTCTTTAGGTGATCGAAGGAAATCGGCAGATATCGTATATTTACACCAGCTCATAACAGGTGTATTCGATTCTCCAGAACTTCTTTCTCACATAAATTTTAACACTAACCGTAGAAGCAGTAGAAACGCTAACAACTTAATTTATTTGCCATTTAGTAGAACAAATTATATGGCTACTGCTCCTTTAAGTCGCATGAGTTCCTTTGTTAACAATTGTAGCGTTTTTGATGTTAATTTGTCAAAAGGTCAACTCAAAAGTAGATTAAAATTAGTTGTGTAAATAGATCTATGTATACGCATGGTTAGTTGTTACGTCTTGTGTTGTCCCTGAGCCCAACCCATTCATTGGTGGGTAAATTTTTCCCACATTAACTTGTTTGTGGTCACGGGTATCCATAACATTGATATTTTCAATGATTACTGGGTAGTGGCTTTAGATGGGTTAATGCTGAGGAAGTGCGATATAGCTGTAGTAGCTGAACTCTATTGTTATTGCATGTTAATAACTTATGCAAGCAAGAGTTTACAAAAACATGACATAAATAATATAACTTTTAGCATTACTTAATAATTAATAATAATAAATCCCCCAGTATTAATTTCCTCAAACCATATTTGTACGGACAAAAATTCATAGTAGTTACAGATTACAGACCTTTAATTTCACTTTTTTCTCATAAGAACCCATCATCAAAAATGACAAGAATCGGATTAGACTTATCTGATTACGATTTTACGATAATATTCAAGCAAGGCAAAACAAATACAAATGCTGATGCACTATCCCGAATAAAGATAGATTCGGATATACTAAGAACAATGATACCAAAAGATGAAACAAGCAAAGCCATGGTAATAACACGGGGAAATATTAAAAAGCAAGAAGAACTTGCAAAGGAAAAATGCACATCTCAACAGGAGCCTCGCGAACTCTTTATTTGGGATTGCACGTCCATAACTGACGTCAAAAATATAAAAAGATTGAAATTTGAATTAAGCAATATGAATATAAATAAGAATAATACTAGTATCCAAGAAATAAATAATATTGTGCACGTGCGATGTAGCGATAAATCGACGAATCCAGATAATTATCAAAAATCTGGAGCTATCATCAAAAATAATTAAAAATAACAAAAATATGCATGCAAGATATAATGATAATTCAGCGACTCTAAAACCAATTCTGAAGAAATTAGTATCTAAAATGAATAAATTGAATATAAAAGAACTAGAACTAGAACTAGAAGAACTAGAACAAGAGAATGTATAACATGCTGCAGCAGAAAATAAATAAAAATAATAAAGAATCACTAAAAATAATGATATTCAACCCCCAAAAAGAATTACAAGCAAAACCATGCAACACAAGATAATATAAGAATACCATGGCACACCATAAGGAGGACACTTAGGTATTAGAAAAACTATCATTAAACTAAAACAACGCTATGTATGGAAACATATGCGCCAAATGGTAAAAAATTATATAAACAAACGAATGTATTGCACTCGTAATAAACAGGCTAGACACATTAAAGAAAAAAAGACAATAACTGACACTCCGAACACAAGTTTTGAAACAATATCAATTGACACTGTCGGATCATTAAAAATCTCAAACGAATTTAGGTACATATTGACTATGCAATGTGGACTGACAAAATTTGTTATTGCACACCCAATTGGAACAAAGGATGCAAAAACAATAGCCAAACACTAGTAGAACAATTGATCTTAAAGTACGGATTTTTCAAATATTTAAAATCTGACAGAGGAACTGAATTTACAAACGAAGTGTTAAAAAACGTTTGGGACTTATTAAAAATAGAACAAATTTTCTCAGCACCTTATCATCATGAAACTATAGGAGCACTCGAAAGAAACCACAGGGTACTTAACGAGTATCTTCTATATTTGCTGATGATTATGAATGGGATAAATGGGTTCCATATTACACATTCGCATATAATACAACACCACATGTTGATACATCGTACTCACCATACGAACTCATTTTTGGTAAATTACCAAACATTTCGAATGATTTAACAAAAGATAACGAACCAGTTTTCAACCTAGAAAATTATGCTAACGAGTTAAAGAAAGACTTAAAATTTCCATTAATAAAGCAAGAGAATTAATAAAATCTGTAAAAGTGTAAATATCTCAGACTTTCAAGAAGGAGATTTTGTACTAGTAAGGCTTGAAACTAAGAAAAAATCACAAAGTCCTTATCACGGACCATATAAAATAGTACATAGAGAAGGTGTTAACTCTATAAATGATAAGCATAAGAATTTTCACAATAATATGTTAAAGAAGGTAATTTAATGTAAGTATACTAGTTAAGACAATTATACTAATTAAATATACAATGTTATCAAATTAAAATGCTACCCAATAAAATAATTTAACTATTTTAATCACTAAATTAAGTACTAAATCCAAGAAGTCCAACTAATAATAGGTCAAATATTGCATTATATAAATTACTACATATATCATTAAACTTACTAAGAAACAGAATAGTATAAATTGAAATTTATTTTTATGACACAATAATATCCTTTTCCAAAACTCCCACATCTTAAAAATTTATCTTTGCAAGTTAAGGGCGAGGTCGCTTAAGGGTGAGGGTGTAGTGACATACTACATAAGTACAATCGACCAACAAATGCCAACAATAAAATCTAAAAATCATAAACAAAATTATTTAGACAAATTCATAATTTTAATCTCCAAAAATATCTTATTCTCTAATCTTTTCAATGCGCTTAGCACCCTTTACGCTTGGGCCGCTAGCATGCCACAAGCACGATCGCGGCAGCGAGTGTTGTGTTACAAATGCATTTGCATGAAAAACACAACAACAACAACTAGCTAAAGACTTGAACTTGTGCCGATGACATTTTGAAGTCAAGGCTATTAATTTGGTAAACACAATTAACAATGATTATGAATTTGAGGGGAAATATGAGGATTTTTTTAAAGTAAAGTAAGTGAAATACTTTAACAAACTAAAAACATCGTACAATTTTCTTTTGCAAGTTTTTTATAAAAATTTAAAAAAAAAAATGGTCACCAATAATGAAACCTGCTTTCAGATGCCATGCGGTCTGTAAGGGCGCTGAAGAAGACGTCTTCCCGTTGGAGATGAAGTTGCTGCTCTTGTTTATAATTATAATAGCCACGTCGGCGCTAGTTCTTTTTTTCTGTTCGATTGTTCTAGTTGTAGTTAATTTTCTTTTGCAAGCTTTCTACATTTATTGTTTTCTTTTCAGTTAATTTTCTTCCTTGATAATTTTCTCTCTTTTTTTATAGTTACTCTTATTCTGTGCTATTTTTCTTCACTTTTTGTAAAAATTTTTCTTATTTTTCACTTCTTGTATTTCTCTGTAGTTACTTTTATTCTTTGCTATTTTTTCTCTTCACTTATTGTTTTTCTCTATAGTTGCTTATATACTCTGCTCTTTTTTCCACTTCTTGCTTTCTTTATAGTTACTTCTATTTTTTTATTTTCTTCTTTTTTATTTTTTATTTTTCTTTTTTTTTCACTTCTTGTTTTTTATTCTTTCTATTACCTTGATTATCTGACGCTTTATATCGGTTCGAATCAAATCGTTTTGGTTAAAACCTTTGCATAAATCGAATTTCAAACCGTTTTAAAAATTTCAAGCCGATTGAATAAAACCTCATTTCAATTCGGTTCTTATTTTCCAAGACGATTTAAAATAGCGCATAAGCAGGCCGTTCTTTTAAAATGTTTGGGAAATCATATGCTTTGGCTTTGTTTAAGCAGTTTATAGCTGTTTTATATGCAAATTTCTTCTTGTTTTAATAGAATTGATTAATAAAGAAAGAAATAATTTGAAATTATTATTGTTTTCCATTGTGTAATGGCGCTTGCAGCAGAAATATGGTTTTACTTCCGTTTTTTTTCTTTTGTTTATACGCTTTAATTGGATTCACACTAGAAGCTTATTTGAGTTTTCAGCTTCCGTTTAAAATACCATCTATGAGTCGAATTAAGCAACTCACCACAGTAGTTCATATTGAACACACCTTTTAATAACTTACTTCCTTCCAAACTTTTATCATATTTATTTTACAGATCTATTCTTAGATCTGTAACGTAACGGTAACGTTAATCTTATTACCGAAGAAATTCACCTTTTGGTAACTTTTACACCCTTTTGGTATTCCGCAACCAAGCGTTACCAGTAAATATTGTTACCATCTCTTTAGGTGGTAACAAGCAAAACAGCTGACAATTGTATTGCTTGCATTAAAATATGTGGTCGTGTTTTGAGTAATTCATTTACTTTTAAAATTTTACAATCCAATTTTCATCAAATTTATATATAAAACGATGTCAACTTCACTGTTGCTGCTTCTACTTCTCGATGATGAAGTAGAAGAAAAATCTTCGAGAAGGCATCAGCTGAGAACTTTGCGGGACAGCAGCGATCCGTTTAACTTGACGGATAACATATTCAAGTTCCATTTTCGTCTTCCAAAGGAAGTTTGCTTCATGCTTGTTGAGGAGTTGATGCTAAAGGATACGCAGGCCACTTCTCTGCCCTTTGGAGTGCGATTTTTTTGCTGCCTTCTGTTTTTCGCTCACGGTTCGTACCAAAAGTGTGTTGCAAACAGTATCTATGCCCCACTGATCCAATCTTCTGCGTCACGTTCGATTAATTCTATATCTGGTCTTATAGTAAAATACCGAGCTTCTGAAATAAGTTTCCCAACCACAAACGCGGAGCAGTTGGCTACTAAAGCCAGGTTAGTTAAATTAACAACATTGTTTGCTGCTAGCGTTTTGTAATGTTTTTTGTATTATTGCCCAGATTCTATTCTAAGTTTGGGTTGAAGGGAGTGATTGGCGCTATTGATTGCACTCACGTTGCTATGATTTGTCCACCTAAGAACGATCCAACAAATCCTTGCAGTTTGTACATGAACCGAAAGGGCTATTATAGCATAAATTCAGAAGCTGTTTGCGACAGCAACCTAAGATTTTTGGCTGTTAATGCGAATTTCCCGGGCTCCCGCCATGATTCTGGCATTTGGTCAACATCACCAGTGCGCACGTTCATGGCAACTCAAACAGGAAGTTGGTTGTTAGGTGACCAGGGATATCCGCTCGAACCGTGGCTGCTTACTCCTTTAGCTCAACCAGGATCTTCAAACGAAGAAAAATACAATAAAATGCATTGCAAAGCTCGGAATGTAATCGAAAGAAGCTTCGGCGTAGCTAAATCACGCTTTCGTTGCATCTCAAAATTCCGAACTTTGCACTATAGCCCCGAAACTGCGCCAAATATTGTAAACGCTTGCCTCATCTTACACAATATTGTTATAAAACATGCTCCACAAGATGAACTGCAAATGGATGAAGGTGAAATTGATGAAGGCGTTGACATACCAGCAACTGCAACTCGCAGAGACTTACACCGCGAAGGCGAACGGATTCGTCAATATATAATTAACAATATTTAATCAACAATATATTTTAAAAAAATTTTAATTATATTTTCATTTTCACTAGCCTTTATTAACTTTCATTTTAAAAAATAAAAAATGTTTCTAAAAACAAGTTTTTTTAATAATGTGAATAAAACAAAACAAAACAGTAATTCAACAATTCATTTTAAAATTAACTTAAAGAAAAGAAAAAATATCACACAAAAAAAATCACAACATATTTAAAAAAAAGCACATATAATGAGGGATGCTGGCGCTGCAGAAACACCAGTTCCTTAATTCCTTCTGCAATAGAAGAAACACCATTTGCGATGCTGGCCAGAGATTGCGTTAATCGAGCATGTTCCTCTTTCCGCTCCTTGATGTCCTGCTGCACATTTCTAATACTGCCTCTCGAAAGGTTTTTGTGCTACGCCGGGTTTCGAGCACTTCAGTGTTTAGGGGACTAGTGGATGGAATATCTACATTCAGAACCTCGTAGGGGTTAGGCAAAATGGTGGAGGAAGTGCAGCAAATTGGAGCGGGAGGAAGCGAGGATTCAGCTGTGGGCTGCTGACCATTTTCAGCATTCGTCAAAACCTTGAAAATAAGACTATGCATTTAAAAAGTAGTTTTTTTATATTGTGCATCATATTTACCGTGAAACCAAGCGTGACACCAGAATGTCCTTCTACAGCAGCGATGCCAAACGCTTCTAAAGCCTGCTGTTCGAACTCGCTGAGCTCCAGCATCAAATTTTGCCCACCACCTGTGCGATTGCGCTCAATTATAATTTTGCGCGCACGAGCTTACAGCTGCTTGCGCCAGTTTCTAAATGCCTGAAATAGTACCATGTTTAAACGCTTATTATATTGAAGATATTTACAATTTAATTATCCTACCTCTTTCCAAGAATCTGGGGTTCTAGTTGGCCCCAACATCGCATTCAAATTTGATGCAATATCTTGCCACAACATTTTGATGCAATTTGGCGATGTGGGACAATTTTTCCCTTGCAGCAATTCTGGGTGGGTCCGAATAAAGTTTATGTAAAACCTTAGCTGGGCCGGCGTAGTGCGTGCATATTTCTTGCTAAAAAAAACAAATATTGTTGTAAATATTGATATAATGCAATAAATTATTTGTACTTACTTTTCTTTTTCCATTGTTTACAACTCACCACAGTATCACACAGAACTGCCAGATGCAAGAAAAGTGCTCTATTTCAATAAGGTGAGTTTATGACGTCTGACAGCGTTACCGAGTGCACAGAATACCGATAACTAAGACCGGTAACGAATTTCGGTAACAAGATTACTATTACCGGTAACGCACAGAATCGATCTGTTATTGATTGATATTAAGATCCGCAATGTTAAATTTTTGCGGTAAAATTGTGGCGTGATCGAGCTTTCTTGACTAAAAAGAAAACGTTTCTCGATCTTTTATTTTTCTGGTTTCAAAGAGTGCACATTAATGAAAAAAAAAAATTAAAAAAAACAAAATCTTGGAAAAAGATCATTAAATTAAACTTAAATGTGTTTAAAATGCTTTATTAAATTTATCGTTGTGAAGAGTTTAATTAAATTCAATAAAAATTTTAACTAAAAATAAAAAGAAAGAAACCAAAGCTTAATCACGGAAAACCACTAAACGCTAGCGATTCCTTTGTCCACGCAAGTTTCTTTAACATATTAGTTAATGTCAAAAAAATCTTTTTAAGAAATATAATTTTTAATAAGAAGAAAAAATTAAATTTTTAGATAAATTAATTTTGTGGAACTGTTAACACTGACCTGCATTGAACAAGTTTTATTCAATTAAATTTTCTTTAATTTATTGGTGCCCATCCGATTGCGGGTACTTTTTCGCATATTATCTTATCTTTTGTTTTTACTGAGACATTTGTCTCCATACAGATTGGCACAAAACCTTCTGAATTTTGTCAAAAAATTCACCAAAGAGATGGTACAGAATATTTAAAATATTCAGGAAATTCGTCATGATATTCGTCTAAAAATCCTCATTAATTCGTACAACAAATTCTTGAAGAAAACCTCTGTAAAAATCTTTCAAGAAATGTATCAAAACTCTGCATTAATTAAGCATAAGTTCAACCAAAGTTTTCTTTAAAGCGACAATTCGAGTGGAATTTCAACTCTCTTGAACTACATCATGGATCCAGATTTCTAGTTGTCATCTTAATTGGGATAGGTCAGCAACGTGGTGAGCAGTACTTTTTCGTCAATTGTAAGCTAAACATCGGTTTTTTTAATGTGCGGTAAAATTCAGAACGTAACATATATTTATGAATACATCTGGTTTATTTGTAAACGTGGCGCACAATTATGCAAAGAAATTATAAATTTTTATAAATTATGCTTTAATTGAATTTGAAAAAAGAAGAAATTATCTTAATACAAAAAAAAGTAGATAAATAGAATTTATAGTGGAAAAAAAGGGAATTAATTAAGAATATAGTTTTTTTTAACAAAATTTAATTGCAGAAAAAAAGAAAAAAAGTTATGTACACATACTACTTACTATAAATATGCGTTAAATAATTTCTCGCAAGAGACTTTTTCTGTTTTTTTCCTCTTAACCTACTACTTTACCACTTTTAATATTACTACTTTACCATACTCATAATTTGTACTTAAAATCCTTGATGCATAAGAAAGTTTAATCTAAATGTTATGCTAAATATAATTTAACATGCAAAATCTACAGCTGAAGGTTAAAACTAGTGATGAAGTTAAACTTTAAGTTGAGCAAAAATTTAAAGTGAATATTAGTGCTCTTAAAAAAATATCTCATGCAACTTAATTTTAAAATTTGAGTCCACAGCTTCTTCGTAGGAGCCTCGTAAAAAAAAGCACTCAATAAGGAGAGCATGTAATTTTTTTTATGATATTCTTTTATATATATTTTTTCCCTCAATAATGTGTGTGAGAGTGAGAGTGACTAATTAGAACTAAACTCGTTCTTGAAACTAGGTCAGTGTAACCTTGAACTTGAATTTCTTTAAATTGCAAACAGCTGTTTTTCTATGTTTTTGCTATTTCAATTAAATTTAAAGGCAGGCTTAACCCTTGCACTCTCACATATTTTTATTTTACTTTTTTATGCTAATTACTTATTTTTGCGAACTTTCCGTAATTTATCGATTACATTTTGTTTAAAAGTAAGCGGATATTATAATAACTATTTTTTTTACTATTTTTTTTTCTTATGTACATTAAAATTTTAATTACTTACCTTTTTTTTAAATTTTTCGATATGTCCGAATTTTGATTAAATAAAGCTTAGAATTAGTATTTTTAGATGATGATTCTTTCTTAATTTCTATAACCTAAAATTTTTTATCTTCTTACTTACCTTTGCATTAAAAATGGAAATCAAAAGTTTTAATGAATAGTTTTTTTTGGTAGTCCTTGAATTAATTAAATATTTTTAATAATGTTTTCTTTCCACTTGGGATGTTTTTAAAGTCTTCCTACTTACCTTTTTGCATTGTGTTATCACTAAAGTTATATATGATTTTTGCTTACTTACCTATATATTCCCATGGATTTTAATTAAGGCATTTTTTTTTATATAAACTCTATTTTTTAATCAATAAAAGAAATGTATATTAGTGCTAAAAATTCTGTAATAAATATAATTCTAGTTATAATAACATAATAGGTTACAATTTTGTAGTTATGCGTTAAGATACTTATGTTAAATAAAACAATATTAATGAATACCTAAATTAAGAATATTTTGATTTTCTGCATGTCGACAGTGGTCTGACATGGTTAAAGGGATCAGTACTCTATGTAGTTGGTAAAAGGTCTGATCATGGCTGGGTGGGCAAAGTATTGTTCTGATGTCATCTCTACAACAAACATATAATTTTCTTGACACTAATTTTATAAAAGCAATGAACCTGTTTTTTTGTGTCCTTTCTTCTCCCCTTTTTCTCTCTTCCTCAGCACGCTAATTTAAAGTAATAATTTCGTAGTTTGGGTATTTTTATCGGAAAGATGGAAAACTAGCCGACGAGCAAGAGCCGCGAGTCAAAGCGTGCTACCCCTTCCTTCTGTCTGACCTGTTAAGAACTGTTGATATCTGTAAAACTGAAAATACCTACCTTTAAGATCGTTATATGCTACAATTGTTATTTAAGAAAAAAAAAATACCGTTTTCAGTGAAACCGCTTGCTGCTTGCGCATAAACACGAGGCATAAAATCGTTCTGACTCAAGGCGATAGTGATCAAATCGACTTGAAGCGTCGGATAAACAATTTATAAGCAATGCGTCTTGGACATACGCTAAGCCTGTACTTACTTTTGAGTTGAGTAAAAAAGGTGTTTTTTGCTCTTCTGAAAATTATCGATTTTCAGATTCGCAACTTCACATTTGTAACGACGAAATATTTTTCTAGCCATCTGACAGTGCAGGGTAAGTCATGTTTTGGTAATTGGCTTCTTTTTCGGTCTGGGTCTCTTAAGAACGAGCAATATATATGTTTTAGTACGCGAATTATTTATAAAAAGTATGTATTTATTAATTTATTGAGCGACGAGTGTTCAAAAGTGACGAATGAACATGCTCGAATTTCCAACACAGTGTTGCATGTGCATTTAGATGGCTGGCAGTCCAGCATAAATGGGTGCACTTGCGTCTGTTAAGTGTCAAAATTGGTTCATGCACAAATATTTAATGAAGCCTACCCAAACACGCAACACACTAACGCAACTCAATTCGATTATCATGCAGCGTTTAGTTCGGGAAACGCTAGTGATGTGACGAGTCGAATACTTTATCGATTCGAGTTACTCGAGCCTGAATAATTTTGACAAGAATAGAAACTCGAGTTTAGGAGTTAGCGAGTCAGAATTTTGAAGTTGAGTTTACTATTCTTTAGCTCGCTATAAGCGAATGTAAGAAAAAGCCGACTCATTCCAATTAACGAGTCACCAATGCACAAGCGAGTAAGTGGGTTTTTGCTCATTATTAGAGAAACAGACAGTTCGTTATTACGAACTCTGTTATTTTTGATTTTTTTATTTCGATGTGTAAATTTTTAATGAAAATTCCATAGTAAAGATATAAGAAACTATTCAAGAAAAAATTCTTACAATTAAGAATTGGGCTTGCATAATAAAAATATGAATATAACACGGTTAAGTATTAAGTTAAGGTTAAGAGTTGACGAAAAACTTGATTATATGGTTTACTATAGATAAGAAGAACAAATTGCCGAAAAATCAGGATTTTATTTAAATCAGAAAACTCGATTTAGTTTGGTTTTAACTTTGGAGCCACTTAGCATTTTGAAAAAATATTTGCGAATAATGAATTCTCAAAGTAAACCATTTCGAGTTTTACTCGAGTTAACGAGTCAAAAACCTTGACTCACCATTTCACTAGGTAGCGCTCATACATAATTTGCGTGGCGCTAGGAAACGCAACGCAACGCGCCTCAATTTAGGTTGGACAGTAAGTGAGCATTTGATGTCTCACCATTTTCGTCCAAATGGAACGAAAGACGACAGTACAAAAACAAAACAAAATGAGAATAAATTAAAAAAGGTGAGGAAAAACTACGTGTCAGAAAATAAAGCCATGCATAAATAATAGTGTCAGAAAATAAAATCCTTTTATGAGAAGAGTACTTTACCACAATTGTAATTTTTTGGGCAGCGCTGGTTTGAATGGTTCTTACAATGTATGAACCAGAGTTGCACAGGTACGTTTTTTCGTACCATTTTGTATACGTTTTTATTATTTCTATACGAAGTACTTTATAATTCGTACTAGTACTATTTTATTTTCTACCTTTTTATTATGATTTACACCCTGATAGTGCCAATCGTCTTAAATTTAAATTAATATGGCAATACTTCTTGACTTTTGCTTTGTTTACGTACGGTGTGCAGAGATCTCAAAATGAATGCAATAGCAAAGAAGAAAGTGTGAGGAATACTAAATCAAAGAATACCAAATTCAAAGCGTACTTCGTATCAATAAGCTTGTATGGAATCTTAATACAAATCAGATGATACGAAGTACGTTCTGACTTCGTACCTCCCATGATACAATGATAAGGTAGGCCCATGATACTAAGTGCTCTCACGCGTCAACGAAGAGTGGATAATGAGAAGCAAAATTAATGTCAAAACGACGAATTTCGTAGAAATTGCAAATGAAGAAAATATTTTATGTTTCCAAGTTGCAAACAGTGCGGTCGCGGGTGTTAAATTTGTGCTAATTTGAGTGAAAATATTATATAAAAAGTGTAATAAAAACTATAAAATGTGAAAGAAGTCTTAAAATTGAAAAAAAACCTGTAACAGTTTTAACCTAAAAACAACTGCGAAACGTGAGCATAAAGAAATTCGCGATGAACAGCTGATTTTGACATCAATCTAGCTTTATTCTGCTCTCTACTCCATTCCTCTCCGTGATGACCTTACCTTATAATTCTGCCATGGTACCTCCTTCATTTTTCGTATTCCTCGCATTTTGCTTTTGCCATTGTATTCTTTTGTTTGTTTGACATATCGCCTTTTTTACTGCCTTTTGTCCAATTGGAAACAAATTAAATCAATTGCGGTTGTAATTTAAAAGCGACAGTTTAAAATTTTTAAAAATGACTAAGTTAATAAAAATGAACAAAGTTAATGCTAAAAACATAAAAAAAATGACTTATTTTTTAAAAAAAGTGAGCTTATGTGTAGTTTGATAAGATAATGAAAAGAAAAGTGATAATAAATAAATTATTTTTGCAGAAATCAAAGCGAAGAGGTTAGGAGTTCTTTCTATCCTGCAGAAAATGATGCTGAAAATGGAGCTGAAAAGTGTTCAAATATTGAACAATCAAAGGCTACGCAGAGTGCACTTTATCCAGGTTTAAATGAAATTAAGGCTGCGCAGGCTCTTCTTTGCTTTAAATCGCTGGAGGTGCGAAATATAAGCCTTGACTTGGTAGCTGGCTTCACCGATGAGGAGCTCCTTACTTCCAGCCGATATATTTCAAGACCCCAAGTTAAGGAAAGTACGTTCTATATCTTTATATATATTAAATAAATTTGTTATTGCTTAACTCGAAAACGGAGATTACGATTTGCTTGGCGATTTTCTGTTGTTTTTCTCGGCCATTGAAGAAATCCTAGAAAATTCAGCCAGAAAACATAGTAGGTGGCGCTGCGATTGGATTCCACAAAATATTTATTTATTGCTTGTCTCCGAAGCCGCTCTTCCGATTTGCATGCAAATTTGTACATAGGGATTTTCGAGTACAGAGAGTGTCCGACATTCGTTCTATCTTTAACACTAAAGGAAGCTATAGTATTCATCTCTTCAAACATGCGAAAAATTTTTTGTAAACGCATATTTTTATTGAAAAGTATAAGTAGTGTGATTTTGTAACAATTGTTTTTACTGCAGAGACTGCAGAGCTTGGATTTTCATCAAGTTCTTATTCTGCTAAAAAGTGAACAAAAATTGAGATATGAAAAAATCTGAGACGTCCGACACGAAACGTACGAACAAATAAAATAATTTACTGTGACCTCACTATGCCTTTAAGGGGCCTTTTTCGGTCTGAGGCGTATTGCGTACTGCAGATATTTATAAAAACTTTTTTATTATTTTAATCAAGTATTCAAGAATACAAAAAAAAAATATTTTTATTAAAATTCATGTACATGTAAGCCCCCAGGTGGCGTTGCAAATTGGCGTAAAAAGAATTATAGCCCAAACACAATACGAGCGACGAGCGCCAAGCAACATGTCTCCACTCTGTCGTTGTAGAGAAATGTTGAGCGACTTGATTATAATAAACGCGACAGCAGCAAGCTTCAGCTGCTCTTCAACTATTTGTTTATCTAAGTTCATATTGCTATAGAAGAAGCATAATACATATTAAATTCTTAATGTTATAATTTATGAACTTGCCTTCAAAACTTTAACTCAAAAAACTTCTTTTTCAAAGTAAACGAAAAGTAAGCACTTCAACAGCCAAACAATAGTAAACAAAAAACAATGGCTGCATTCAGCCGACTCAACAGTTGCCGTTTTGAATAATAACACTGAGCTAAAAAAGAAATGCATTCAATTTCATTTTAATTTATTAAGGCGCTATTTAGTAACCAAAATTTATTGTTTTTTGAAAAACGATTTAAAAAACAAATGAATTTAACAAATTTAAGTTTAATTTTTTTTAAAAAATTAAATTGTTTGCTTCATCAGGGCGTCTTTTATTAACTATAAAAATATAAAAGACGCACTGATGAAGCAGACAAACAATCTGAGAAACGTTGGCAAATTTTCAAAATGGAAAATTTCAATTTATTTTTATTTGTTTTTAAAACCTTTTTTCAAAAAACAATCAATTTTGATTACTAAATAACACCTAAATAAATTAAAATGTAACCATAAAATAAAAAACTGAAATATAATCAAAACGGAAGGCAAACCGTGCATTGTACAATTTATTTTTATTTTCAAAGATGTGAATGAGTGAATGACCAAATAAGAATCGATTCAATGAATGCAGGACTCATTAATAAATAAAAATAAAATTCAATAATTATTCGTTTCATTTATATCAATTAATAAATAAAAAAATCAATAATGAACAAGAAATTAGTAAAGAATAACAAATGAACAATAACCAATGAATAATGAATCACAAATGAATAATTAATATGAAATGAATAGCGAATAAAATATGAATAACTAGTAATCCCGTGTGGCGTTAAAACGCCAAAATAAAAAATATCTAGTGACAGGTAATTTTGTTTTTATATTGAGGATTTTTTTTACCTTTGAACCAAGGATTTCATAGAAACTTTCTACGTTTCTGTTGAATTGTTGGGTAACCCCATTATTCCTTATTAAAGCATTATAATAAAAATTTATCACATACTTTTAGGGATCACAAAGAAATTTGGTTGGTTTTCATAGAAAATTGTTTCAGCTTTTTTTAAAAAAAAAACACAATATTTAAGAAAAAATAAGACCTTATTGCACATCTACAAAGCAAGACCTTTCAATTGCTACCCTATTTATGAAAATCACGTCTTTAGTATAGATTTGATAGTCATCACAAAAATGCGCTTGCGTAATAATAATTTAGATGGATAAAAAAAGAATATTTGAAAATTCTGAAATTCTTTATGAATTGCATTCTTTGTGAATAGCATTCATATGAAAACATCATATGACATCAGAATTCGTTTTAGAGGTATGGTTCCTTCGGCAAAGTTTCTTATTTTGATCCCTAGAATACGATTTTCACAGAGCATTGAACGATTTTTAAATCGACCCGCCCTAGTATACATGAGAGAAGCACGAATTCTCCTTAATGTCCTCCTGAGACTTGATAATAAATTTGCAAAAATATGTTTTTTCTATAATCTCAAAATGTTTATTTAAATTCTATCAAAATAGTAGGGGAGTGTCTCCGATTGTGAACACACTCGCGTTTTTCACTCATAACTTTTTTCAAGTCATTAGATACAGCCAACCTTTAAATGCATTCATTATTCTGTGGCGACAGTTATAACTTCACTTTTGGAGCGAACAAAATTGTATGAAAAAATAAAAAACAACAAAATTGTATGAAAAAATGAAAACAAAGTGATATTTTATCGAAATTATCGCCTGTCGAAAGTATGACTGAGTTCCTAAATGCATTTATGCAAAGAATCAGTGTCGTTTCCTTTGAAGTGGTGCATAGTTGATTTACCAAAACAGCGCAACTAAAGAGTGCTTAAAAATAATAATCTAGTAGCGCAGTTTTGGTGAATCAACTATGCACCAGTTCAAACAAAAAGTCACTAAATTAAAAATTTTATTTATAAATCAATTTTGCATTCATTATGGATTCTTATGCCGTTGTTCAGTTGTACTTAAAATTGTGAATTTCAAGCAAAACGTCCCTTACTCACCAGAAATTTCACAACAGTACAGTTTGCTGAATGCGACCAGTATTAACAAATGTAAACAATGGCAGAAACTTGCTTTGCTGCCTGTCAAATTAAAATTAAATTGAATTGTTGTTATATTTTGAATATTCCACACCTTCAGGTCGCATCCGAAAACAAAAATTTTTGGAGTTAACTGCTAAATAGTAAATGAGAAATGGTGCATACAATTTTTTCATTCATATAAAAAGAGGCACGGGGGAAAATGATACCCCCGAAGACTTGAAAATTTGAAAGGTGAGGATAGTTTTTTTTTTGGTCATCACTTTTGAAACGGTGGGAAGTAAAGTAGGTAATTGTACAGAAAAAACATTTAATATCCAAGACAAAAAATGTAATTTGTTAAGTACGTTTGTATTTTTGTCAGGTGCAACCCTGGTATGAACCGTATAATTTACCCTTATATTGACCAATCAGAAGATGACTTTGGGCGTTGTCAACAAGGTTGCATTCAGAGTTGTACAACTGCGTACATTGTTACTATTTTTGGTACCTTAGTTTTTTTGGTATGTTTTTATTAATTAGGTACAATATACAAGAGTAAAACTACGGATATTCTGACCTATTCGGCACAATCTGTTATGAAAAAAAAATCTGTTATTCTGTAATGACTCCCATGCAGATTTTTTGACATGAAAAATTTGAAATCAGACATCAGACGGACAAAGCGACGCTACCCTAACTGATTGGAGTCTGCCAGCAGACTGAAAGTTTCTTCTCGGCACAAGCATTAATATACGTATGCATTGCTTGGAAAGCTCTCAGAAATTCAAAAAGAGAATCCATTCAACAAACAACACGATGTTGCATTTGGGATTTCGGCACTAACTAAAGCAACAAGCATATGAACGTCATCAGCAACTGAATCATCAATGCATTTTTCTCATACAAAAATGAATGTTTCTTCTTTTCTTTTGCTATCGTGCGGCTTTATTAAAGAAGCGACAAAATCCAAAGTTAAATATTCCTTTTATGCACAAAATAAGTTATACTTTGGCACAAATTTTATCTCTGTACGATGAATATTAAAGGTTGTATAAGGCCCTAAAGTGTCCCCGAAAAAACGTTAGCATGGCCTCGAAAAATTTTGTGAAAATACCCCCATACAAACTGCGCTGTAAAACATAATTCTACGTCAAAAGCCTAAATTTAAACATAATTTATAATATAATACTGCACGGTGGATGTGGCACAGTGGATAGAGTGTGTGGCCCATTCGCCAGAGAACCCTGGTTCGAGTCCCACCTTACACAGAAAGTTTTTTAATTGAATTAATTTTTTTGTTGGCCGTAACCTCTCTACAGACAATGGCAAACCTCAGAGAGTAGAAACTGCCATGAAAAGCTTCTTGAGAACATATGCCGTTCGGAGTCGTCATAAAACTTCTAGGTCAAGCTCTCGAATCTTTGTGTTCAAACATTTCACAACACACACAACACAATTGATTATAAGAAGCTCGGTCAAAGTCCTTTCAAGAGCTGAAAATGGCGATATCGTTTTTTTTTGTGTATAAAAAAAATCGACGCCGTTTGCGTTTGTAACAAGTTCCAATTGGCACTGGTTTAATAGGCAATCAGCTGTTTTCGTGCTTGAAACTAGCAAGAAGTCGCTTCCGTTCTTTTGACATTATTCTCAAATTAAATTTTACTCTCTATCGTTGAACTTTACTATACTTTTACTCAACAATGTCTACGGAAACAGACCTAAAATGTATTCTCTACTTGCAAGTAATTATCTTATTTACAATTATCTATTACTGTTCCCATCTCAAAAGTTTTGAGGAGAAAAATAACGGTTTTTTTTAAAACGGTATGTTTATAATTGTATGTGTATCTTTTTTGCCCTGTTTAGTGGTGGGGAGGGGTTAAACATTTGAGTCGAAGTGTGGCATGGGGGAGGAGGTCGGTCGTGCAACGTCACAACCAAAATTTTAATACAGTTCTATAAATTTAAAATTTTTTAAATATATAATTTTATTGGATATATTGCTTTAATTTTTATCACTAAAAAAATGCACCTAATAAAACGAACGGATCACAAACCGCAAAAAGACAACTAAAACTATGTTTATGGTCAAGTTTTGTACCAATTAAGGTCAAACGCAATAGTATTACGTAAAATTTATTTGTTATTACCACAATGAAAAAACTTATAGCCAAAACAAAGTGGTTTATACTTTTTCAAAACATACCGCTAAATTCTTCGGGAACTTCGATCGGGGAAGGATTCAATACTTTGGGACGGCGTGTGATATAGGAAGAAAAAGCCCACAAAAGCATAGCAAAAACATAACCTTTATCCCCCTTTCTGACATTTACTTGCAGCAAGTGACAAAGTTCACAGACGGAACGGAATGTTGTAGATCGTTTAGAATCCAAATCCCTTTGGAAAACACTTCTAGACCTTTAACAGCTTTTTCTACCAATGACGGTCATTACCAATTTAAAAGATTACCTTTTGGACTTAAAATTTCATCAAACAGTTTTCAACGTATGTTAACATTAGCACTAACAGGTTTAAGCTCAGAAGCATTTTTATATGTAGATGACATAATAGTCTTTGGATGTAGCTTGCAACATCATAACAATAATTTAATTAAAAATTTTGATAGATTATCTAGATACAATCTCAAATTAAATGCACACAAATGCAAATTTTTACGTCCTGAAGTAGTTTATTTGGGACACCTTATAACACAAAATGGCATTAAGACCGATCCAGCAAAATATGAAACAATTAAAAATTATCCAACCCCTTTGAATGCTGACGATGTGCGTAGATTCGTCGCCTTTTGTAATTATTATAGAGGATTCATAAAAGATTTTGCAACAATCGCACAATGCTTAAATGCTTTACTTAAAAAGAACCAAACTTTCAATTGGGCAACACAATGTCAAACAGCGTTTGAGACACTTAAACAAAAATTAATAGAACCACCTATATTACAATATTCAGATTTTTCGAAAACATTCATTTTAACGACTGACGCATCAAACTACGCCTTAGGAGTCGTATTATCACAAGGTGAAATTGGACAAGACTTACCAATATCAGTTGATCTCGTCTTCTTGTTGTTATCGGTGGTTTTTTAGTGTGTTGCTGTGATTAGTATTCTTTATAATCGTGTTTTGTTTGATTTTTGTGGATTAAGTATTAAAAAAACATTTTAATAACGTTTTTATATGTTTTCAAACAATTTCCATTTCGTGGCAGTGTTTATTTGTTAAAGAAAAAATTTATTAATATTTATTAATATATAACATATAATAATTGATTGAATAGTTTTTAACACAATCCAGTGCATGTTTGTCTGCCTTTTTTTCAATTCCTCTTTGTGCGGTGTTTGTTTACTTAAGTGCAGTCAGCGTATGTAGTGTTGTTGTTGTTTTAAAACAGTTTTGTGTGCGCTACATTTTAATGTGCTAACCCTATAAACACATTTTACATTCAAAAGCACTTGCTCGCAGAATAATTTAAAATTTTTTGCAATGGATTATTTTTCCATTGATAATATTGCTGCTTGTTCTCTGAACGAGCAATGCAAAAGCCAGAATATTCTGTACCCTATGTTCAGCTGTTCTGGCCCATGTGAGCGAATGTTCCACGCTTCTTGTGCTGGTATGTCTAAATCGTGCCTTGACGATTTAATTTCAGTCCGATCTGGTCTTCGCTGGTATTGTGCTTCGTGCAGGGCCCTTTCCCCGTATGAACTCTATTCTAAAATTAAGCTTTTTGGGGAAAGCCTTAACTTATTAAATAATAACTTCAGAGAAATTGTTTCATTTTTTAGCGAAGTTAGTGCCGCACCCACTACCAGCGTTTTTGATGAAATTACTGTTCAGGATAACATTTCGGTTCCTTCGTCCATGACTGCTTCTTCCGGAATTTTGTCAGTTTCATCAGAAAAAGACCCTAAAAGCTCTAAAAGAAAGAGGAAAAACAAAAACAAAAATAAGCGTCAGAAGGCGTCCTCCAGACCTTCCAAGGCAAAGCAGCCCTCAGCAATGCCATCAGAAAATAATAATACGGTGATTTCTTATACACCATCTTCTATTCCTCCATTGACTAGTAGTCCAAATACGATTTCAACTACGCCTAACAGTCAGTTGACTTTAAGAGCAGTTTTGAGGACCAGAAATGTTTTCATTTCACGTCTTCAGCCCGACACATCAATAGAAAATATATTGACGTTTGTCAGGCAATCCAAGTTAGTGAACTCAAATGCATTCTGTTCATGCAAAAAAATTGGTAATACGCCTTCCCATGCTTCTTTCATTTTAACAGTTGCAGCCGATGATTTTACAACTGTTCTTAACTCTAATTTGTGGGCCGATAATATTCTTGTTACTGAGATCAAGCCAAAAACTAAGCCTAAAAGGGTGACTCAAGCCGCCCGGCAGGCTCAAAAAAACTAAATAGGCTGTCCCTTTACTATCAAAATGTAAGGGGACTACGTTCTAAGACGCAGAGCTTATTTCTATCAACTCAAAATTGCTCTGAGGATATTATCGCGTTAACAGAAACGTGGCTGAACGGAAGCATTACTGATTTGGAATTGTTTGACAATAGTTTTCAAGTTTTTAGAAAAGACAGATACACTGACAATATATCCTCTGTCGGTGGTGGTGTCCTTTTGGCTGTAAGGAACTGCTTTGTCAGTTTTATTGTTGACATTCCCTGCTCTTCTAATATTGAACTAATTTGCGTTAAAGTTATACATTGTAACTCTAATGTATATGTTATTAATGCGTATGTTCCTCCTAAGAGTAGTGTAGAGGTCTATGCAAGCCTTGCGGAGTGCATAGATTACATAATTGATTTACTTGACGTCAATGACGACATTTTATTATTGGGCGATTTTAATCTACCTGATTTAAAATGGCATTCTTCTGACGATGATACGTACTATTGTGCATCTAATTCGAAGACCCGCCAAGAACATATATTTGTTGATAATATATGTTCAGACTTACAACAAGTGAGTTGTATTTATAATAGTCTTGAAAGACTTCTTGACCTGGTCTTAACTACAGACAGTAACAATGTTGTTGTTAAGAGGGCCTTTCATGCTCTAACTACTGTTGATGAATATCATCCACCATTGAGTATTTGGTACGAATCCGACAGAGCAAATATAGTAAATTCTAATTCAGCAGATAAGCTTTATGAATTCAATTTTAAAAAAGCTGACTTTTTGAAGTTGAATCAGTTGCTTAATGGCAAACTTAATGCAATTTTAGAATATATAAATGGAAATTGCCTTGATGACTCCATACATTTTTTTTATATGGAACTCTTTGCTGTGTTTTCTCAATCAGTACCTTATAGTCTCAAATTTGCGAGGAATTCTGCGTACCCGTGGTACACAAAGGATTTAAAGACTCTTCGCAACAACAGGAATAGGGCATGGAAGAAATACGTCTGTAGCTTAGGCTCAAACGACCTAGAAACTTACAAACGTTTGTTTCTGGAATTTGAAAATCGCTCAGGTACATTATATCACGAATATTTAGATAATGTTAAGCTGAGAATATTGACAGATCCAAAGAAATTTTGGGGATTCGTAAACACAAAGAAGAAATGGGATGGGATGGATGGATGGATTTCCTTCTTCATTTAGAACTCCTGAGGGATTTACTGACAATCCCGTCAAAATTTGTGGCCTATTCGCCAATCTTTTTAAAGAATCATTCTGTTCAGATTCTTTTACTCCTGATGGAGAGTACTTTGAATATATGAATTCCGAACCCAGAGTATCTTTGGAACATATATCCTTCACTCCAGAGGATATTTTAATGTATATTAGATCGATCGATGAGGAGTTTGGTGCTGGACCTGACGGTGTTCCTGCCGCAGTGTTAACACAATGCGGTTCCGTTTTGAGTCAACCACTTTCTTTATTATTCAATAAATCTATTAACGAAAGTTATTTTCCACTTTTTTGGAAAAAATCATTTATAAGTCCTATTTTTAAAAAGGGTTGCAGGAACGATGTTAGTAACTATAGGCCTATCGCTAAGCTCTCATCGATTCCAAAACTTTTTGAGCGGATGGTGTATGATCGGGTGAAAATTCAGTGTGGGGAAGTCATAACAACTCGTCAGCATGGTTTTGTGAATGGCAGATCCACTGTGTCTAATCTTCTCGATTTTACAACATTCTGCTTAAATTCTATTGATTCTGGTAACCAGGTCGATTGTGTTTACACTGACTTTAGTAAGGCATTTGATAAGCTACCACACAATCTAATCTTATTTAAACTTGAGTTAATGGGATTTCCACAATATTTTGTGAACTGGATTAAATCGTATTTGGTGGAGCGATCTTATCAAATACGTTTCCGAGGCGCATTGTCTTCTGAATTTATTGCTGGATCAGGTGTTCCTCAGGGTAGTCACCTTGGTCCTCTTCTGTTTATTTTAGCTATTAATGATGTAACTCACGTCATTGAACACTCTCATCTGCTTATTTATGCCGATGATATGAAAATATACAG
This sequence comes from Coremacera marginata, assembly GCA_914767935.1. Classification (NCBI taxonomy): domain Eukaryota; kingdom Metazoa; phylum Arthropoda; class Insecta; order Diptera; family Sciomyzidae; genus Coremacera; species Coremacera marginata. The sequence goes on along the minus strand of OU612044.1, from coordinate 92,370,568 downwards.
AACGATTAATTCTAGAGATAATTCAGATCTACTCCAGTCTGATCTAAAATCCTTTGAAGTTTGGTGTTCTAAAAATAATATGTTTTTAAATCCAGATAAATGCCAAACTATGACCTTTTCGCGAAAAACGAATAATTATATTTTTGATTATAAGATTAAAGATACTGCCTTGAGTCGTGTAGACACCGTCAAAGACCTAGGTAAATGCATGGATTCTAAGCTATCGTTTAGCATTCATATTGATAATATTTGTAAAAAAGCATCTTCAATGCTTGGTTTTGTAAAACGCTGGGCCAAAGAATTTAATAGCATGATTACAACTACAACGTTGTATTATGCAATCGTGCGTCCTCACTTAGAGTATGCAAGTCAAGTGTGGTCCCCAAGTTACAATGTGCATGTTGATCGAATAGAAAGAATCCAAAAACGTTTTGTTCAGTTTGCTCTAAGGGGCTTAAGTGGAACTGACATATTAGACCTTCCTCCTTATGCGGATCGTTTAAAACTATTAAAAATGCAGTCTTTAGGTGATCGAAGGAAATCGGCAGATATCGTATATTTACACCAGCTCATAACAGGTGTATTCGATTCTCCAGAACTTCTTTCTCACATAAATTTTAACACTAACCGTAGAAGCAGTAGAAACGCTAACAACTTAATTTATTTGCCATTTAGTAGAACAAATTATATGGCTACTGCTCCTTTAAGTCGCATGAGTTCCTTTGTTAACAATTGTAGCGTTTTTGATGTTAATTTGTCAAAAGGTCAACTCAAAAGTAGATTAAAATTAGTTGTGTAAATAGATCTATGTATACGCATGGTTAGTTGTTACGTCTTGTGTTGTCCATGAGCCCAACCCATTCATTGGTGGGTAAATTTTTCCCACATTAACTTGTTTGTGGTCACGGGTATCCATAACATTGATATTTTCAATGATTACTGGGTAGTGGCTTTAGATGGGTTAATGCTGAGGAAGTGCGATATAGCTGTAGTAGCTGAACTCTATTGTTATTGCATGTTAATAACTTATGCAAGCAAGAGTTTACAAAAACATGACATAAATAATATAACTTTTAGCATTACTTAATAATTAATAATAATAAATCCCCCAGTATTAATTTCTTCAAACCATATTTGTACGGACAAAAATTCATAGTAGTTACAGATTACAGACCTTTAATTTCACTTTTTTCTCATAAGAACCCATCATCAAAAATGACAAGAATCGGATTAGACTTATCTGATTACGATTTTACGATAATATTCAAGCAAGGCAAAACAAATACAAATGCTGATGCACTATCCCGAATAAAGATAGATTCGGATATACTAAGAACAATGATACCAAAAGATGAAACAAGCAAAGCCATGGTAATAACACGGGGAAATATTAAAAAGCAAGAAGAACTTGCAAAGGAAAAATGCACATCTCAACAGGAGCCTCGCGAACTCTTTATTTGGGATTGCACGTCCATAACTGACGTCAAAAATATAAAAAGATTGAAATTTGAATTAAGCAATATGAATATAAATAAGAATAATACTAGTATCCAAGAAATAAATAATATTGTGCACGTGCGATGTAGCGATAAATCGACGAATCCAGATAATTATCAAAAATCTGGAGCTATCATCAAAAATAATTAAAAATAACAAAAATATGCATGCAAGATATAATGATAATTCAGCGACTCTAAAACCAATTCTGAAGAAATTAGTATCTAAAATGAATAAATTGAATATAAAAGAACTAGAACTAGAACTAGAAGAACTAGAACAAGAGAATGTATAACATGCTGCAGCAGAAAATAAATAAAAATAATAAAGAATCACTAAAAATAATGATATTCAACCCCCAAAAAGAATTACAAGCAAAACCATGCAACACAAGATAATATAAGAATACCATGGCACACCATAAGGAGGACACTTAGGTATTAGAAAAACTATCATTAAACTAAAACAACGCTATGTATGGAAACATATGCGCCAAATGGTAAAAAATTATATAAACAAACGAATGTATTGCACTCGTAATAAACAGGCTAGACACATTAAAGAAAAAAAGACAATAACTGACACTCCGAACACAAGTTTTGAAACAATATCAATTGACACTGTCGGATCATTAAAAATCTCAAACGAATTTAGGTACATATTGACTATGCAATGTGGACTGACAAAATTTGTTATTGCACACCCAATTGGAACAAAGGATGCAAAAACAATAGCCAAACACTAGTAGAACAATTGATCTTAAAGTACGGATTTTTCAAATATTTAAAATCTGACAGAGGAACTGAATTTACAAACGAAGTGTTAAAAAACGTTTGGGACTTATTAAAAATAGAACAAATTTTCTCAGCACCTTATCATCATGAAACTATAGGAGCACTCGAAAGAAACCACAGGGTACTTAACGAGTATCTTCTATATTTGCTGATGATTATGAATGGGATAAATGGGTTCCATATTACACATTCGCATATAATACAACACCACATGTTGATACATCGTACTCACCATACGAACTCATTTTTGGTAAATTACCAAACATTTCGAATGATTTAACAAAAGATAACGAACCAGTTTTCAACCTAGAAAATTATGCTAACGAGTTAAAGAAAGACTTAAAATTTCCATTAATAAAGCAAGAGAATTAATAAAATCTGTAAAAGTGTAAATATCTCAGACTTTCAAGAAGGAGATTTTGTACTAGTAAGGCTTGAAACTAAGAAAAAATCACAAAGTCCTTATCACGGACCATATAAAATAGTACATAGAGAAGGTGTTAACTCTATAAATGATAAGCATAAGAATTTTCACAATAATATGTTAAAGAAGGTAATTTAATGTAAGTATACTAGTTAAGACAATTATACTAATTAAATATACAATGTTATCAAATTAAAATGCTACCCAATAAAATAATTTAACTATTTTAATCACTAAATTAAGTACTAAATCCAAGAAGTCCAACTAATAATAGGTCAAATATTGCATTATATAAATTACTACATATATCATTAAACTTACTAAGAAACAGAATAGTATAAATTGAAATTTATTTTTATGACACAATAATATCCTTTTCCAAAACTCCCACATCTTAAAAATTTATCTTTGCAAGTTAAGGGCGAGGTCGCTTAAGGGTGAGGGTGTAGTGACATACTACATAAGTACAATCGACCAACAAATGCCAACAATAAAATCTAAAAATCATAAACAAAATTATTTAGACAAATTCATAATTTTAATCTCCAAAAATATCTTATTCTCTAATCTTTTCAATGCGCTTAGCACCCTTTACGCTTGGGCCGCTAGCATGCCACAAGCACGATCGCGGCAGCGAGTGTTGTGTTACAAATGCATTTGCATGAAAAACACAACAACAACAACTAGCTAAAGACTTGAACTTGTGCCGATGACATTTTGAAGTCAAGGCTATTAATTTGGTAAACACAATTAACAATGATTATGAATTTGAGGGGAAATATGAGGATTTTTTTAAAGTAAAGTAAGTGAAATACTTTAACAAACTAAAAACATCGTACAATTTTCTTTTGCAAGTTTTTTATAAAAATTTAAAAAAAAAAATGGTCACCAATAATGAAACCTGCTTTCAGATGCCATGCGGTCTGTAAGGGCGCTGAAGAAGACGTCTTCCCGTTGGAGATGAAGTTGCTGCTCTTGTTTATAATTATAATAGCCACGTCGGCGCTAGTTCTTTTTTTCTGTTCGATTGTTCTAGTTGTAGTTAATTTTCTTTTGCAAGCTTTCTACATTTATTGTTTTCTTTTCAGTTAATTTTCTTCCTTGATAATTTTCTCTCTTTTTTTATAGTTACTCTTATTCTGTGCTATTTTTCTTCACTTTTTGTAAAAATTTTTCTTATTTTTCACTTCTTGTATTTCTCTGTAGTTACTTTTATTCTTTGCTATTTTTTCTCTTCACTTATTGTTTTTCTCTATAGTTGCTTATATACTCTGCTCTTTTTTCCACTTCTTGCTTTCTTTATAGTTACTTCTATTTTTTTATTTTCTTCTTTTTTATTTTTTATTTTTCTTTTTTTTTCACTTCTTGTTTTTTATTCTTTCTATTACCTTGATTATCTGACGCTTTATATCGGTTCGAATCAAATCGTTTTGGTTAAAACCTTTGCATAAATCGAATTTCAAACCGTTTTAAAAATTTCAAGCCGATTGAATAAAACCTCATTTCAATTCGGTTCTTATTTTCCAAGACGATTTAAAATAGCGCATAAGCAGGCCGTTCTTTTAAAATGTTTGGGAAATCATATGCTTTGGCTTTGTTTAAGCAGTTTATAGCTGTTTTATATGCAAATTTCTTCTTGTTTTAATAGAATTGATTAATAAAGAAAGAAATAATTTGAAATTATTATTGTTTTCCATTGTGTATTGGCGCTTGCAGCAGAAATATGGTTTTACTTCCGTTTTTTTTCTTTTGTTTATACGCTTTAATTGGATTCACACTAGAAGCTTATTTGAGTTTTCAGCTTCCGTTTAAAATACCATCTATGAGTCGAATTAAGCAACTCACCACAGTAGTTCATATTGAACACACCTTTTAATAACTTACTTCCTTCCAAACTTTTATCATATTTATTTTACAGATCTATTCTTAGATCTGTAACGTAACGGTAACGTTAATCTTATTACCGAAGAAATTCACCTTTTGGTAACTTTTACACCCTTTTGGTATTCCGCAACCAAGCGTTACCAGTAAATATTGTTACCATCTCTTTAGGTGGTAACAAGCAAAACAGCTGACAATTGTATTGCTTGCATTAAAATATGTGGTCGTGTTTTGAGTAATTCATTTACTTTTAAAATTTTACAATCCAATTTTCATCAAATTTATATATAAAACGATGTCAACTTCACTGTTGCTGCTTCTACTTCTCGATGATGAAGTAGAAGAAAAATCTTCGAGAAGGCATCAGCTGAGAACTTTGCGGGACAGCAGCGATCCGTTTAACTTGACGGATAACATATTCAAGTTCCATTTTCGTCTTCCAAAGGAAGTTTGCTTCATGCTTGTTGAGGAGTTGATGCTAAAGGATACGCAGGCCACTTCTCTGCCCTTTGGAGTGCGATTTTTTTGCTGCCTTCTGTTTTTCGCTCACGGTTCGTACCAAAAGTGTGTTGCAAACAGTATCTATGCCCCACTGATCCAATCTTCTGCGTCACGTTCGATTAATTCTATATCTGGTCTTATAGTAAAATACCGAGCTTCTGAAATAAGTTTCCCAACCACAAACGCGGAGCAGTTGGCTACTAAAGCCAGGTTAGTTAAATTAACAACATTGTTTGCTGCTAGCGTTTTGTAATGTTTTTTGTATTATTGCCCAGATTCTATTCTAAGTTTGGGTTGAAGGGAGTGATTGGCGCTATTGATTGCACTCACGTTGCTATGATTTGTCCACCTAAGAACGATCCAACAAATCCTTGCAGTTTGTACATGAACCGAAAGGGCTATTATAGCATAAATTCAGAAGCTGTTTGCGACAGCAACCTAAGATTTTTGGCTGTTAATGCGAATTTCCCGGGCTCCCGCCATGATTCTGGCATTTGGTCAACATCACCAGTGCGCACGTTCATGGCAACTCAAACAGGAAGTTGGTTGTTAGGTGACCAGGGATATCCGCTCGAACCGTGGCTGCTTACTCCTTTAGCTCAACCAGGATCTTCAAACGAAGAAAAATACAATAAAATGCATTGCAAAGCTCGGAATGTAATCGAAAGAAGCTTCGGCGTAGCTAAATCACGCTTTCGTTGCATCTCAAAATTCCGAACTTTGCACTATAGCCCCGAAACTGCGCCAAATATTGTAAACGCTTGCCTCATCTTACACAATATTGTTATAAAACATGCTCCACAAGATGAACTGCAAATGGATGAAGGTGAAATTGATGAAGGCGTTGACATACCAGCAACTGCAACTCGCAGAGACTTACACCGCGAAGGCGAACGGATTCGTCAATATATAATTAACAATATTTAATCAACAATATATTTTAAAAAAATTTTAATTATATTTTCATTTTCACTAGCCTTTATTAACTTTCATTTTAAAAAATAAAAAATGTTTCTAAAAACAAGTTTTTTTAATAATGTGAATAAAACAAAACAAAACAGTAATTCAACAATTCATTTTAAAATTAACTTAAAGAAAAGAAAAAATATCACACAAAAAAAATCACAACATATTTAAAAAAAAGCACATATAATGAGGGATGCTGGCGCTGCAGAAACACCAGTTCCTTAATTCCTTCTGCAATAGAAGAAACACCATTTGCGATGCTGGCCAGAGATTGCGTTAATCGAGCATGTTCCTCTTTCCGCTCCTTGATGTCCTGCTGCACATTTCTAATACTGCCTCTCGAAAGGTTTTTGTGCTACGCCGGGTTTCGAGCACTTCAGTGTTTAGGGGACTAGTGGATGGAATATCTACATTCAGAACCTCGTAGGGGTTAGGCAAAATGTTGGAGGAAGTGCAGCAAATTGGAGCGGGAGGAAGCGAGGATTCAGCTGTGGGCTGCTGACCATTTTCAGCATTCGTCAAAACCTTGAAAATAAGACTATGCATTTAAAAAGTAGTTTTTTTATATTGTGCATCATATTTACCGTGAAACCAAGCGTGACACCAGAATGTCCTTCTACAGCAGCGATGCCAAACGCTTCTAAAGCCTGCTGTTCGAACTCGCTGAGCTCCAGCATCAAATTTTGCCCACCACCTGTGCGATTGCGCTCAATTATAATTTTGCGCGCACGAGCTTACAGCTGCTTGCGCCAGTTTCTAAATGCCTGAAATAGTACCATGTTTAAACGCTTATTATATTGAAGATATTTACAATTTAATTATCCTACCTCTTTCCAAGAATCTGGGGTTCTAGTTGGCCCCAACATCGCATTCAAATTTGATGCAATATCTTGCCACAACATTTTGATGCAATTTGGCGATGTGGGACAATTTTTCCCTTGCAGCAATTCTGGGTGGGTCCGAATAAAGTTTATGTAAAACCTTAGCTGGGCCGGCGTAGTGCGTGCATATTTCTTGCTAAAAAAAACAAATATTGTTGTAAATATTGATATAATGCAATAAATTATTTGTACTTACTTTTCTTTTTCCATTGTTTACAACTCACCACAGTATCACACAGAACTGCCAGATGCAAGAAAAGTGCTCTATTTCAATAAGGTGAGTTTATGACGTCTGACAGCGTTACCGAGTGCACAGAATACCGATAACTAAGACCGGTAACGAATTTCGGTAACAAGATTACTATTACCGGTAACGCACAGAATCGATCTGTTATTGATTGATATTAAGATCCGCAATGTTAAATTTTTGCGGTAAAATTGTGGCGTGATCGAGCTTTCTTGACTAAAAAGAAAACGTTTCTCGATCTTTTATTTTTCTGGTTTCAAAGAGTGCACATTAATGAAAAAAAAAAATTAAAAAAAACAAAATCTTGGAAAAAGATCATTAAATTAAACTTAAATGTGTTTAAAATGCTTTATTAAATTTATCGTTGTGAAGAGTTTAATTAAATTCAATAAAAATTTTAACTAAAAATAAAAAGAAAGAAACCAAAGCTTAATCACGGAAAACCACTAAACGCTAGCGATTCCTTTGTCCACGCAAGTTTCTTTAACATATTAGTTAATGTCAAAAAAATCTTTTTAAGAAATATAATTTTTAATAAGAAGAAAAAATTAAATTTTTAGATAAATTAATTTTGTGGAACTGTTAACACTGACCTGCATTGAACAAGTTTTATTCAATTAAATTTTCTTTAATTTATTGGTGCCCATCCGATTGCGGGTACTTTTTCGCATATTATCTTATCTTTTGTTTTTACTGAGACATTTGTCTCCATACAGATTGGCACAAAACCTTCTGAATTTTGTCAAAAAATTCACCAAAGAGATGGTACAGAATATTTAAAATATTCAGGAAATTCGTCATGATATTCGTCTAAAAATCCTCATTAATTCGTACAACAAATTCTTGAAGAAAACCTCTGTAAAAATCTTTCAAGAAATGTATCAAAACTCTGCATTAATTAAGCATAAGTTCAACCAAAGTTTTCTTTAAAGCGACAATTCGAGTGGAATTTCAACTCTCTTGAACTACATCATGGATCCAGATTTCTAGTTGTCATCTTAATTGGGATAGGTCAGCAACGTGGTGAGCAGTACTTTTTCGTCAATTGTAAGCTAAACATCGGTTTTTTTAATGTGCGGTAAAATTCAGAACGTAACATATATTTATGAATACATCTGGTTTATTTGTAAACGTGGCGCACAATTATGCAAAGAAATTATAAATTTTTATAAATTATGCTTTAATTGAATTTGAAAAAAGAAGAAATTATCTTAATACAAAAAAAAGTAGATAAATAGAATTTATAGTGGAAAAAAAGGGAATTAATTAAGAATATAGTTTTTTTTAACAAAATTTAATTGCAGAAAAAAAGAAAAAAAGTTATGTACACATACTACTTACTATAAATATGCGTTAAATAATTTCTCGCAAGAGACTTTTTCTGTTTTTTTCCTCTTAACCTACTACTTTACCACTTTTAATATTACTACTTTACCATACTCATAATTTGTACTTAAAATCCTTGATGCATAAGAAAGTTTAATCTAAATGTTATGCTAAATATAATTTAACATGCAAAATCTACAGCTGAAGGTTAAAACTAGTGATGAAGTTAAACTTTAAGTTGAGCAAAAATTTAAAGTGAATATTAGTGCTCTTAAAAAAATATCTCATGCAACTTAATTTTAAAATTTGAGTCCACAGCTTCTTCGTAGGAGCCTCGTAAAAAAAAGCACTCAATAAGGAGAGCATGTAATTTTTTTTATGATATTCTTTTATATATATTTTTTCCCTCAATAATGTGTGTGAGAGTGAGAGTGACTAATTAGAACTAAACTCGTTCTTGAAACTAGGTCAGTGTAACCTTGAACTTGAATTTCTTTAAATTGCAAACAGCTGTTTTTCTATGTTTTTGCTATTTCAATTAAATTTAAAGGCAGGCTTAACCCTTGCACTCTCACATATTTTTATTTTACTTTTTTATGCTAATTACTTATTTTTGCGAACTTTCCGTAATTTATCGATTACATTTTGTTTAAAAGTAAGCGGATATTATAATAACTATTTTTTTTACTATTTTTTTTTCTTATGTACATTAAAATTTTAATTACTTACCTTTTTTTTAAATTTTTCGATATGTCCGAATTTTGATTAAATAAAGCTTAGAATTAGTATTTTTAGATGCTGATTCTTTCTTAATTTCTATAACCTAAAATTTTTTATCTTCTTACTTACCTTTGCATTAAAAATGGAAATCAAAAGTTTTAATGAATAGTTTTTTTTGGTAGTCCTTGAATTAATTAAATATTTTTAATAATGTTTTCTTTCCACTTGGGATGTTTTTAAAGTCTTCCTACTTACCTTTTTGCATTGTGTTATCACTAAAGTTATATATGATTTTTGCTTACTTACCTATATATTCCCATGGATTTTAATTAAGGCATTTTTTTTTATATAAACTCTATTTTTTAATCAATAAAAGAAATGTATATTAGTGCTAAAAATTCTGTAATAAATATAATTCTAGTTATAATAACATAATAGGTTACAATTTTGTAGTTATGCGTTAAGATACTTATGTTAAATAAAACAATATTAATGAATACCTAAATTAAGAATATTTTGATTTTCTGCATGTCGACAGTGGTCTGACATGGTTAAAGGGATCAGTACTCTATGTAGTTGGTAAAAGGTCTGATCATGGCTGGGTGGGCAAAGTATTGTTCTGATGTCATCTCTACAACAAACATATAATTTTCTTGACACTAATTTTATAAAAGCAATGAACCTGTTTTTTTGTGTCCTTTCTTCTCCCCTTTTTCTCTCTTCCTCAGCACGCTAATTTAAAGTAATAATTTCGTAGTTTGGGTATTTTTATCGGAAAGATGGAAAACTAGCCGACGAGCAAGAGCCGCGAGTCAAAGCGTGCTACCCCTTCCTTCTGTCTGACCTGTTAAGAACTGTTGATATCTGTAAAACTGAAAATACCTACCTTTAAGATCGTTATATGCTACAATTGTTATTTAAGAAAAAAAAAATACCGTTTTCAGTGAAACCGCTTGCTGCTTGCGCATAAACACGAGGCATAAAATCGTTCTGACTCAAGGCGATAGTGATCAAATCGACTTGAAGCGTCGGATAAACAATTTATAAGCAATGCGTCTTGGACATACGCTAAGCCTATACTTACTTTTGAGTTGAGTAAAAAAGGTGTTTTTTGCTCTTCTGAAAATTATCGATTTTCAGATTCGCAACTTCACATTTGTAACGACGAAATATTTTTCTAGCCATCTGACAGTGCAGGGTAAGTCATGTTTTGGTAATTGGCTTCTTTTTCGGTCTGGGTCTCTTAAGAACGAGCAATATATATGTTTTAGTACGCGAATTATTTATAAAAAGTATGTATTTATTAATTTATTGAGCGACGAGTGTTCAAAAGTGACGAATGAACATGCTCGAATTTCCAACACAGTGTTGCATGTGCATTTAGATGGCTGGCAGTCCAGCATAAATGGGTGCACTTGCGTCTGTTAAGTGTCAAAATTGGTTCATGCACAAATATTTAATGAAGCCTACCCAAACACGCAACACACTAACGCAACTCAATTCGATTATCATGCAGCGTTTAGTTCGGGAAACGCTAGTGATGTGACGAGTCGAATACTTTATCGATTCGAGTTACTCGAGCCTGAATAATTTTGACAAGAATAGAAACTCGAGTTTAGGAGTTAGCGAGTCAGAATTTTGAAGTTGAGTTTACTATTCTTTAGCTCGCTATAAGCGAATGTAAGAAAAAGCCGACTCATTCCAATTAACGAGTCACCAATGCACAAGCGAGTAAGTGGGTTTTTGCTCATTATTAGAGAAACAGACAGTTCGTTATTACGAACTCTGTTATTTTTGATTTTTTTATTTCGATGTGTAAATTTTTAATGAAAATTCCATAGTAAAGATATAAGAAACTATTCAAGAAAAAATTCTTACAATTAAGAATTGGGCTTGCATAATAAAAATATGAATATAACACGGTTAAGTATTAAGTTAAGGTTAAGAGTTGACGAAAAACTTGATTATATGGTTTACTATAGATAAGAAGAACAAATTGCCGAAAAATCAGGATTTTATTTAAATCAGAAAACTCGATTTAGTTTGGTTTTAACTTTGGAGCCACTTAGCATTTTGAAAAAATATTTGCGAATAATGAATTCTCAAAGTAAACCATTTCGAGTTTTACTCGAGTTAACGAGTCAAAAACCTTGACTCACCATTTCACTAGGTAGCGCTCATACATAATTTGCGTGGCGCTAGGAAACGCAACGCAACGCGCCTCAATTTAGGTTGGACAGTAAGTGAGCATTTGATGTCTCACCATTTTCGTCCAAATGGAACGAAAGACGACAGTACAAAAACAAAACAAAATGAGAATAAATTAAAAAAGGTGAGGAAAAACTACGTGTCAGAAAATAAAGCCATGCATAAATAATAGTGTCAGAAAATAAAATCCTTTTATGAGAAGAGTACTTTACCACAATTGTAATTTTTTGGGCAGCGCTGGTTTGAATGGTTCTTACAATGTATGAACCAGAGTTGCACAGGTACGTTTTTTCGTACCATTTTGTATACGTTTTTATTATTTCTATACGAAGTACTTTATAATTCGTACTAGTACTATTTTATTTTCTACCTTTTTATTATGATTTACACCCTGATAGTGCCAATCGTCTTAAATTTAAATTAATATGGCAATACTTCTTGACTTTTGCTTTGTTTACGTACGGTGTGCAGAGATCTCAAAATGAATGCAATAGCAAAGAAGAAAGTGTGAGGAATACTAAATCAAAGAATACCAAATTCAAAGCGTACTTCGTATCAATAAGCTTGTATGGAATCTTCATACAAATCAGATGATACGAAGTACGTTCTGACTTCGTACCTCCCATGATACAATGATAAGGTAGGCCCATGATACTAAGTGCTCTCACGCGTCAACGAAGAGTGGATAATGAGAAGCAAAATTAATGTCAAAACGACGAATTTCGTAGAAATTGCAAATGAAGAAAATATTTTATGTTTCCAAGTTGCAAACAGTGCGGTCGCGGGTGTTAAATTTGTGCTAATTTGAGTGAAAATATTATATAAAAAGTGTAATAAAAACTATAAAATGTGAAAGAAGTCTTAAAATTGAAAAAAAACCTGTAACAGTTTTAACCTAAAAACAACTGCGAAACGTGAGCATAAAGAAATTCGCGATGAACAGCTGATTTTGACATCAATCTAGCTTTATTCTGCTCTCTACTCCATTCCTCTCCGTGATGACCTTACCTTATAATTCTGCCATGGTACCTCCTTCATTTTTCGTATTCCTCGCATTTTGCTTTTGCCATTGTATTCTTTTGTTTGTTTGACATATCGCCTTTTTTACTGCCTTTTGTCCAATTGGAAACAAATTAAATCAATTGCGGTTGTAATTTAAAAGCGACAGTTTAAAATTTTTAAAAATGACTAAGTTAATAAAAATGAACAAAGTTAATGCTAAAAACATAAAAAAATGACTTATTTTTTAAAAAAAGTGAGTTTATGTGTAGTTTGATAAGATAATGAAAAGAAAAGTGATAATAAATAAATTATTTTTGCAGAAATCAAAGCGAAGAGGTTAGGAGTTCTTTCTATCCTGCAGAAAATGATGCTGAAAATGGAGCTGAAAAGTGTTCAAATATTGAACAATCAAAGGCTACGCAGAGTGCACTTTATCCAGGTTTAAATGAAATTAAGGCTGCGCAGGCTCTTCTTTGCTTTAAATCGCTGGAGGTGCGAAATATAAGCCTTGACTTGGTAGCTGGCTTCACCGATGAGGAGCTCCTTACTTCCAGCCGATATATTTCAAGACCCCAAGTTAAGGAAAGTACGTTCTATATATTTATATATATTAAATAAATTTGTTATTGCTTAACTCGAAAACGGAGATTACGATTTGCTTGGCGATTTTCTGTTGTTTTTCTCGGCCATTGAAGAAATCCTAGAAAATTCAGCCAGAAAACATAGTAGGTGGCGCTGCGATTGGATTCCACAAAATATTTATTTATTGCTTGTCTCCGAAGCCGCTCTTCCGATTTGCATGCAAATTTGTACATAGGGATTTTCGAGTACAGAGAGTGTCCGACATTCGTTCTATCTTTAACACTAAAGGAAGCTATAGTATTCATCTCTTCAAACATGCGAAAAATTTTTTGTAAACGCATATTTTTATTGAAAAGTATAAGTAGTGTGATTTTGTAACAATTGTTTTTACTGCAGAGACTGCAGAGCTTGGATTTTCATCAAGTTCTTATTCTGCTAAAAAGTGAACAAAAATTGAGATATGAAAAAATCTGAGACGTCCGACACGAAACGTACGAACAAATAAAATAATTTACTGTGACCTCACTATGCCTTTAAGGGGCCTTTTTCGGTCTGAGGCGTATTGCGTACTGCAGATATTTATAAAAACTTTTTTATTATTTTAATCAAGTATTCAAGAATACAAAAAAAAAATATTTTTATTAAAATTCATGTACATGTAAGCCCCCAGGTGGCGTTGCAAATTGGCGTAAAAAGAATTATAGCCCAAACACAATACGAGCGACGAGCGCCAAGCAACATGTCTCCACTCTGTCGTTGTAGAGAAATGTTGAGCGACTTGATTATAATAAACGCGACAGCAGCAAGCTTCAGCTGCTCTTCAACTATTTGTTTATCTAAGTTCATATTGCTATAGAAGAAGCATAATACATATTAAATTCTTAATGTTATAATTTATGAACTTGCCTTCAAAACTTTAACTCAAAAAACTTCTTTTTCAAAGTAAACGAAAAGTAAGCACTTCAACAGCCAAACAATAGTAAACAAAAAACAATGGCTGCATTCAGCCGACTCAACAGTTGCCGTTTTGAATAATAACACTGAGCTAAAAAAGAAATGCATTCAATTTCATTTTAATTTATTAAGGCGCTATTTAGTAACCAAAATTTATTGTTTTTTGAAAAACGATTTAAAAAACAAATGAATTTAACAAATTTAAGTTTAATTTTTTTTTAAAAATTAAATTGTTTGCTTCATCAGGGCGTCTTTTATTAACTATAAAAATATAAAAGACGCACTGATGAAGCAGACAAACAATCTGAGAAACGTTGGCAAATTTTCAAAATGGAAAATTTCAATTTATTTTTATTTGTTTTTAAAACCTTTTTTCAAAAAACAATCAATTTTGATTACTAAATAACACCTAAATAAATTAAAATGTAACCATAAAATAAAAAACTGAAATATAATCAAAACGGAAGGCAAACCGTGCATTGTACAATTTATTTTTATTTTCAAAGATGTGAATGAGTGAATGACCAAATAAGAATCGATTCAATGAATGCAGGACTCATTAATAAATAAAAATAAAATTCAATAATTATTCGTTTCATTTATATCAATTAATAAATAAAAAAATCAATAATGAACAAGAAATTAGTAAAGAATAACAAATGAACAATAACCAATGAATAATGAATCACAAATGAATAATTAATATGAAATGAATAGCGAATAAAATATGAATAACTAGTAATCCCGTGTGGCGTTAAAACGCCAAAATAAAAAATATCTAGTGACAGGTAATTTTGTTTTTATATTGAGGATTTTTTTTACCTTTGAACCAAGGATTTCATAGAAACTTTCTACGTTTCTGTTGAATTGTTGGGTAACCCCATTATTCCTTATTAAAGCATTATAATAAAAATTTATCACATACTTTTAGGGATCACAAAGAAATTTGGTTGGTTTTCATAGAAAATTGTTTCAGCTTTTTTTAAAAAAAAAACACAATATTTAAGAAAAAATAAGACCTTATTGCACATCTACAAAGCAAGACCTTTCAATTGCTACCCTATTTATGAAAATCACGTCTTTAGTATAGATTTGATAGTCATCACAAAAATGCGCTTGCGTAATAATAATTTAGATGGATAAAAAAAGAATATTTGAAAATTCTGAAATTCTTTATGAATTGCATTCTTTGTGAATAGCATTCATATGAAAACATCATATGACATCAGAATTCGTTTTAGAGGTATGGTTCCTTCGGCAAAGTTTCTTATTTTGATCCCTAGAATACGATTTTCACAGAGCATTGAACGATTTTTAAATCGACCCGCCCTAGTATACATGAGAGAAGCACGAATTCTCCTTAATGTCCTCCTGAGACTTGATAATAAATTTGCAAAAATATGTTTTTTCTATAATCTCAAAATGTTTATTTAAATTCTATCAAAATAGTAGGGGAGTGTCTCCGATTGTGAACACACTCGCGTTTTTCACTCATAACTTTTTTCAAGTCATTAGATACAGCCAACCTTTAAATGCATTCATTATTCTGTGGCGACAGTTATAACTTCACTTTTGGAGCGAACAAAATTGTATGAAAAAATAAAAAACAACAAAATTGTATGAAAAAATGAAAACAAAGTGATATTTTATCGAAATTATCGCCTGTCGAAAGTATGACTGAGTTCCTAAATGCATTTATGCAAAGAATCAGTGTCGTTTCCTTTGAAGTGGTGCATAGTTGATTTACCAAAACAGCGCAACTAAAGAGTGCTTAAAAATAATAATCTAGTAGCGCAGTTTTGGTGAATCAACTATGCACCAGTTCAAACAAAAAGTCACTAAATTAAAAATTTTATTTATAAATCAATTTTGCATTCATTATGGATTCTTATGCCGTTGTTCAGTTGTACTTAAAATTGTGAATTTCAAGCAAAACGTCCCTTACTCACCAGAAATTTCACAACAGTACAGTTTGCTGAATGCGACCAGTATTAACAAATGTAAACAATGGCAGAAACTTGCTTTGCTGCCTGTCAAATTAAAATTAAATTGAATTGTTGTTATATTTTGAATATTCCACACCTTCAGGTCGCATCCGAAAACAAAAATTTTTGGAGTTAACTGCTAAATAGTAAATGAGAAATGGTGCATACAATTTTTTCATTCATATAAAAAGAGGCACGGGGGAAAATGATACCCCCGAAGACTTGAAAATTTGAAAGGTGAGGATAGTTTTTTTTTTGGTCATCACTTTTGAAACGGTGGGAAGTAAAGTAGGTAATTGTACAGAAAAAACATTTAATATCCAAGACAAAAAATGTAATTTGTTAAGTACGTTTGTATTTTTGTCAGGTGCAACCCTGGTATGAACCGTATAATTTACCCTTATATTGACCAATCAGAAGATGACTTTGGGCGTTGTCAACAAGGTTGCATTCAGAGTTGTACAACTGCGTACATTGTTACTATTTTTGGTACCTTAGTTTTTTTGGTATGTTTTTATTAATTAGGTTCAATATACAAGAGTAAAACTACGGATATTCTGACCTATTCGGCACAATCTGTTATGAAAAAAAAATCTGTTATTCTGTAATGACTCCCATGCAGATTTTTTGACATGAAAAATTTGAAATCAGACATCAGACGGACAAAGCGACGCTACCCTAACTGATTGGAGTCTGCCAGCAGACTGAAAGTTTCTTCTCGGCACAAGCATTAATATACGTATGCATTGCTTGGAAAGCTCTCAGAAATTCAAAAAGAGAATCCATTCAACAAACAACACGATGTTGCATTTGGGATTTCGGCACTAACTAAAGCAACAAGCATATGAACGTCATCAGCAACTGAATCATCAATGCATTTTTCTCATACAAAAATGAATGTTTCTTCTTTTCTTTTGCTATCGTGCGGCTTTATTAAAGAAGCGACAAAATCCAAAGTTAAATATTCCTTTTATGCACAAAATAAGTTATACTTTGGCACAAATTTTATCTCTGTACGATGAATATTAAAGGTTGTATAAGGCCCTAAAGTGTCCCCGAAAAAACGTTAGCATGGCCTCGAAAAATTTTGTGAAAATACCCCCATACAAACTGCGCTGTAAAACATAATTCTACGTCAAAAGCCTAAATTTAAACATAATTTATAATATAATACTGCACGGTGGATGTGGCACAGTGGATAGAGTGTGTGGCCCATTCGCCAGAGAACCCTGGTTCGAGTCCCACCTTACACAGAAAGTTTTTTAATTGAATTAATTTTTTTGTTGGCCGTAACCTCTCTACAGACAATGGCAAACCTCAGAGAGTAGAAACTGCCATGAAAAGCTTCTTGAGAACATATGCCGTTCGGAGTCGTCATAAAACTTCTAGGTCCAGCTCTCGAATCTTTGTGTTCAAACATTTCACAACACACACAACACAATTGATTATAAGAAGCTCGGTCAAAGTCCTTTCAAGAGCTGAAAATGGCGATATCGTTTTTTTTTTTTGTATAAAAAAAATCGACGCCGTTTGCGTTTGTAACAAGTTCCAATTGGCACTGGTTTAATAGGCAATCAGCTGTTTTCGTGCTTGAAACTAGCTAGAAGTCGCTTCCGTTCTTTTGACATTATTCTCAAATTAAATTTTACTCTCTATCGTTGAACTTTACTATACTTTTACTCAACAATGTCTACGGAAACAGACCTAAAATGTATTCTCTACTTGCAAGTAATTATCTTATTTACAATTATCTATTACTGTTCCCATCTCAAAAGTTTTGAGGAGAAAAATAACGGTTTTTTTTAAAACGGTATGTTTATAATTGTATGTGTATCTTTTTTGCCCTGTTTAGTGGTGGGGAGGGGTTAAACATTTGAGTCGAAGTGTGGCATGGGGGAGGAGGTCGGTCGTGCAACGTCACAACCAAAATTTTAATACAGTTCTATAAATTTAAAATTTTTTAAATATATAATTTTATTGGATATATTGCTTTAATTTTTATCACTAAAAAAATGCACCTAATAAAACGAACGGATCACAAACCGCAAAAAGACAACTAAAACTATGTTTATGGTCAAGTTTTGTACCAATTAAGGTCAAACGCAATAGTATTACGTAAAATTTATTTGTTATTACCACAATGAAAAAACTTATAGCCAAAACAAAGTGGTTTATACTTTTTCAAAACATACCGCTAAATTCTTCGGGAACTTCGATCGGGGAAGGATTCAATACTTTGGGACGGCGTGTGATATAGGAAGAAAAAGCCCACAAAAGCATAGCAAAAACATAACCTTTATCCCCCTTTCTGACATTTACTTGCAGCAAGTGACAAAGTTCACAGACGGAACGGAATGTTGTAGATCGTTTAGAAATGTCTCTGCGATCTATTACAAATATTTCTTATGTGAACTTTTATAATAAGTCGGAACGGAGCGGCACGTGACGTTGAGGTCTACAAAAGTTTGATATCTCCGCTACTTTCCGTGCTAGAAAAGGTTATTAGATTTGTTATTTTTACGCCAACTTACGTAAGCGGTTTTTCTTTGTTGTTGTTTTGCATGCAAACGCAAATACGTAAACTCGCGTAAATAAAAGTAGCCCTTGGATGCATGGTATAATGATTTACAAAGTAGGAGTGACAGTTCTTTTGGCGATTTGGAGTTGTCAAAAACACATTGAAAAGAGAAAACTAAGAAGCAGCAAAACAGATAAAAAATTAAACTTTGTATTGATTTGACAACTACCGATGGCCGCTCGTGAGAAAAAAAGGTATTTGTCAAGGCTACCTTGTAAATTATTGTATCATGCTTGGGTGTGTTTTTTGTGTCTCGTATATTTATGCCCTATCTACATTCCGTACTCGATTGTAGTAACTTTCAATGTGCTAGAACGTGTTTCCGTACTTTTTCTAGCTAGAAGAACAAGCACAAAATCGCTCTCTCGAGCTCGAAAGTTGCTCGAAGTGTGCTAGGACATGGCACAATGATAAGGTAGGGTCGACTCGGAGAGGAATGGAGTAGAAAGCTGAATAAAGCGATATTGGTGTCAAAATCAGCTGTTCATCGCGAATTTCTTTATGCGCTCGTTTCGCAGTTGTTTTAGTTTTAGGTTAAAACTGTTACAGGTTTTTTTACAATTTTAAGACTTCTTTCACATTTTATAGTTGTTATTAAACTTTTTTTTTAAATTTTCACTCAAATTAGCACAAATTTAGCACCCGCGACCGCACTGTTTGCAACTTGGAAACAAAATATTTTCTTCATATGCAATTTCTACGAAATTCGTCGTTTTGACATATATGTTCCTTCTCATTATCCACTCTTCGTTGACGCGTGAGAGCACACAGCGAAGTGGCCCTACCTTATCATTGTATCATGTGCTAGAAGAAATTTGTTCCAACTGCATAAGAACAAGCATCAAGAAGAATAAGCATCAAGAAGAACAAGCAAATGTCAAATTGTCGTTCGTTGTTTGGCTATGTTGTGCGATAAAAAACAAATTTACAAATTTTTAAATATCAATAAATATCAATACATATAAGTAAATATAAAATATCAAGTTAAAATTGGCGTCGTTTGCGTTTGTAAAAAGTAAAAATTGGAGCTGTTTACATATGATAGGCAATCAGCTGTTTTCGTGATTCAAACTATCTAGAAGTCTCTCACATTGAACTTAACTCGAGTTTTACTCGAAAATGTGTTCGGAAACACACCTATTATTCTTAAATTTCATTTTACTCTCTCACATTGAACTTTACTCGACTTTTTCTCGGAAATGTGTACGGAAACACACCTACTGAGGTGCTCACAGTTCAAAAATAACAAATGCTATAAATACGCTTTGTTAATATACGTTTAAACAGTGAATAGCCTATTTATATTCTTTATTTGGATTGTTTACTGGATTTTTGATAAAACATGGTTGAATTAATGCTTAAAAATAATCAAATTAGTACACTTAATTAAATATATTTGAGACATAAGCTCACTTCGTAATCTGTTGAAATCACAAAATTTACGAAAAGATTAGTGAAATTGTTTTTGTTTTGTATATCCGAAGTTTGCTTAAATTTTGCCAAGTATTGAATTGATTACAAATAATCGTCCCAAGTTAACGAAATAAAGATGTGTTCTGTGACCATAAGGAATTCTGTTTAAGGGCAGGTTCTCATCTAGAGATCGAAAAACACGGTGATGTTCCTGATTTTTTTTTTTCATAGAAGGAGGTAACCCGGCGAAAACACGTGCAAGTCCGAAATACTCCATCCGAAATACTTTTCAAACTTGCAGCCTACTTGCAGCGCTACTTGCAAAGAAATTTCAGAGACAGTGAATTTTGTCACTTCCTGCAAGTAAATGTGAGAAAGGGGATAAAGGTAATGTTTTTGCTGTGCTTATGTGGGCTTTTCCGGGATTTCCGCAATTTTATACAACAAGTAACATTAGTTACATGTTTTCCTTGTTTTCTAACTTCTTCATTTCGTGTAATACTGCAATTACAGGGAGAATATTCGCATTCGACGACATTTTTAAATGTTCTTGCACTTGCACATGCGGCCGCTAAAGCAACTTGCAGCTAAATTCGAACTTTTTCGAACACAATATATGTTCTCTAGTTGAAAGTGATTACTTGCAAGTTTGTTCGCAGGATAAATGAACACCTTGCATTTTTGAGAGTTATTTAATGATTCTTAAACGGTCTTAAGCGGTCTCCATCGCACTGCAAGATCATGTCATCAAAAATAAAAAAAAAATTTTTATAAATTTTATTTTGTTTACTGGAGCTTATACCTATAATATCAGCAAATAGGCAAAAATTACAAAAATGACAGACATCTGAATTTAAAGTACCGTTTTTTTTACTTTTTTCCCCCTTCAAAGTGCTAAAAAAACATAAAAAAACCGGCCAGCATTATTACAATTTAGGTATAGGGTCCAATAAATTTTATCTACTTAAAAAAAACAAGTCAATCCATAAAGTTGCTCTTGAGATGTTGTGAAGACCAGTCTAGAAAAATGGTTTTTCAGAAAACGCGCTTAACGATTTTTTTGGAGTTATTTGCTTGCCTTTGTGGCCTTTGAACTCCACAGCGCATCTGGCCACATCTGGTGATGCCTGAGATAACTTAAGGGAATACAGATGTGCATTTCTAAAAGATTGATGTGTGATACTTATTTCTTGTGATATACTCTTGATGAGATACTCATAATTTTCGTGAAAAAGATGTGTTCCTTTCTTTTGCTATAACTTTTTTATGCAATATCATAACCATAAGCTATCGAAAAATGGAAAAAAAACAGTTGAGTTTTCTGGTCCTCAATGAAGCCCCCCCTTTATGAGAAAAACAAGAACATGCTGTCTTACTTTTTGCACAGCTGTTATGCAAGGAAAGAAATTTCGGCATTTCTGGTAGTTAAGAGACAAAGGCAAATGTGTTTTTATATCTAAATCCAAAATTACTTGTTTTGGTAGAGTTTCAATTAAATTTACGCGGTGGCTCGTTGTCAGTTTGGCAGATCCATCGAAAAAATTTAAAAGGTGTCTCTCACTCAACTCGTCGTAAATTTCCGATTTCAGGAAAATACTAAGTTAAGTGTATCGAAACAACGTGCAAAGACAAGCTGTCAAATTAGGAACAATTCTATTTCGACGACAAAGCCGCAGCGGCAAGGGCGGCATTACACCAGTTTCTCTACATAAGAAATACATGTAAAAAATTTTGGCAGATGCCGCACGGCTGCAGCCGCACTCAATATATCTAGGCTATATATCCCGATTGTGAAATAAAAAAAGTTTCTAATAAATAAGAAATTATTCTGCCGTTGATATAAGACTCCGTTCCGTTCCGTCTATTATAATCAGCTGAGCGATTCCCAAACGCCTAAACGTCGCTGTAGTAAACTAGCGAAAAATGTCATTTACTGTGAATCTTTGCATGCACAATGACCGATAACGGCAACTATTATTATCGTTAACTTTTTGGGCATCCTGCTACTGGGCTTAAAATCGTATTACTACTTTTACTTTGAAACTACGAACCTAAATAAAAAACTACATAGTACATACTTTTGCAACTATGAGTCTAACGCATTTAGGTTGGTTTTCTTGTTCATACAGATTGTATTTTTTCAGCTGCAGTAGTCTTAAGCGTGCGTCGAAAGTAAATTTCACATCATGAGAGAAATTGTTCACATCCAAGCAGGGCAGTGCGGAAACCAAATTGGAGCGAAGGTAATGTAAATGTATTGAATTATTTTTTATGGAAACGTTGATTTCATCTCATATTAGAGCTCTTACACCGACTTTTTTATATGTGACCTCGGCTCTCTTGCTTTTTAATATGTTCCGAGCAGAGTCGACAGATGAAATTGCCAACAAATTCCCTTTTTCTCACGCTTAATTCTCTTAAATTACCACATTCACAATACCACAAAATTTCCACAAAATACAATACCTCAAATCCCCACAAAATACAATACCTCAAATCACAAAATTTAAAACCTAATTGCGAAGAATTGGGTTGACTACCGGGAGCTAATTGACTTCATGAAAGATGCGAAAATTGATATTTAATCTCCATTTTACATCGCTTTGCTATTAAATTTCTTCAACATTTATATTTATCAATCATTGTGGTATTTTCATTCTGTACAACCCTGAAGTGCATTTTAGTTTGCCAAGTTAACTTCACAGACTCATTTCCTTGATATCATGAACTTTTTGATTTTTCATTCATATCAATAATTAGTTTAATGAGTTTTGATTAACTCTTAATGGCTGTTACTTCCTAATTTGGTCTGGCCAATAACATTAAATATCAAACAAAAAAAAAATACAATACCTCAAACAAAAAAAAAATTCAATACCTCAAACAAAAACAAAAACAACCGCTCTTATAAGAAACTGCATACACACCTTACTCGTATTAGTGAAAGAAATTATGTTTTAATAACTTTAAATTAATATGTATTTATGTTAAATAAAAAAAAAGGAATGTTAATTCACATATAAATAAAAATAAATCGTCAACGCTGCCAACTTCGGCATAATTGTACTTTAGAGCCCAAGCTCAAATTTTTTTTTTCTTATTTTTATTAGATGAATATGGGCCTCCTAAGCCTAACAGTGCAATAAAATTTGCCCGCACTCTTATGGTTTACGAGATAAAAGTCGTGAAAGTTTGAAAATTCAATGCAAATTTCTAAAGAATGCCTCATTGCTAACAAGCTTGAATATTTCGACATGATATTTTTTACATGTATATGGGCCTCCTAAGCCTAACGGTGCAATGAAATTTGCCGCGTTCGTACGGTTTACGGGATAAAAGTCGTGAAAATTTTAAAATCTGCAATTTCTAAAGAATTCCTCATTGCTTACAAGCTTGAAAATTTCGACATGATCAAATTTACAAGGAAAAACATCGTCAAAAACAGCTTAACCCTTACGGGTTAGAGTTGAATCATTAAGAAATTGGTACAAATTACCTGCGGCGCTTTAATATGCTATTTAAAATACATGAAATTTAAAATACATAAAAAATTATATTAAAAATCGCCGCGATTTTTAATAAAATTTTTTCGCCTGCGGCGCTTTAATACACAATTAAAATTAATGAAAATTTTTTGTTAAAGTGCCATGCCATAGGTGTCGACGAACTAACGCAATTTTTTAAAATTGCCGGTGAGTTGTATAACCCGGTTAGAGCGAGAATGTCATCGTCACCACAAGATTCGAGCACTGATTGTGACGAATAAATCGATGAATAATTTTATCATGAAATGATGCTGTATTACTTATTTTGACAGGTTCGATATACCACATAATTGGTACGTATTATATTCTGAACTGTGAAATTTGCATCCACGCCTAAAAAATTTGCACTGAATTTTCAAACTTTCGCGATTTTTATCTCGTAAACCATACGAGAGCGGGCAAATTTTATTGCACCGTTAGGTTTAGGAGGCCCATATACATCTAATAGAAATAAAAATATTTGAGCTTGGGCTCTAAAGTACAATTATTCACCAACTTTATATTTTATTTTATGCGGGGAGGATTTTTGTATGAGTTTTTTCAAATGGTTCACAAATTTGCAACGCGGGAAATACTTTAAACGGGAAATCCATTAACCGGGGTGCTTAAATCCAGAAAATACTGTACCTCAAATCTCCACAAAATAACAAAATACCTCAAACTACGACAATACCTCAAATTACGACAATACCTCAAATTACGACAATACCTCACATTACGACAATACCTCATATTACGACAATACCTCAAATTACGACAATACCTCAAATTACGACAATTACCACAAAATCCCTCAAATTTCCAAATATACTAAAATGCTTATTGATTCTGGCATCATGACAAAGATTTTATTATATTCAATAAAAAATATTAATTTTAAGAATTATGCAGTTATTTATTTTTTAAAAGCATAATAAGCATATTAGTTCAGTTCTTTTTCTTAAATATAAATTAAATAAAAATAAATTCACATATGTAAATTAGTTAAAATGACTTTTTACAGAATTAATTTACTTAGAACTTAATTGAATTAATTTTTATACATTTCGCTAGAATAGTGTCAATTCATTCCGCATTAGCTGAGGAATGTGGAAGGCAAGATATTTGAGGTATTTTGTGGTATTTTGAGGTATTTTTTTCCACGCATGTTAAATATCGCACATGGGGTTTTTTAATTCCCACGTGGTAAATATCGCACATGTGGTATTTTTATTCCCACGCAAAAGATTTTTACCACAATATACCATGGGGATTACCACAATATACCATGGGAATTACCACAATATACCATGGGAATTACTACAATCGTTGAAAAATAGCATTAGTACTATTTATAGTGCTTTTCTGGTGCTGAGTGGCTTCGATGGGTCAAGGGGATAAAATTTGTCAAGGTTTTTGAATTCGGCTATTTCGGCATTACATATCTTGGTATATGTAATTACTAGAAATTGCGAGATATTTTAAATAATCGTAAGAGTTGTGCATGTGTTTTTGGAAAAGGCTATTGGCTGGATACTTATTCAAAATATGCTAAATCCAATGCTGCAGAAAGACAAGAACGCTCGGAATAATTTTACTTTAGGCCCCATGCCCCTTTATTTGTTTTTGTTATTTGTAAATGTGTATTTGGAGACCCTAAATCTAATGCTGCAAAAAAGTTCGGCCTCAAATGGTTTAAGAGATAAAATTCGTGAATGGAAAATTTGGTTTTTTCCCTATACGAAAATACTATACGAAAATAAAATTTTTTATAAAAATTTTTCATGTTTTAGTTATTTCGTAAAAGGATGAACCATCGAGTGTGCATTTAATGTAAAAAGCATATGTTAACTAATTATAAAGAATTTAATAATTTTAAAGTATTTTTCCTTATAAATTTGATCACGTTGAAATTTTGTAAAATTAGCTTGCGCGCACTTAAAAATTTGCACTGAACTTTAAAACTTACACGATTTCTATCTCCTAAACCATTTGAGACCGACAATCTATTGTTGCACCAATCAGAGAACTGAACTGAAATACGGCGAACTATTGCCGAGATACGGACCCCTTGCTTCAAAAAGTGGTCGAAGACTGGAGTTCCAGAATGCGCTACATCTGATGCGCTACCGTGGCATACAATCTCTGTAAATTTTAAGCTTAAAATTGTATCTCAGTAATTTATTTCAACTCAAAGTTCTGTAGTTTACTGTCTACTATTTGACACTAGGCTTTGTTCTTTCAGTGTCCCGTTAGTTTTTTATTTCAGAATAAAATAGAGAACATTTGATCATCAACTGTTGCTCTATGTAAGCTTGATCGTCAACTTTGAAAGCATAAATATATAAATTAGCCGTCAACTCTTGAAGAATGTAAATTACAACTGTCGACACAACATATGGTTCATATGGTTATGGTTATATTATGGTTCGTATCAAAAAAATCCTAGGCTGAGTTGATAAATTTTTTGTCAGTATAGAGTTTTGTCAAGGTTTTTGCTTTGAGTGTAGTTCTTTAAATTCCTACATACTTAACTCTTACTTACTTACTTAGGTGGTCGTAACAACCCGTGTCCGTTACGACCTTCAGCTCTCGCCAGGCGCCTCTGCTTTGTGCGCGCCTTCTCCAATCGGATACACCAAGTGCGGTTAGGGCTTCCTCAGCCTGGTCCATCCATCGGAGGCATGGTCTCCCTCGTCGTCGTTGACCAGCGACCCTCGCCTCGAGCACCTTTTTCGCTGGAGCTTCGTCGTTCATACGATGGACATGACCCAGCCAGCGTAGTCGCTGCACAGTTATACGCCGAACTACGTCAATGTCTTCGTAGAGCTCATACAGCTCGTGGTTCATTCGGATGCGATAGTCATCGCCGACTCGAACAGGACCGAAGATTTTGCGAAGAACTTTTCTTTCGAACACCCCCAGAGCGGCTGCGTCAGTTTGCGAAACTACCCATGCCTCAGCGCCATAAAGCAGCACAGGTAGAACGAGCGTCTTGTAGAGTGTTAGTTTTGTCGATCGAGAGAGGGCTCTGGAACTTAGTTGCTTACTGAGCCCGTAGTAGCACCTATTAGCAATTATTGTTCTTCGCTTTATCTCCAGGCTGATTTCGTTTTTGGTATTAAGGGCGGTGCCAAGGTAAACGAGCTCCTTGACTACTTCAAAGTTATAGCTGCCGGATGAAACGTGGGAGTCTAAACGCCGCGCTCCCTTGTTTGTAGACAGCATATACTTTGTTTTGCCCTCATTTATCGTCAAACCCACTTTGGCTGATTCCTTTTCGATAGCGGCGAAAGCAGCGGTAACATCTCTCTTGGTTCTGCCGACAATATCAATATCATCAGCGTACGCAAGGAGCTGGGCACCTTTGTAGAAAATGGTGCCATTACGATGCACACCGGCCTTTCGTACGATCCCCTCCATGATGATGTTAAGAGATCGCAAGACAGTGGATCGCCTTGCCTGAAACCTCTTTCGGTATTAAAGGTTTCGGAGAGGTCATTTCCTACCTTGACGGAGCTGCGTGTGTTGCTCAACGTCATTCTGCAAAGTCCAATCAGTGATAAGGTCCAATCAGTGTTTTTGTAATCGGCTTTTATCTTTCACACAGTACGCTTGAGAGGACCTTATATGCGATGGAGATAAGACTGATACCTCTATAACTTGCGCAAATTGTTGGGTCTCCTTTCTTAAGTATAGGGCACAATAAGCTGAGGTTCCAATCGTCGAGCATGCTTTCTTCTAGCCATCTTTTGCTGATGCATGCGCCTTATCAATTCATCGCCGCCGGTTTTAAACAATTCAGCTGACAGGCCGTCAGCACCCGCTGCTTTATTGTTTTTGAGTCGTTCGATAGCAACTCGAACCTCTTCATGGCTAGTTGGTGGTACTTCCACTCCGTCATCGTTGATTGGTGGCTCTGAACTGCGCTCTCCATGAGCGGCATTGGTGGAATCGTCGCTTAATGCCCCAGCAGCACCCGCTGCTTTATTGTTTTTGAGTCGTTGGATAGCAACTCGAACCTCTTCATGGCTAGTTGGTGGTACTTCCACTCCGTCATCGTTGATTGGTGGCTCTGAACTGCGCTCTCCATGGGCGGCATTGGTGGAATAGTCGCCAGTAAGTACATTGGAGAAGTGCCGTCTCCACAATCTCAGCACACACTGTGTATCCGTATTCAGATCTCCATTTTCGTCTCTACAAGTGGATGCTCCGGGCTTGAAACCTTGGGTTAGACGCTTAACCTGTTGATAAAATTTTCGTGCATCCTTCTTGCCCTGGTATACCTCTATTTCCTCACGCTCACGCTTTTCCTGCTCTCTTCTTGCGTCTGAAAAGGCGCCTCTCTTCCTTCCTCTTTTCGCGGTAGTTTTCTCGCACGGCTCGCGTTGCAGCTGACTGCAGCGTTTTTCTATATGCGGCGTTTTTTACTGCAGTCGCGATGCGACACTCCTGATCATACCATTGGTTCCGAGGTTGCGGGCGCCGGAAACCAATGACTTCTTCAACGGCAGCGCGCATGGAGTGGGATATATGCGCCCAAAGTCCGCCGGCGTCGTCGGGTCCAGAGGTTGGTTGGTTGAGCGTAACCGAGAGTTGAGCGGAGTACGCTTCGGCAGTCCGTTGTTATTGCAGCTTAGCGACATCTAGCTTCGTTTGTATTCCTGTGCGTATGTTCTTCGCATTGCATAATCTCATGCGGATCTTGGCTGCAACAAGATAATGGTCGGAGTCAATGTTGACTCCCCGAAATGTACGCATATCTAGAACACTAGAGGCATGCCTTCCGTCGATTACAACATGATCAATTTTGTTTCGCGTTTTTTGATCCGGGGACAGCCAGGTGGCCTTGTGGATGTCGAGGTGCTTAAATCTGGTGCTTCAAACTACCATGTTTCGCGCCGCGGCGAAGTCGATCAGTTCATATACATATAATAAAATGTATGTATATGTAGTAAGAGGTCCATATACTTATAATAAAAATGAGAAAAAAAAAAATATTGAAGCATGGGCCCTAAAGCAAAATTATGCCGAATGCAGAGTTGCCAGTTTTGAACTATAAATCGAACTTTTGGTATTTTTTGTGCTCTTGCGAGATGCTGCGGTATTAGGTAAAAATCTCCGCTTTATGTGAGAAAAAAATGTCATGTGAGAAAATTTTTACCACATGTGCGTTATTTACCACGCGAGAGAAAAAAAAATCCAAAACATTACCAAAACGAGATTTTTACTTAGAAAATAATTATGTATGCGTATAGAAAAGTTTACTGAATGATTGCACTTGTTTATGGTTGTGTGTTTGTTTATTCGTTGTTTTGTAAGTTAAACGATAACAATTCAAAGTGAACAACAAAACTCATTATTAGTCGAGAAAAAAATTACCAAAGCGAGATTTCTACCTAGAAAATTTTTTTGTAAGCATATAGAAAAGGTTAACTGAATAATGCACTTGTTTATGGTTGTGAGTTTGTGGTTGAAGTTTATTCGTTTTTTGACAAGTAAAATGTTAACAATTCAAAGTTAAACACGCATGGTATTTATTTTTAATTATTAGTATATAAGGAAAATTATTGAAACGTCTTAACATATTTTGAATTTTTATACTCATAAATAAAGAAATGATTTATTAATCTAATATGTTAAAATTTATTGCAATTTATGTATGCTTTCTTTAAATTCTTTCAAACTTTGTGATAATCACTGCATAATGTGATATTTTAAGCAGTTTTGAGGTATTCTGTTGATTTGTGGTAATTTGCGATATTTTTTGGTAATTTGATTTAATTTTTGGTATATTTTGTGTATGGTAATTTGTGAGAATTCAATGCGAGAAAAAGAGAATTTGTGAGGTATTATAACCTGATAATGCTGGCCGAATGGTCTCAAATGGTTAACAACTACACGATCAATATTTATTATGATAGTTTGATCCCGATCTAAATTCATGTATTGATGAATCGCGCTTGAATAGAGCCGTTTGCTTTATCAAATTTTTCATCCAACAAGTCATCAAAAAATTTGACAAACAGAAGTATATATGGAATTTGACGACAATTTGACATGTGAATCTATGGTAGAAAAATAAAGGTAGATGCTGCGTTGATTGTGCTCTCTTCGTTACTGCCGATATTGTCAATGGCGCTCCCTGACAGCGCCATCTTTGTGAGAAAAATCCCATTTGAGGGTATTTTTAGTTGCCGAGGGAAATGGGAATTCCCATGGTGTTTTTTAATTGATTGGTTTTTTTAATACATGTGGGATTTTTTTGTTTTGAAAATTAAAGAAAAAATTCACATTTATGTATAAAAAAATTATTCATATAAGCTTCAGTTGCTGCTGACGATCTTACGCAGCATCTACATCAGACAATATAATTCCGTGTATTAGAAGTGTTTAAGTTAAGAAATAATTAAAAAAACACTGATCTTTTTTTCATTATCTTCTATATATATAAAAATTAATGTATGTATGTGGGTATGTGGGTATGTGGATATTTGTGTATATCACGTATAGACTCCAAAACCACCGAACCAAACTTTATGCAATTTTTAGGGATACTGAAGCAACATTCGGGAAATGTTCCTGTGAAGTTTGGTGTTGATTGGACAAGGGGGCGTGGTACCTCCCATACAACCCAAATTGGCTCTATCGCCCACAAACCAAAAAAAATGCTTTATATCAAACGGTTTTAATCATATAAAACTAAAATTTAGTAATTTCGTTCAGATGGTTACTTCCGGTGACTGTGCAAAAAATGGGCGTGGTCACACTATATCTACGCCCACTTTTAAGAAATCATTGTAATTCCTGAGATGTTCAAGTTTTGATAGTGAATCTTGGTATGCAGTTGCTATGGATCCAAATGGAAGTCACAATGTAAATGTAAATGTTGTCACGCCCACTTTTACCGCCCACAAATCAGTAAAAATGCTTTATATCAGACGTCTTTTGCCGTAGAAGACTAAGATTTGGTAATTTAGTTCGTATGGTCACTGTCCGCCAATGTACAAAAAATGGGCATGGCCGCACTATATCTACGCCCACTTTATCGAAATCTTTCTTATTCCTGAGCTGTACACGTTTTGATAGTCAATTTTGGAATGCGTGTGCTATGGGTCCAAGTGGCAGTCACTATGTAAATATAAACGTTGTCACGCCCACTTTTACCGCCCACAAATCAGTAAAAATGCTTTATATCAGACGGCTTTTGCCGTAGAAGACTAAGATTTGGTAATTCAGTTCGTATGGTTACTGTCGGCCAATGCACAAAAAATGGGCATAGCCGCACTATATCAACGCCCACTTTATCGAAATCTTGCTTATTCCTGAGTTGTACACGTTTTGATAGTCAATCTTGGTATGCAGGTGCTATGGGTCCAAGTGGCAGTCACTATGTAAATATAAACGTTGTCACGCCCACTTTTACTGCCCACAAATCAGTAAAAATGCTTTATATCAGACGGCTTTTGCCGTAGAAGACTAAGATTTGGTAATTTAGTTTTAATCATTACTTGATAGTGAATCTAAGTGTGCAGGTACTATGGATCCCAGTGGCAGTCACTATGTATATATAAATGTTGTCACGTCCACTTTCAACGCCCACAAATCAGTAAAAAAGTAGAAGACTAGGATTTGGTAATTTAGTTTATTTGATTACTGTCGGCCAATGCACAAAAAATGGGCATGGCCGCACTATATCTACACCCACTTTCTCGAAATCATGCTTATTCCTGAGTTGTACACGGTTTGATAGGAAATCTTAGTATGCAGGTGCTATGGATCCAAGTGACAGTCACTATGTATATACAAATGTTGTTACGTCCACTTTAACCGCCCACAAATCAGTAAAAATGCTTTGTAGAAGACTAAGAATTGGTAATTTTGTACATAAGGTCACTATCGGCAACTGTTAAAAATGGGCGTGGTCGCACCATATCTACGCCCACTTTTTCGAAATCATGCTTATTCCTGCGTTGTACGCGTTTTGATAGTAACACTTCATACGCAGGTGCTCTAAGTGGCGGTCAATATATATATATAAAATTTGCCACTCCAACTTGTACCACCCGCAAATAAAAAAAAGTAACGCGAAATGGCCAATTTCAGCCCTTGAAAGGACTTTGATCGAGCTTCTTATGATGAATTGAAATGATCGAGAACTGGACCTAAAAGTTTTATGCCGATTCCGAACGGCTTATGTTGTCAAGAAGCTTTTCATTGCAGTTTTTACTCTCTGAGGTTTGCCATTGTCAGCAGAGAGGTGACGGCCGAACTGAAAAATTAATTCAATTGAAAAAACTTTCTGTGTCAGGTGGAATTCGAACCAGGGTTCTATCCCATATGGACCACACACTCTACCCACTACGCCACGGCCGCCACGTTTTTTACCCACAAATCAATAGAACTTCTATAAATCAGACAATTCTCATCGTTAAATACTAAAATTTGGTAATTAAGTTCATATGCTTACTCTCGACAGCTTTGCCAAAAATGTGCATGATAGCACTATATCTGTGCCCACTCTTCAGCAATCATTTTATTTAATTTATTTATTTATGTATGTATTATAGTTAATTACAATTTAACAATTATAACTAAGTAAGCACTAGCTGCCAGGGCTATCGGTTAGAAATAATTTAAATTCCTGAGATGTGAACGTTTTGATAGTCAAACTTGGTATGCAGATGCTATAAGTCCAAGTGGCGGTCACTTTTTATATAAATTTTGTCACGCCCACAAATCCGTGAAAGTATATAAATCAAAATTTACAGTAAAAGTCGCACTTTATCTACGCCGACTTTTCAGAAATCATTGTAATTTCTGAGCTGTACATGTTTTGATAGTGAAACTTGATATGTAGGACATTGTAGGTGCAATAAGACCAAGTGGCGGTCACTATACATATAAATGTTGCCATGCCTAAATGTTTGTTTGTATACTAGAGCTCCTCACAAAAAAAAAAGTGTTTTTGGGTCGGTTGCTCAAAATACCGCTTTTTGTTATGATGATCCCCCAAATATTTCGACAGTAGATGGAATAGTTTGAAATAAAAAAAAACAAAATCGAAATGGCCATTTCAATCCTTGAAAGGACATTGACCGATCTTCTTATGTTCTTAATAACAAACAGTCAGACTTAATAGTTATTTTGTCTTGCCATGTTACTTTTGGTCAAATAAATTATCTATTCATGATAAAATATAGTGTAAAGTGAAGAATTAAATTGAATGAAATTACAAAAAAATGTACACATTTTTTAACATTTTACAATTTATTTGACTAAAAGTAGTATGGGAAAAAATTAATTTGAATTTTAGTGAAAATAATATGAAAAAAGTTAAACCAATCCATAAAAATTCGCATTATCTTTGGTCCAACGGAAAAAATTGAAGATTTTTGATGCAAAAGAACTTTTTCATTACTCTTATTTCTGACCGTTTGTTTTTTTTTAACTACCATACCAGGCAATATTTTTAGTCGAAATTTTTTGGGGATCATCGTAACATAAGCCATGGACTATTTTGAAGACCCGGACTAAGCAACTTTTTTTTCTAAGGAGCGTGAGGCGACTTAATGTATATACGTATGTGGGTATATGTGTATATCACTTAAGGACTCCGAAACCGCTAAGCCAATTTTTATACCAAAGCCTTGAGAGGGTTCCTATGAAGTCTGGTGCCGACCGTAAAAGGCTCCTTAAATACACCAAAAATTTTCGATATCGACCAGTTTTGGTTTTTTTTTGTCGGTCGCACAGTCTCGGAATTCAGTATTCGACCTCAATTTACACATGCCGTTCCACTGGTAACATTTTATGGGCGTTGGTCGAGGGGCGTGGTACTTTTTCGGCACCCCAAATAGTCGGAATAGTTTTCGAAATAAGTCACACATCAATAAAACTCGGTACGAACTTACTATAAAAGTATGGCTTCACTAAAGCTACACCCTCTTTTAGGGGATAAGCGCTGAGCTCAGCGAAGCGCGCCGGGTATAAGCTAGTTATATATAAAAGTGCAAACTAAGGCACAGTATCATCACAAATATATGAGATCAAAATAAGAAATATATATGAATTCAAGGATACTTATCTAAGATTTTGAATTATTATTCATAAAATTTTGAATAAAAAACTTCTTTATATCTTCAGGTGATGCGTTGTATTGCTTTATTGCGCTGTGTCAAGCTCGTAAGATGTTTTGATGTTCGCGCTTTTGGTACCTCGAAGTTATGTTTTTGACGCGTGTTGTGTTGGTGAATTGTATTTCTAGTTGTTAGTATGAGTTTGGATTTGAGCATGCTATTTTGTATTTTATATATGTATTTGCATTTTTCGATGAATACTAATTGATTAATGTCTATTTTTTTTTTGGTGCTTTTATATAATTCCCTAGGAGGAATCGTTGGATTTTTGTTGAATAGTATTTTGATGGCTTTATTCATCACTCTTCCTATCTGCTCTAATTGGAATTTGCTGCACTGGCTCCAGCTGCATATGTTATATCGAATTCTGAATAGAATATGCGCTGCGTAGATAAGTTTCGCTGCGTTTTCGTTAATTTTTCCAATTCTTTTGATGACCATAATT
Source organism: Coremacera marginata (assembly GCA_914767935.1). Classification (NCBI taxonomy): domain Eukaryota; kingdom Metazoa; phylum Arthropoda; class Insecta; order Diptera; family Sciomyzidae; genus Coremacera; species Coremacera marginata. The sequence continues at coordinate 92,336,501 of OU612044.1, read as the reverse complement.
AGAGGTAGTGTTGAGTTTTTTATTTCCTTGATGTGGTTTTCGTAGTTTAGGTTCTAGTCGATTATCATTCCAAGAATGATAGTCTCTGAATTTCGGTGTTGATCATGATTTTTAGATTAGTATTTATGTTGCTGTGCGATCGAAAGACAATATATTTGGTTTTTTGTATGTTAATGTTTAGGCTGTTTCCGCAAACCCATTCGTAGTATACACCCAACGCAAAAAAAACCGCACTGCATTTTTTTATTTTTTATAGTTTGAGGTAGTAGAACGCTATGAAAATTATAAAGTTTATTCTAATTTTGATTACAATTTATTATTTGGTTCATTTACAAAAAAAAAAAAAATATATATAAAAGAAACCTGATAAAAATATGGTAAAAACAATTAAAAAATATTTAAAAAAATCGAAATAATAGAAATAAAAAAAATAGAAATAATTTTAATTCTATTAATAAGGAAAATGCTGAAAAAATTAATAAACTGAAAATATATGAATAAAAAACTATTTCACTGTTTAATTGTTTCAATTACGCTTATTTCTAACGATAAAATACTTCGGTATGTGTTACAGAATTCTGTTTAGTATTTTGTAATAGCACCCTTAGTTTTAATGACACTTTTGACTCTATTGGGCATGAAGGCAAACAAAGCTCTTAAATACTCCGCCGAAATGTCATTGTACCAAAGTTTTACGATCGTTTCCTTTAGTTCTAATATTGTTCTGGGTTTTTTTTTCGAATACTTGTCATCTGGGCCCACACATTTTCGATCGGATTGAGGTCTGGACTGTTGCCTGGCGATCACATAATCTAAATAAATAATGCCCAGATGTTCCTTCAATTTTGAAATCTATCGTTAAACAACAGATTAATAAACTAAAAAAAAATTGTCTAGATTGTAAGATTTCATTGTGTTACTTACAGATCTTGCTCGATGACAAGGTGCGGAATCATCTTGGACAATCGGGCTTTCCTCCTTTTCTGTGACACTCAAAACTTGGTACAACTCCGTCGAAAATAATATCCTTATATTTTTCTGCATTAACTGTACCCTCTAACATCAAAATAGACTCCGTTTTGTATTTTGAAATGCATCCCCATACCATCACATAGGGGGAATGCTTGACGGTGGGAAGAATGCAATTTTCGGCATAGCGTTCACCTTGCCTACGACGGACGGTGCGAAAGCCAACAGGTCCTATAAGATTGAACTTGGACTCGTCCGAAAATATAACACGATATCAGTCCGATTCAGTCCAATTTTGTTTGCTTTTAGCCCAATTTAAACGGTTTTCATTCATCCTCTTGGTAAGAAGTGGCTTTTTTGCAGGCTTCCTTGCTTTTATACCCATATACTTTAAGCGATTTTGTACATTTCTTATTGAGATATTCATTTGAAATTCTTCTTGTACTTTCGACCTGATCTAGGCTGCATTTTTAAAACGATTTGAAGGCTTTTTCTCAAAATAATGCGGTCTTCCCTCGAATTGGTGCACTTTTTTCTACCCGATCCCTTTTTCCTCCAATTGACAGGTTTCACGAAATTTTTTTAAAAAACGGCGTACTGAGCTTTCATTGAACTCAATTTCACGTGCTATTTGAAGAATAGCTACATTTTGATCAGCCAATGCAATAAAAGCGCCCTTTTGAGCTTAAGTCAGTTGCGCTTCTTTAGGCATGGTTTTTTGCTGATCTTTGTCAAATGAACACATGTACTGCACCAGATATTTATATAATCTGTAAATGAAGCTCTCAATTAATATAAAATTAAACTTAAAAAAACAAAATATTCAAAAAGAACAAGAAAACAAGGAAACAAAAACTAGCAAAAACCGAATTTTAAAAAATTTGGTATGTGCGGCTTTTTTTTTGCGTTGGTGTACTTTCATGTCGTGATTTATGTTGTCTTCTAATTCTTGTTGTCTTCGCTGTTGTTATAAAATTTGTATCATCAGCATAAATGTTATATGTAGACTTAAACTGACAGCTCTTAATGTTGTTAACATACAGCAGGTAAAGTCTTGGTCCAAGTATCGATCCTTGTGGAACCCCAATTTTGCCTATCAGCTCTGTGCTAAGTACTCCATTTATCCTTGTTACATGTGACCTGTTTTCTAAATAGCTTTGCATCAGTTTATTTGGCAGCCCTCTATATCTATATCTGATAAAAAGTTCAGAAGTTTCTTATCATCTACAAGGTCAAATGCTTTGGAGAGATCTATGAATGTAGCTGCTACCATTTTTTTGGCATCTAAAGCATCATACATTTTTTGCATTGTGGATGTTATTGCAGGTTCTGTTCCGCTTTTCTCTATAAATCCGAATTGATTTTTGTCAAAGCCAATAGTAGAATTGATGAAGTTCTCTATTCTTATGTCACTTCCTTTTTCAAATATTTGCTGAGCGAGTTAATTTCTCATAGTTCTTTTTTTGCATTTCTTGAATATTGGAGATATTATGTTTTTTTGAGACATTCCGGGAAAATACCAGTTAAAAAACAGTTAACTAGATTAACTAATATGTTAGCAATAGTTGGAAGGAAGAACTTAATATCTTTCACTGATATTTCATCTATTCCTTGCGCAGCGTTGACATTAAAGTTTGAGACGATGTGTTGAATTTCGGTGCGAGTGATTGGTTTGAGGAATATAATTTATTGATTGATGGTATTTGTTGCGGTTACGTTTGTTATTCTTATGTTTTTGGCTATTTCTGTTCCAACTTCATTAAAATATTTTTTAAATTGCTTTGCTTTAATTTTGTTATTGATTGGTGTTTCTTTTTGTTTTTTCGATGTGGTTTGTTCGGTTTTATTTCGTAGTGTTGAATTAATAACACTCCATAACTTTCTTGTATTATTTCCGGATTTTTCTATTTGTTCGTTTATATATTGTTGTTTTTTATAAGCTGATCGACTTCTTTTTTATTTTTTTTTGTATTCTTCCTTGTTTATTTGGTCACATGGAGCAGCTTTTGGGTTTTTGTATAATTCTTGCCTAATTTTCAGTATCTTGTTTATATCCGTTGTTATCCAATAATTGTTTCTGCATCTGTGTTTTGTTTATTTTGTAGACTTGTTTTTTGCCTCTCGTATTAGTTCTACTGCACTTCTACTAGTGCTACTTCAGTTATTTTTGTATTATTTAATTTGTTTTTAATAATTGTCTCCATTTTTTTATAATTTACTTTGGGAATTGTTTTATAGCTGATTGGTGATTTGCATAACTGTAGAGCTGTGATTGTTGCAATTATATATTTGTGATCAGATATTTCTGTATCTTGGAGTTTGAAATCAATTTTGTGCGTTGTGTCTATATTCGAAATAATGTGATCGATGAGCGTACTGGTATTTGTTGTTTGCCGTGTTGGTAATGTATTGTTTATCAATGTGTAACCATTTGTTTGTACTAAGTCGGTGTATTTTATTACAGTTTGTTCCAACAGATTGATGTTAACATCTGCAAAGAAAATGACATTTTTACTTTCATTGCTAAGTTTTTCTTCCATATAGTCTATAAAAATGTTGCAATTTTCATTTGGGAGCTTTATAAAATGTACCTATGTAGATTTTTTTTTTTAAATTTATTATCTCAATTATAGTAGTTTTTACAATTATTATATTTATCTTCTTTTACTATTCCGTTAAATCTTAGACTTACTTACTTACTTAGATGGCCGTGACAACCCGTGTCCGGATTTCGACCGACCTCATCAGCTCTCGCCAGGCGCCTCTGCCTTGCGCGCGCCTTCTCCAATCGGATACACCAAGCGCGGTTAGGGCTTCCTCAGCCTGGTCCATCCATCGGAGGCATGGTCTCCCTCGTCGTCGTTGACCAGCGACCCTCGCCTCGAGCACCTTTTTCGCTGGAGCTTCGTCGTCCATACGATGGACATGACCCAGCCAGCGTAGTCGCTGCACAGTTATACGCCGAACTACGTCAATGTCTCCGTAGAGCTCATACAGCTCGTGGTTCATTCGGATGCGATAGTCATCGCCGACTCGGAACAGGACCGAAGATTTTGGGAAGAACTTTTCTCTCGAACACCCCCAGAGCGGCTGCGTCAGTTTGCGAAACTACCCATGCCTCAGCGCCATAAAGCAGCACAGGTAGAACGAGCGTCTTGTAGAGTGTTAGTTTTGTCGATCGAGAGAGGGCTCTGGAACTTAGTTGCTTACTGAGCCCGTAGTAGCACCTATTAGCAATTATTGTTCTTCGCTTTATCTCCAGGCTGATTTCGTTTTTGGTATTAAGGGCGGTGCCAAGGTAAACGAGCTCCTTGACTACTTCAAAGTTATAGCTGCCGGATGAAACGTGGGAGTCTAAACGCCGCGCTCCCTTGTTTGTAGACAGCATATACTTTGTTTTGCCCTCATTTATCGTCAAACCCACTTTGGCTGATTCCTTTTCGATAGCGGCGAAAGCAGCGGTAACATCTAATTGGTTCTGCCAACAATATCAATATCATCAGCGTACGCAAGGAGCTGGACACCTTTATAGAAAATGGTGCCATTACGATGCACACCGGCCTTTCGTACGATCCCCTCCATGATGATGTTGAAGAGATCGCAAGACAGTGGATCGCCTTGCCTGAAACCTCTTTCGGTATTGAAGGTTTCGGAGAGGTCATTTCCTACCTTGACGGAGCTGCGTGTGTTGCTCAACGTCATTCTGCAAAGTCTAATCAACTTTGCAGGTATACCGAACTCAGACATTGTTGCGTATAGGCAATCCCTTCTCGGGCTATCGAACGCAGCTTTAAAATCGACAAAGAGATGGTGTAGATCCAGGATTTGTCGTAGCGTGAAAATCTGGTCTATGGTGGACTTACCAGGTCGAAAGCCACACTGATAAGGTCCAATCAGTGTTTTTGTAATCGGCTTTAATCTTTCACACAATACGCTTGAGAGAACCTTATATGCGATGGAAATAAGACTGATACCTCTATAACTAGCGCAGATTGTTGGGTCTCCTTTCTTAAGTATAGGGCACAGTACACTGAGGTTCCAATCGTCGGGCATGCTTTCTGCTAGCCATATTTTGCTGATGAGCTGATGCATGCGCCTTATCAATTCATCGCCGCCGGTTTTAAACAATTCAGCTGACAGGCCGTCAGCACCCGCTGCTTTATTGTTTTTGAGTCGTTGGATAGCAACTCGAACCTCTTCATGGCTAGGTGGTGATACTTCCACTCCGTCATCGTCGATTGGTGGCACTACACTGCGCTCTCCATGGGCGGCATTGGTGGAATCGTCGCCAGTAAGTAAATTGGAGAAGTGCTGTCTCCACAATCTAAGCACACACTGTGAATCCGTATTCAGATCTCCATTTTCGTCTCTGCAAGTGGATGCTCCGGGCTTGAAACCTTGAGTTAAACGCTTAACCTGTTGATAGAATTTTTGTGCATCCTTCTTGCCCTGGTATACCTCTAGTTCCTCACGCTCACGCTTTTCCTGCTCTCTTTTCTTGCGTCTGAAAAGGCGCCTCTCTTCCTTCCTCTTTTCGCGGTAGTTTTCTCGCACGGCTCGCGTTGCAGCTGACTGCAGCGTTTTTCTGTATGCGGCGTTTTTTACTGCAGTCGCGATGCGACACTCCTGATCGTACCATTGGTTCCGAGGTTGCGGGCGCCGGAAACCAATGACTTCTTCAGCGACAGCGCGCATGGAGTAGGATTATGCGCCCAAAGTCCACCGCCGTCGTCGAGTCCAGAGGTTGGTTGGTTGAGCTTAACCGAGAGTTGAGCGGAGTAGGCTTCGGCAGTCCGTTGTAATTGCAGCTTAGCGACATCTAGCATTCGTTGCATTCCTGTGCGTATGTTCTTTGCATTGCATAATCGCATGCGAATCTTGGCTGCAACAAGATAATGGTCGGAGTCAATGTTGACCCCCCCAAATGTACGCACATCTAGAACACCAGAGGCATGACTTCCGTCGATTACAATATGATCAATTTGGTTTCGCGTTTTTTGATCAGGGGACAGCCAGGTGGCCTTGTAGATGTCGAGGTGCTTAAATCCGGTGCTACTAACTACCATGTTTCGTGCCGCGGGAAACAAGGTGGCGTAGTTTCCGGCTAACAACGAATCCACATCTGAATTCGCGCTTCTCCGCATGGCAGCTGTAGTAGATATCGCAGTGTGCTTGTTTAGAGCAGCCTTGCCCTTTCCATCGCATTTCCTGGATGGCGGTGATGTCAGATTGTATTGTTTTGAGGGCTTCCGCCAGTTGGATAATGGCACCTTCCCTATAAAGGGTTCGGACATTCCAGGTGCATATCCGTAAATCATTGTCCGTTTTTCGTTTGCGGTGGTCGTCAACGTAATTGGGGTTCTTATCCGAGGCTGGTTTAGTTTTCATTGGGCAGTAGTAATGTGGCGGGACCCAAACCCTGCGCACATTCCATGTTTAAGGTCTATGGAGCGACCCGCCGCTCAAATTAGCCGTCAAACTGACGGATGCCAGTTTGCCGTTGCCCAGGGAACACCACTTGGAGGTTTGAGTCGACTTGAGACGATTTCGACATGGATAATGCTGGCCTCGCCAGGTTGAGGCGGTCAGACACGTTGCCATGTGAAGGTTCGCCCCCTGTTAAATCTTAGACAGTCTAATAAAAATAGCTCTTTTTTCACTTCTGCAGTTGTGTATTGCTGTAAAATTTGGTATATTAAACGTGTGCATTTCATTTTGATATAACAAGGTTTCTGTTACTACTATTACATCTATATTTTGGATATTATTTATCAGTACTTCCATATCTATAAGTTTGTTGCGAATACCTCAGATATTAATGTAAAAGATTTTGAGTTCTTTATATATATGCATTGTTTGTTACTTAAGAATAGCTTGTTGTTTTTTTTCCGCTTTCATTTTTGTTATGTGAACATTACAGTTTGCACTTGCTTTATGATCATATGAGTAGTTTGCTCCATATTGATTTGCTCTTACACAATTAATGCACTTAAAGTTTGTTGTTATTTTACATGTTCTGGTGTCTTGTTTTTCCGCACAGTTTCCGCACGCCTCTTCTCCTTCACACTTATTGCTTGTGTGATATTCTTGATGAATGAAATATATTCTTTAATAAATCTAGATCTATAGTTGAGCATGACGTACCTATTCGATATTTTTGCTAATGTTTCCCTTGATACTTCAATAATATAATTCCACAGTTTTGTCTTCTTGTTTACAAATTTATGAACCAATTTAAAATTATCGCTAGCGTCTATGAATTGATTTGTTGCCACTAGTTCTTCTTGATTAAAGTCGCAGTCTATATTTGGAATAATCACTTGGCGCTTTTTTCCTCGGAACAGTTATCTTGTAACTCTCAGCTAATTGTTGTTTGATTTCTGTTTCTAACTTTACTGGTAATATCCATCGTTGAAACTATGATACCTCCAATATTTATGTGCTTTATAGATGATTTTCCACTTTAATTTTTGCTGGTACTATTTTTTGTTTTAATTGTTTCTCTGTTTCTTTGCTTTCTTGATTATTTTCCGTTGGTAAGATTATGATGCTTTTCTGACTGTTTGGTCTACTGGGTTGTGTTGTGTTTACATTACATGCAACAACTCCAGCATATGTTAGAGTGTGTAGTAGGGCGGATCAATTTATTCGAAACGAAGTTTTGATTCCTTGTATCATTGATTTTCGTATTCTACGTTGAATTCTTCAAAAAAAACTGTTTGGGTGCATATGGATACGGTGAAATAATTTTCTGCGTAATTTCGTTTTAAAAATTTGATTTGATATGGAAGTGCACTGTGGCGTATGAGTGACATTTTAAATAGCAAAAAGTGTACAAAAAGGGTAAGAATAGTATTAAAATACCTTGTAACCACAAAAAAGTCGTTACAAATAATCTAACTAATATAAGACTTCAGAAAGTGTGTGATATTTGTTGGTCAACTTAGGACAGCCCTATACCTTCTGTACAGCGGCTGATTTGCATTAGTTTAGTAGGACAGCCCTATACCTTCTATACAGCGGCTGATTTGCATTAGTTTTTTATGTGGGAGTGCTTCTCACTCCCTCTCTTTTGTAATGTAATTTTTATATATCCACTATTACGCCCAAGCGCTTGAACCAATTTTGTTGCAATTTAAGTGCACTGGGGATTGAAAATAAAATTGTGCTACAAATAGTTCCATAAACTCCTCTAAGAGGGCGCTTTATGTAATCATGTTTGGAAGCCCACTCGACATGAACGGCTAGACCGGTTAAAATTAAACTTACCACGGAGATACATCATTGCTTCGAAAAAATATAAAATATAAAGCGTTCACATCATTTCTGTCAGAGGACGCTTTATGCTCTTTATGTTAAAGAAATAATTAAAAGTTCAATTTCATATTGGTTTCGTTTTAATGCCGAAGATAAAGGCGAGATTTGTTTATTTTTCATGTTTCATTTTTTACATAACAAATTGTACGGAATTATTTTTTTTTTTTTAATGTCTGTCTCATTCTTTTTAAATCCTGTTTGCTTTCGATTCTCCAATATTTCCAATATTTCGCGATGTTTGTGAATGACACACTTTGACACAGTGGTGCACAATTGAACGTGTCACAGAGTTGAGCTGCGTGCCGTAAACTTCTGCTAGCTCTTCTACACGCTCCACGAAATTAATAGGGACATGGTTACCTTCAAACTTCAGTCCCCATTTTCTGACGTGTTCGATGATAGTGGGGACGACGGATCCTATTCTGAAGTAGTGCCCTTCTGGTTTGTAGCTGACGTATTGATTTTGTTGTCTCGCGATAGGTACCTTAAGATGCATGGAATCATCCATATTGTCTTGTTGCACGGTGCAGCTGGCGACACCGGCCTTCTGTGTCTGGCTTCCAACTCCAATAGCTGTTTCAGTGCGTCGTCCTGGACCTGACCTTCGTTGATGTGCGCCGCGAACCGTTTGCGCAGCTCTTCAACAGTGCCGTTCTCTTTCAATTTGAACTCTCGTGCGTAAGCTACGAGTTCTTCTTTACGTAGGCTGTACACCCACGAAGTTTTCAGTGTGTTCAAGTTGGTAGCCTGGCGTCGACGAATTTTCGTCGATGATTGATGTTATCGGTGGGTGACTTCTGTATGATGTGGATTATCAACTTTGTCCTGGATATGAAGTTTTGCGTTGCGTGTGGCAGAATTTTATGAGGTCAAAGGTTGATTTCTGGTTGTTGTCGCTGTGGGATTCTGCACTGTGTAACGTTGTAAGCGTTGGACCAAATTTTTTGTCCTGAGTATAGATTTCTGCGTGTCGTATCGTAGAGTTGGATGATGAGAAAGGTTGTTTTCGATGTGAAAATCTGCAGGTTGTGTCGAGCAGATTGTACGATATTATTGATGGAGAAATCTGCTAGTTATGTCGAGCAGATTTCTTGAGCTTTCGATGTTGAAATCTGCTGGTTTATATCAAGCAGATTGTGTGATGTTTTCGATGTGAAAATCTACTGGATATGTCGAGCAGAATTTTGCGAGATTTTCTATGTAGAGATCTGCTGGTTTTGAGGAGCAGATTGCGATGTTTCTATGGGGATATCTGCTGGTTATGTAGAGCAGATTGCATGGGATTTTCGATGTAGAAACCTGCTGGTGTCGCGCAGGTTGTTTGTTGTTTTTTTTTCTTTTTTCTTTGCGTTGGTGTAGGACTCTGCTTGTGTTGCAGAACAGTGTCCCTGCTCGGGCGCCACTTGTTACGAACACTTTTTCTTTACGCTATATTGCTGAGGTATCCTCAGCGACTGTCCAGGGTCCTTACAAGACTCAGCCTAGAGTTATGGGCTGAGGTTCCTCTATGAGAGGGATTGGTTGGAGAGTTGATCTGCATTGAATGGTTGCAGCTGTGATGGCAGGAATTTGTCCAGCGGTTCCCCGTTGGGCCCTTCACGGGAGGACTTGTCTTGTTGACACAGTATTATCCTGGTGATCTTGGTGGATCCTTAGTTGTCGACTTCCACTAGGATGTCTGACTGTACTTCGTCTTAGTGCAGGGGGGAACGGTGATTGTCCCGTTATCTCGGGGCGCGTGTTTATGCGTTGGCACTTGGGTGCTCCCTTAACTTTCAGCCAAGGTTGAGTTTCGCTGTTGGTGACTGTGAGCGAGGCGTGGGGAGGGTGAGGCAGAGAGAGAGTGTTGCACTGAGAGACTGAGAAAGCTACCGCTCAGCGTTTCACTCTAATATGATGATGCACTCATGGAGAGTGGCACTCGTTAAGAGTAGTGGTGAGAATTCACACACACCAGGAGGACTGAGAAAGCTATCGCCCAGTAGTGTGATTCAAATAAGGTAGGTTACTCGTAAGAGTATTGGTGAGAGCACACTGGGAAGACTGAGAAAGCTACCGCCCAGTGTACAACTCAGTGGAGGGGAAAGTGTTACTCGTTGAGAGCGGTGGTGAGAATTCGCACACACTAGAAAGAGGAGAAGCGGCTGCTTAGTGGTGCGACTCTAGCGAGGTAGACTACTCGTGTGAGTATTGGTGAGAGCAGACTGGGAGGACTGAGAAAGCTACCGCCCAGTGTACAGCTCAGTGGAGGAGAAAGTGTTACTCGTTGAGAGCAGTGGTGAGAATACACACGCACCGATAAGACAGAAATAAAGAAACAAAAGAAACAGAAGAAAGCTACCGCACAGTGGTGTGATTCAGATGAGGTGAGATGACTGTGAGAGTATTGGTGAGATCACACTGGGAAGGCTGAAAAAGCTACTGCCCAGTGTACAGCTCAGAGGAGGGGGGAGATACTTAGGTGAGTATCACCGCGAAGAGCGGATTAGAGTATGTACCTGAGGTACAACTCAAGTGGGAGAAGGTGAGGTATGAGGAAGGAGAGGAGGAATCAGACTACGGCACGACTTTATTACTCGCTGGCTATAGCGAGACTGACTGCTGTTAGTTGACAAAACATCTTATGTAGTGCAGCGATTGAAAAGAAACGATGTTGTTCAGTTGCTGGCTTCGACACGACTCATTTTATTTTCTTATAACTTCTAACCATTGTGGATTAAATTTAACGCTGCGTCTACACCAGACAATTGTCATAAATATTTCATAATCTGTATTAGTTGTCAAATTATTGTCAGCTGCAAGGAAATTGTCTGATTATGACGTAGGTGGGCAGACAATTGAAAAACAATAAATGACATTTGTTTCGTTATTGGGCGTTTCCTTTGAAAGCGGAAAAAGATTAGAAAATAATAAAAATCCGCGGTTTTTGGTTGTGGAAGTCAAAAAAGAATAAAAAAAAACGCGGTTTTTCGATGTGAAAGTTGTGAGATTAAAAAGTATAGTTTTACGCCCAAAGTTTAATTTTTTTTCGCTGGCCAACGATCTCCAAGTGCCACCACAAGCAGCACAAGTAAGCGCAGCGTTAATTTTTGTTAACATCCTCCAAGTGCCATCACCAGCAACGCAGCAAAAGCAACGCATTTTTCTTGCTCCTTTCATTGCGCTTGCTTCTGTTGATGGTGGTCGCACTTCGAGGAAGTTAAAAAAAAAGTACGCTGCAATATAGTGCAGACAATTTAATAAAATTGTTAAAAACACTTATTAAATTGTTATTTAATAAAACACATATTAGCATAACTTACTTATGCTGCTGGAGGTACCAATTGGCGAACGTTGGCCAGCGAAAGAAGCAGGAAATTTGCGCTGCACTGATTTGTGCTTGTGGTGATGGCACTTGGAGGACGTTGGCCAGCGAAAGAAAGTTTTTTAACATTTTTCAGCATTTTTTCCTAGGAAACGTCAAAAATTGTCAGCATACGTCAAATCGTTGTCAGCTCAATTGTCTGCCTGACAATTGAGACAATTGAGCTGCCGACTGAGAAAATGTGAGTGTGTTAGTAAAAAATGTGTGAGTGTATTGGGATTGTTAAGACAAATTATCTGGTGTAGACGCTGGGTAAGGTGTTCTCATCCCATGACATTTTTCAATTTTGACAAGTCTCATACATGGTTCGATGTTTGATTCTATGAAAATGTCAAAATAAGGCAGTAAATTTTTTTCTGGATGAGAACACCTTATATTTATTCCACCATGCTTCTAACTACGCCTTCTCAAATAGCAGCGTTGCTTAAATACTACTACATTACTAATCTTATTTCGTACTTTGGTCCTAACTATAGTTATCGATAATTCTATTAAATCATTTAGTATTACATAGTATTAAATATAAATATAAAGTATTAAATATGAACTGCATGTTTACTTCATGTGTTTGAGGGGTATTTGCGTATTCAAGTAAGAGAAGTAAACATAGCAAACGATAAAATATTTGATTATATGAATTATAGGTAAAACAATGTAAAAGGCAAATAAATTCATTATGCAAATTATGTCGCCGCTTATACAATAAGCATGAATTCAGGTGGCGTAAATAGTTGAATAACAAATGAGTAAATGTGGTTAAATGGATAAGTAAATAAATGAATAAGTGATTAAAATATAATTCATATGCTTAGATTAGTAAAGTAAATAAATGATTAAAGTAAAATACATACTTTATGTGTTGTAGTTGAGTGTGGGTGGTGGCGAGGGTAAGGTGGACATGGCTTGAGGGCGTTATTGTGCGGATCTATTTCGGCGGGAAATAGGTTCGTCACAATACCTGTGTCACGACTCTCAGTTGACCTGGGTCCATAGCTGGGACAGCAAAGCGGCTGTCCAGGGTCGTGCCAAAAATTTATAATCTTATCTCATTTAAGGACTCCAAATAAGAACGCACAAATTTCAATCGAACGTTATAATTTTATTATCCAATGTTTAGTTGGAAGGAATTTCTCATTAACACAAATTATCTGGTATTATCTAATCTAATGATACCTCTTTACGGTATCTATCTTCAAAATTTTTGTAAAGTTCGTAAGCGTTGAAGAGTAATAATTACAAATTTCTTAAATAATATAATAATAAGTAATATAAAAAGAAGAGTGTCACCAAGTCCTCATGTGGGCACGTCGCTGCTGGGTCCGTTGACCGTAGGTCGTCGACTATAGCTCCGAAGGCAGCTGCGTTGATTCTTTTCAGTCGACAGCGCCGGCGGCAGCGCGGTTGTAGAGTGTGAGAAATCTGATCTAACTCGCCCTACCGTGTGCGTCTCTAACCCTACACTACCGATAAGATATGGGACTGAGGAACTAGGAGTTTTGGCAGAGTGCAAATACCCCTTACCAAGGAAGGTTTGGATTCCCTAACGCCCTGGCTAATTGGTTTTCTTTGATTATAACTTTGGCAGAGTGCAAATACCCCTTACCAAAGCTATAATACGTCACGTCCTTGTCTATGACTCACAATTCGGCCTGGCTCACTATTTCACCTTACGATATCTAGAATATAAGTTTCCCAAGTTGGCAGAGTGCATATACCCCTTACCAAAGCTGCTAGATTTCCTACTGTCTGTATACACGAAATCGCTTGGAATGTCAGACTTCTCTAGTTGGCAGAGTGCAAATACCCCTTACCATAGGAAGGTCTGAATTCCTTGTGCTCAACTAACTCTGGAATGCTTTAAAATAAATGTTCCTACTTGGCAGAGTGCATATACCCCTTACCAACCTAGCTAAATTCTCTATTCACTCCCTAACTATCTCCTACCCTGCTATTTTTAACTCACAGACCTACCTGAAGTCTTGCGCGCTGCTGCCGGGGTGTCTCTGTTGCCCGTGCCGGCGCTGGCGTGGTTTGTCGGTGACGTCGACGTCGCTGCTTCGGTATCCTGATTGTGTTCCTTGTAAGGATCTGCTGCTTCCGTAATGCTCCTGACTGTGCTCGGCCGTACTGCCTTTGGCTGTCCTCTGCAGCGGCGTTGGCTGTGCTTCGTCTCTTTTGAGCAATTATTATTCAATGGACTGCTGCGTTGACGTGCAGCGTTGGTCACAAATGGGAAATTCTCACTTACGTATTGTCGGTGTCACGGCTGATTCACAACTGCCTCGAGTCGAGCCAGATCTCTCTCTTTTATTGCAAGTTTGCCCAGGCTCGAGCTCGAACTTCATGTGAAGTGTTTCCGGTATGTGTCGAAATGTTCATTCTATGAATGTTGAGTTTTTTCATTGAAATGTGGGGATGCAGATTTTCCAGTAGGGTGGACACCTACATCTTGGGTGTATTTTCCGTTGATTGATTGTAAATTCTTAGGCATTTGATTTTCGTATCTCGGTTTATGTTGCTCCTCAACATAATAATCAACTTCCGGTTGGCGGCCATCTCGAAAATGTTGGCAACTACTCACAACTTGTTGGCACAGGTTGGATGCCTTGTTTTCGAACTAATGGCTTGTTTTCGAGCAAAGTTGATTATGCTGCTGGCGCTAGCCTAAATAAAATAAAATACGTTTGTTTGGGTGTGTGTAAACATGTTATGGACATACACTGGGAGAAATTCCCTGTCGTCATTGTTTAACCCAAACAGACCCATTTGCTAAAATCATAAAATTTTGTTTTCATTAGACAAAAATAAAGAAAGGAAAGATCCTGAAAAGGAGATTGTTTCAGTTCTGTTTGGTATTCATTTAATCATAGGGTTGAACTTAATTCTTCAGTTCTAATTAAGTTTAACATTTCAAAAACTTAATAAATTCAATTTGTTCATTTATTACATTTTCTATTATAATTCATAAATTTCAAATGTAATATGAAATTAAATGTATGATTCATATTACACAACTATTTGCAGGGGGAGCCTGCTTCTTCTCCCCGGGTGAAAATGCAAGTAACTATTTCATTTCGGGTAACCCCGTACTGCTGGGTTTGTATGCCCTTTCGGGCTCCCCTGTCAGAGTTCAATTTTTGGCAGCTTGCTTTGTGTCGTCTGGGTCCTGACCCACATGACCTGCGCCGTTCAGCGCTCGGCTCTACTGAAAACTGAAATGAAATTACATCAGACATGTTGGTAAAATTTGAAGCACAAATTTTGTCTTTACATCTCCCCCTTATTTCGGGGTCCGGGTGAAAATTTGTTCGCTGCCGGTCCTGCTAATCACGAGGGAATATTGGACTCCGTCGATCAAAGTTCGAGACCGTACCCGTCGGCCTCGTTGCCAATTCTGACGTCTTGCTTGGACGAAGGCGTGAAGTTGTTGATGTGCTGCTGACGCGATCCTTGGTGCCGTGCATTCGCCGATACTGGCTGCGAATAATGACGGGCAGTCGTCATCGTTGTCAGGCGTAGCTCTTGGCGGCGATCTCTGGATCAATTCACCCAGATCCAGCACTTCTTCGTAGTCGGGTTCTATCGGGCCCGCTCTCGTATCTGTGGTGGTGGCCATTTCACCGTTACCCTCCGGCTGAGGCCGCTCAGGAGAGTTGGGTGAGCTGGGGCTGAGGTCGGCACCACTATGCGGCCAGCAAGTAACGTAACCATATTCTGGGGACCTTATGACGCTGCTGCGGCTCGGTGGCTGAATGACGTTTTCGCCTGTCATGCTGCTGCTGCCAGGTGGTGACCCAAGTTGGTCAATCGCACCAACGAAAGCAAGGGTAGGCGATGGCGCTCTGCTCATGTCCATCGGCGGCTGAGGCTCGGTAGCGGTAAGGCTGTGCATCAACTGGGACTCTCGACGGAAGCTAGTCGGACTCCGGCTCGTCGGTGAGTTGTTTGGCGTCACCATAACTCCGACGTGGTAGAATTGTTTACCAGGCGTAACGGGTCTGGATGAGTGACGCGAACTAGTACTGCTGGACACGTTCCTCAGTTGTTTTGGGGTGATCTTTGCCAAAAATGCGCCGCAGTCGCTCAGGTTGGTTTGCTGAGGCACCTGCACCGCATGGAAGGGCATCGACTCTTCGTTCCATCCTCCGGGCACATCGTCTTCGAAGGTGGCCTGCCACACACAGTCCAAATAGTCGCGTAGCATCGGAGCGACATGGTCTCGTGGCGCGTTGGCTAAAGAATCCAGCAGCCAAATCCACCCACGAATCCTAGACGGACCTGGCCGGCGTCGGAGGCATACGATGGCTAAGTACCAGTGCAGCTTCTCGTTGATGGGTACGAGCAAGTACGTTTTCTGGGTGATGTTCACCTTCTTAGTCCATCGACGCACGCCCTCATAGCGAGTTTGGGGTGTCGCCGTCGGCCCTAGTTCATGACGGTTCCTCTTCATGATGAGTTCTTTTTTTATTTCAATTTAATTAAATATGCACTTTTACTAAAAATTGTCTGCTTTTTTCCTTATTGTTTTTATTGCCCCACGGGTCTTTTAAATATTCTATTAAGTCTCTTTTCACTTCACACAATGTCTCAGATGTTCATTTGTTTACATGTTGATGTTGGTTCATGAGAACTTGATTGCGGCAATGGAGAGTATTAGTGATGAAACCAGTAGTCGGTATGGGCAATTATAATGTTGACAATCTCCCTTTCTTTACAAGTATGGTGATGCTTGACTGACGGTTGAAGGTTATTCGATCCTGCCGGCTCGATGTGACGTTTATACTTGAAGTGTAGATGCTGAATTTGTCTAAGTCCGGGATATGTATTGCGTAACACAAATATAGCTGCGCGCGATGTCATCTGTATGATCGTGGGATCAAGATGCTGGGGTATGTCTTGGTTCCAACGCAGGCTTGACGTTTAGTCCTTTTGGCTGGGTGGTGTAATTTCTGCTGTAGATATTGCTGCGTGTTTAGACGCCTGTTTAGGTTCCGTCAAAATCCTTCTCCGGCAAATGCTGCCGCTTGTTGTGTCGAGGGGTACTCCTCTTATCTGCACTCTTGGTGTCACGATGGTTTCCTGCTCCACAATCTGCCTCGCAGTTGTTTCAGAGGTTGCTGCCGCTCGATGGCATCGTGGGGTACTTCTCTTTCGGCAATCCTAGGCGTCACGATGGGTTCCCGCTCCACAATCTGTCGCGCAGTTGTTTCAGCGGTTGCTGCCGCTCGATGGCATCGTGGGGTACTTCTCTTTCGGCACTCCTAGGCGTCACGATGGGTTCCCGCTCCACAATCTGCCGCGCAGTTGTTTCAGCGGTTGCTGCCGCTCCTTCTCGCCATCGTGGGGTACTTCTCTTTCGCTCTCTGTAGTGGCGATGGTTTCCCGCTCCACGATCCGTCACACAGTATTTTAACGTGGTTGCTGCCACCTTCTCGCAGTCTTATACCGTGGTTGCTGCCACCCTCTCGCAGTCTTTTACCGTGGTTGCTGCCACAATCCCGCAGTCTTTTACCGTGGTTGCTGCCACAATCCCGCAGTCTTTTACCGTGGTTGCTGCCACAATGCCGCAGTCTTTTAGCATGGTTCCTGCCACAATCTCGCAGTCTTTTACCATGGTTGCTGCCACAATCCCGCAGTCTTTTACCGTGGTTGCTGCCACAATCCCGCAGTCTTAGCGTGGTTGCTGCCACAATTCCTTCTCAGCTTATCTGTCAACGTTGAGCGTGTCATAGAACTTCTTCAGTTCACTGACATGGGCCCTACGGATGCGAGATTCACCGTTTCTCTTTACTTGTACGATTACCGGTGAGATGTATCCGATTACCCGGTATGGTCCTTCAAACTTTGGTGCGAGTTTGGCTGAAAAATTATTAATTGCGCTCGAGAGCGGGTGCTGTTTAACTAGAACCATTTCACCCACCTGTGGTTTCCAGTCGCGGCGACGCAGATTATAATAGCGAGCTTGATCGCGTCTAGCTTGGCTGAGTTTACTTCTCACCATGTCGAAGATTTCTTGCAGCTGTTTCGCTTTGGCACTCGGTGATTGGGACTCGCGGCCCGTGCCTATAGTATTCTCGTCGTATAACGCGCCTGGAAATCGAGGTTCTCGCCCCTGCACCAGAAAAGCAGGGCTGTAGCCAGTCACATCTGATTTCCCACTATTGAGTGCCAGGGTGAGTTCGGGTATATGTTCGTCCCAGGTCCGCTGTTGATTTTCGCTGAATTGTGAGATCATCGTCTTGAAAGTTTTATTGACGCGTTCGGTGGGATTCTCCTGTGGAGTATAGGGCGCTGTAAACTGTTGTTTGGTGCCAATCTCCAGCATATATCGGCGAAAAGAACGACTCGAAATTGTGCTCCGTTATCGGTGATTATGACTTTCGGTACTCCAAAGTGTGCCAGTATACGTTCTCGGAATCCTCTTCGTAAACTTTCGCTGGTGGCGTTGCGAAATGGTATAGCTTCCGTCCACTTACTAAATTTATCATAGAACACCAGCAGCATGGTGTTTCCGTGCTTCGACCGAGGTAGAGGGCCTACAAAATCTGCACAGACGACTGCCCAAGGCTCTTCAGCAATTCGCGATAACATCTTACCCGCCGGTGCTTGTTGGCTGACTATATCTCTGGCAGACCTCACAACATCTGACATACCTGCTGATGTCGCGGAAGAGACCTGGCCAATAGTAGCGGCTGGCAACTCATGCTATCGTCTTCCGCACGCCAAGGTGTCCAGCACTAGGTTGGTCGTGATTCTCTCGCATCACACGACTTCGCAGGTGCGAGGGTACGCACAGCTTCCAGGGTGTTGCTTCTTCATCGCCCATTTGATTTGGTATATGACGGTACAGCTGTCCCTCTTCTTCTATATAATCAGCAAATTTCTCGGGGTGTTCTCGCAGTTCTGCCTTGCTCTTCTCCAACCACAAACATGACTGATTGTTTCCTGCTGTTCCGTTTACCAGACACAAAATCTCCAGTGGCTGTCGCGATAACGCATCCGCGACCACATTTAGTTTGAACCTCAAAATTGTACTGCTGCAACTCCAGTGCCCAGCGCGCTATGCGTCCAGATGGGCTCTCGGTCGAGTTCAGCCATTTCAATGACAGATGATCCGTAACCACGGTGAATTTATAGCCTTCAAGGTAGCAGCGCATCTTCCGAATGCCCCACACTATAGCTAGACATTCTTTCTCGGTTGGCGAGTAATTTTTTTCCGCTTGGATGAGATGACGACTCGCATAGGCTATGACGCGTTCCACTCCATCAATGTCATGGGTTAGAACAGCTCCCAATCCGTAGTCACTCGCATCGGTCTGGAGTACAAAAGGTTTACTGAAGTCCGGGCATGCTAATACTGGAGCCTCAGTCAGTTTTTGCTTCAGCGTCTCGAAGGCCTGTTGTTGCTCGCTTTCCCACCGCCAATGTTTACCCTTCTTCAGTAGCAAAGTCATCGGGTGTACTATCGTCGCAAAGTCGGGTACGAAACGTCTATACCAGGAGGCCACTCCAAGACATCTTCGCAGCTCTCGGAGGTTAGTAGGTGGTGTCAGCATTTTTATAGCGGCTATCTTATCAGGATCGGTGTGGATGCCGCTTTCGCTTACGACGTGCCCCAAATACTTGGTCTCGGATCGAAAAAACTCGCATTTGTCGATGTTCAACTTCAAATTCGCTGCTCTCAGCCGCTCGAAAACTTTTCTCAAATTCCACAAGTGTTCTGCTTTGGTACTGCCAGTGACGATAATATCGTCCAAATACGCAAATGCAAATGGCTCTAATTCCGGGCCGATAACTTGATCAAGCGCCCTTTGAAATTTTGCTGGCGCTGAATGCAGACCGAATGGCATCACCCGCCACTGGAACAATCCTCGCCCTGGAACTGTGAAGGCGGTGTATTTCTTGCTGGCATTGTCCATTGTTATCTGCCAGTACACATTTTTAAGATCGAGGCTACTTATATATTTAGCATTTCGTAACCGATCTAGAATGTAGTGAATCCGGGGCAGGGGATAAGCGTCAGGTACAGATTTCCCATTTAGCTGACGATAATCTACACATAGTCGCCATGAACCACCCTTCTTCCGGACCAGCACTATGGGTGCACTGTGTGAAGGTTCAATGCAACCTTTGGCAAGGAGTTCGTCTATCTCCTGGTTAATGATGCTCTGCATCGCGGGATTTCTCGGGAAATACCTCTGCTTCAGCGGGCGATCATCTAACATGACAATTTTATGTTTGGTAATAAGCTGTGCTCGTGTGAAGATGAAATCAATCAGTTGAAAGTACTAAGTTTTGACTTTGGGGCGAATTTCTCAGAATCAGTACTTTCAACTGATTGATTTCATCTTCACACGAGCACAGCTCGGGAACGAGTAAGCCTATAATGTTGGTTGATATATTGTTAAAAAGGTGATTTTATTACCTTTCCAATGAGTTCTTTAAATACGTATTATGTGTGTTTGTTTTTCTGCTAGAAACAATAGCATGAATCAACATCGTGAAATACTTCTTAACCCCTTAGCTCCCAAAAAGGAGCAGCGCCGACTTAAATTTCAACATATTATTGATCGTAAGAAAATTACAAATCAAGCCTCATTTTTAGTTTTTGTTGTCATTTTCATGAAACCTATCGATCCTTTAGGAGCAGTGTGAGCGATCACCGAAGCAAAACCGAGTTGTCCAGGTGGTCGTATGGCGCCTATCTAATAAGATGGCAACTAAAAGAAAATGGAACAGACTAACAAAACAACGCTTACCTTAGTGAACTTCTC
The DNA here is from genome assembly GCA_914767935.1 of Coremacera marginata. Taxonomy (NCBI): domain Eukaryota; kingdom Metazoa; phylum Arthropoda; class Insecta; order Diptera; family Sciomyzidae; genus Coremacera; species Coremacera marginata. Next base: position 92,316,077 of record OU612044.1, on the reverse strand, counting down.
TGAAAATTTATAGAGGTTTAATTGTTTGTAATTACCAGAAAAGAATTATAATTATTTAAATCTTGTTATTCCACCGGTATTACAATCTAATACTGTAAATATTTATTTGTGTATAGGAAATGCGGTAAAGATTCCATGTAGTATGTTATTATTTCATTAAAAATATTTAACGCTGCGCTCGCTTAGCGATGACGGATACGCTTTACTTATTTCGTATTGTTAAAATTTTTTTTTTTTTTTTGTTGTGACCGAATTGAAGTAAATTCGTACCAAAATTTTGATTAGATTAAATCAGAATGAAATCTATTAATTGTACGGGGTCTGTTGGTATATGGCTATCTCTAACGACAGGTGTTTCCAACAAATGATAACGAACGATTGAAATCGATTTGGATTCCCTGCTCGGGCGCCATTGTCACGACTCCCAGTTGACCTGGGTCCATAGCTGGGACAGCAAAGCGGCTGTCCAGGGTCGTGCCAAAAATTTATAATATTATCTTATTTAAGGACTCCAAATAAGAACGCACAAATTTCAATCGAACGTTATAATTTTATTATCCAATGTTTAGTTGGAAGGAATAGGAACCACGCCTACCTCGCATACAAAGTAGCTTTATTTTAAAAGTAAAAACTCTTAAATATCTGCTCAAATTAAAGAAATGTCTTGAAGTTTTGCATATAGGCTTTGATATATAACGTAGACCACCACTATATTTGGCAAAGTCGAATGAAAAAAACCACACCTACCACCATACAACTTGACTTTATTTTAAACGTTAAATCTCATAAAAATCCACAAAAATTGATGACATGTCTGGAAATTTTGCACTTTAGCTTTGATATATTATATGAACCATCTCTATGATATATGACAAAATCGGATCAAAACCACGCCTACTTCCCATACAAAGTGATGTCATCAAAATAGGAAAACTTTCGTTAATATATAAAACTGAATGTCGTGGCTAAAGACTTCGAATATACTTCAATATGGCCGCGGGGGGAGGGGGGTGTTTTAGCTTCGGTACTCTGCCGAAGCTCCACCCTTACTAGTTTCTCTAAACACTGTTATGGACATACTATTCTGCTTTAGTGAACTGAACTCGTCTAATATATGTTATAATTTTTCGGATTTGGGTACGATTTTTCTAATAATTTTTTTAATTCTAATAATTTTATAGGCCGGTTTGAACGTCCAAGTATGCTGCGTTCTTGGGTAATTTTTTAAATTATAAATGTATTTCACAAAAATTTCTTTATCCTTATCTTTTACTAATTCATGCAACAATTGTGCTTGTACAATAAAATCATCCAAATTTCTATTTCTACATTTATATCAAATTTTGACATTTTTGGCAAACTTTCTTTTTCCTCCCAAAGGTTCGATGTAACTAAATCTGCTAAAAAATATTCTGAAAATTTGTTGTATTTCTCTTTATGACTAATGTGCCAATTAATTCTTTAATTTCTTTGTAGATGTAGATTTTTTCTTTTAAAATCCTACAATCTAAAATTTTAGTTAACTTACTCGTATTGATTTATTCGTTACTGTGTGTTCTATTTTTACTCTTTTTTATGTTTTATTTCAATTTTTCAAAAATTATGATACCGCTTTTATTGTTTCCATATAACTTTTTGTACTAGATTGTTACTTTTTATTTTTAATTAGTGTGGAACACCCTGTGGTATTGCCAACCTTTAGAACATACGAACGAAGGAATAAATAAACAAAATAAAATAAAAAACTAAATGACGGTTAATAATTTCATTATATTTTGCCGGTCGCGTGTTCGTAAAAAAAATTATTATTCGTGAGTGCGTGATTAATATAAAAATTTTAATTAAAAAAAAAAAGTGATTAGTGAAAATCGTCGCGTATATTTATTTAACGCGATATAAATCGTATAGTGTTTACGGGTGCTTTTTATTTGATGAGAAAAAAATTTTTTTTGGTAAAAAAAATTGAAAATAAAACGAAGAAAAGTAATGATTGTGTATGTATGTCTTTGTTTAGTTGACAATAAAAAAAAAAAAAAAAAATGGATTTAAAAGCATTAATTCGTATTTTTTTGTTTTTATTATTTTTTCATAAAAAAATAGTGTGTTGTTACTGCTGTCGCTGCTGCTGCCGACTGTTCTGCTTTCTTGCTTTTAGTTGGTTCCCTAACTCGGCTATCACTTTCCACATGTAGCCAGCCAGTCTGGAAGTCTGGTGGCCTGTCTGCGTTGACGATGCCTTGAAGCATAGCCACCCTCCTTAATTTCACCAGCTTACCTCCTCGCCGGTGCTTCGGTTTAACTTTTGTTGGAGGTATCGCCGTGAGCTTCTGTTCTTTAGCAGCTGCTTGCCGCCGTCTATACTCTTCCAATGTAATAGGATGTGATCCGGTGCTCGCTGTCTTATATTTTGGCACCTGGCCGTCGCCACCAGCGGGCACGTACTCCTTCGTTCGTTTTGCCTTCGGTAAAATTTTTTCTCCTTCAACTCTTGCAGCTTGTCCGTGTTGGGCAGGATCGCCATGTAGTGTTTTTTTTTTAAAGCGCGCGTACGAATCGATTTATCACGCGAGTGAAAAAATATATTTAAATTACGAAACTTGTGCGCGATTTAAAGTGACTAAAAAAAAATGTATAGATGGTGCGCAATAAAATTAAGTGCCAGCGCTTAAAAACGCTGTTGGACAGTTTTAAAAAAGGGACTTGTTCGGTGCCGTTTCCCAAAATTGGTTGTAGCAGCAAAAGCTTAATAAAATAAAGGAGCAAGTTTAGAATCTCAAAACTTTGTGTTTTATTTTTCAAAAATGTTCTGCTTATATAGGCTGATAACAGGATTTTTTCATATATAATATTTAACGATTAGTTTATATACTAATAACTTATATGAATAAATTCTAAAATGCAAAAATATAAATAAAAAAACATATGGTCATAATTTACATATAGTGCGTGGCATAATTATTTAGTGTAAAAAAAAAGAAACAGAAGACAAAGTGTAAATAAAGTGTGCGCTGTATATAATGTGTGTTTGTGCAACAACATAAATAAGTTGAGTGTTCGTTTTAAAGAAGTGCGTCAGTGCAATATCAAAAATGCAATAACGTAACGTAAATGAGTTCAATGTGCGTTTTAAATTAAAATAAATAAGTGCGTGGGTGCAACAATATGAATAAGTTCAATGTTCGTTTTAAATATAAAAAGTGTTTACGTGCCTTATATAGATAATTTTAGTTTATAGTGCACTAATTATTTAAATGCATGTAATGTATGAATAATTAAATAAATGTGTTTAAGTGAAGTCAACATAAATGTTTACTGTGGAGTGCATTACACTACCCTCAGGAACACCTGATTCAACAATAACTTCAGAAGGCAATACGCCTCGGAAACGTATTTGATAATATCGCTCCACCAAATACGATTAAATCCAGTTCACAAAATATTGTGGAAATCCCATTAACTCAAGTTTAAATAAGATAAGATTGTGTGGTAGTTTATCAAATGCTTTACTAAAGTCAGCGTAAACACAATCGACCTGATTCAATCGAATTCAAGCATAATGTTGTAAAATCGAAGGATTAGACAGCAGGATTAGACACAGATCTGCCATTAACAAAACCATGCTGACGAGTTGTTATGACGTCCCCACAGTGAATTTTCACCCGATCGTACTCGATCCGCTCAAAAAGTTTAGGAATCGATGAGAGCTTAGCGATAGGCCTATAGTTACTGACATCTTTCCTGTAACCTTTTTTTTATAAATAGGACTTATAAATGACTTTTTCCAAAAAATTGAAAATACCTTTCGTTAATTTCCCTTTCGACCGTTCCCTACTCAAGACGATCTTAACGCAATATTTGCTTGGTGTGAAACAAACCAATTGTCTCTTAACATCGCAAAATGTAACCATTTAGTTCTTGCGAGAATTTTGACCCCTCTTGTGGGCAGCTACCACATTAACTCTATACTGCTAGAAAGAATTTTCACTAAAAAAGACTGGAATTATTTTAGACCCGCATCTTAACCTTGGTGATCATATTGATTACATTGTAAATAAGGCAAATGCCATGCTCGGTTTTCTAATTAGAAATAGCAAGGAGTTTAACGACCCGTACAATCTAAAATCGCTTTTTTCATCGCTTGTAAGGCCGCACTTAGAATATTGCTCCATTATCTGGAACCCTTTAACAACTTTACATTCTGAACGTATCGAAAGAGTTCAACGTAAATTCACCCGATTTATGTTCAATCAACTAAGATGGAATCTACCTACCTCCCCTCCGTACAGTACAAGATGTGCCTTAATTGGATTAAGCACTCTAAGCTGTAGAAGAAGGGCATCTTCAATAATTTTTCTTAAGAGACATTATTCACCATATCTTAGATTGGATGGAACTATTGGATAAGCTTAACCTCCACATACCCTCGAGATTTCTTCGTAGTCATTTCCACTTTTATGAAACTTTTCATAGAACTGTCTATGCACAAAATGAACCCCTGTCACATGGTATCAGAGAAGTTAACAAGGTCATAAACTTAATTGATATATTCGTAGATAATTCTAAAGATATATTTAAGATTTCATTGTATAATGTTCTTAGGTGCCAAGTCACGTAATCTAACTACTGTATATCTCATACTCATTTAAAAATAATCTGCTTTGTATTATATCCGCAACATAAACATAAATTGAACTGAATTTAACTCTGGCTTTGTGGTTTAAGATTAAACTTTATTTTTAATTGTAAATATTATAGTAGTCTATAAGAGCATATACTCTGCTTGATGAAATAAATAAATAAATAAATATAATTGATTTATTGAATAATAAAGAAAGTGGTTGACTCAAAACGAAACCGCATTGTGCTAATACTGCGGCAGGAATTCCATCAGGCCCAGCGCCAAAATCCTCTTCGATCGATCCAATATACTTTAATCCAATATATTCATAGTACTCTCCATTATTATTAAAAGAATCTGAACAGAATGATTCTTTAAAAAGGTTGGCAAAAAGGTCAAAAATTACGACTGGATCATCAGTAAATCCATTAAGAGTTCTAAACGAAGAAGGAAATCCATCGGATTTTACGGCAAAAAATGTTTTATCTCTCAATTTAGTCTCCTTTTAGTTCTCTTTATCTCCTTTTAGTTCTCCTTTATCTCCTCTGTTCGGTGATGAGCTCCTCTCTGGTTTGGGGGTGGGGGGGGGACCAAATCTGGAGAATATGCTGGATGAGGAAGCAATTCGTACTTTAGTTCATGTGTGTGTGTGATCGCGCGCATTGTCTTGATGGAAGATCACTTTTTCCTAGCCAAATGGGGGCGTTTCTTTTTCAAAGCGTCGTTGAAATGGTCCAATTCGGGTGCATAGCATTCGCCATTGATCGTTTTTTTCGGTGGAAGGTAATCGATGTAGATTATACCGCGTTCATCCCAAAATACTGTCGCCATAACGTTTCCGGCCGATAACACCGTCTTCGCCTTCGGAGCACGTTTGGTCGGTGAAGTCCACTGTTTCGACTGTTCCTTTGTCTCTGGTGTATAGTGATCAGTGGAGGATCTAGGATTCGCCAGAAGGTAGACTAAGATAGCAAAAAAAAAAACCAAAATGGAAAAAAATTACATATGTAATCGGTGATTCCATGTCAAATTAGACGTTTTTCACATATTTGTAAAAATTTGGTACTTTGCACGTCGATAGTACTTAAAAAATTTTGTTATTTTTTTTTTGCAATTTTTTAAAAAATGCCAACAAAATTTGTACATACACAATACTTTTATATTTTTAAAATTTATGTAAAATATTGTATAATTTGTGGTTTTTAGTATTTTTTGCGCTTATAACGATATATTTTTTTTTTCCAGCTAGTAATACAGGGTGCGGCTAAAATAACTATATGATTTGTTTTTTAAATAACTATTGAATGGAATGAAAAAAACAAAAAAATTTATGATAAAAAGAAAGTTTATTTTATGTTATTTTTTTACATTAATTATGAAAAATAATATCAGTTAAATGAGAACCGTTTGCTCTAACGCAAAAATGTGCTCTTTTTATGGCATTTTCCATAACTTTGTTGAGTGTTTCTTGTGGTATACGATCAATTTCATCTTGAATGTTGTCCTTTAGTTGCTGCAAGGTTTGGGGCTTATTCACATAAACGTTGTCTTTGAGATAGCCCCACAAGAAAAAATCCGGTGCAGTCAAATCTGGCGATCGTGGTGGCCATCTCAAATCGCCGTTTTTAGAAATTATCCGATTTGGAAATTGTTGTCTTAATAAGTCCATCGTTGCACGGGCTGTATGAGCTGTTGCACCATCTTGTTGAAACCATATATTGGCGTTTGGTGGCAATTGCGGAAATAAAAAATTTTGTAGCATTACTCTGTAACGTTCTCCATTTATTGTTTCACATACACCTTGATCGTTTTCAAAAAAAAAAAAAGACCGTAAACTTTTTGGGCGGTAATGCCACACCAAACGGTAACACGAATTGCGTGTAAAGATTTCTGATGAAGATTTTTGGGATCCCCAAAATCTGTTGTTTTGTTTATTTACGAAACCGTTCAAGTGAAAATGCGCTTCGTCGGTCATCATTAAATTTGACAAAAAATGTTCATTTTGATCAACGAGATTTAAAACTGCTCTAGCATATTCCAAGCGCAATACGAAGTCCTCAGGATTTAGTTTTTGGACTAGTTGGATTTTGTAAGGGAAGAGGTGCAAATCGTGTTTTACCGCCGAAGAGTGCGGTCAGAAAGCTGCAACTGGGAAGATCGTCTTCTCGTTGATGTCTCCGGATTTTCTTCGACGCTCTGTCGCACAGCATCAATATTTTCGGCCGATCTGCCAGTTCGAGGTCTGCCCGTACGTCTTGAATCTCCGACAGTCCCATATTCAGCAAAATTATTCACCAACGAACGAATGGTTGGACCCGTTGGAGCAGTTCTTACACCATAAAATCTTCTGTATGCACGTTGAGTATTAATTATCGAACGATGATTTTCAATGAATAGAAAAACAATCTTAGTTCTTTGCGCAATTGTATAGCGTTCCATTTTTAAATATTCTCCCAAGTTTAATTTCTGAAATAGGAAAAAAGAAAAAGTTAAATACTCGCAAGCAAAGAAGTTACAATTGTTTTACATCATATAGTAACTTTAGCCGCACCCTGTATAAAAACAAAGTGGTTTAGAATCAAACTACTAAGAGAATGTGTATGACTACAATTTCTATGAATTTCTAAGTCGAATCTTTCTTAATCTCGACTTTAGCTTTCATTGAATGATAGGCTAAAAATTCTCTGTAAAATTTATAAAGCACTAAATTATTTGGGAGTAACAAATGATTAACAAATCTGATAAAGAGCTCCTTTGTTTGTTTCGCACTCGTTAAATAAAACATTGTGAATATAATTGTGAAACATTGTGAAAATTTGACTGCCTCAACATTAAAAAAAATGTCAAGTATTCTTAGCTGGAAAAAATGTGAAATAAGTAGTGACTATTGGAGCAGCATCAGGAAAAAAAAACGGTTGTTGAACGGATCGCGTTTTTCCCGCTAAAAAGGAATCTGTAAATGCTTCAAAAATTACAACACCGAAGCTATCTGAAGTAGACATGGGTAACGCAGCGCTGCGTTGCGTTAATGAGTTGGCGCACTTCAATGCGTTACTGCGTGCTTAATGCAAATGACGCGCTCAAAGCAAAAGTAAAAAATATTTATACAGCGAGCAAAAATTGCACATGTACGGCGCATCGAGGATAGAAGCAGAAAGTTTAAAGGAACATTATTACTCTGTATAAATGAGGACAAGGGGTTGCAGGGAATATGCTTGGAGTGCGTTTGACTGTTATTAATGTTTTGCCATTCACAGAATGGTTTTGTCAATTTAATAAACTGTTAGATGTGTTCGTGTTCGAAGCAGAAGTAAATTTTGATCCAACTTTGAACTTGTTTTTTTGCATACCAGGTACGCGTATTTATCTGTTTGATAGCTCGCATCAACTTTTAAACGAAATACAGTTTGGCTGCATGCTTGAAGTTTAATATGTCTTCAGTTTTGGTGCATGCTTTAATCTGCTCTTCCTTTAGTTATATTTCATATTTATTACTTATGGATTTAATAATCTTTAATGAATCTATTAGCAGTAAGATTTCTTTAGACCAGATATATTGATTAAAGATTTTTATTTGATTTCATTTATTTTTTTTCTAAGTGAACCCAATTTGCGATTAGCATTCCACCACAATATTCACCATATTCGAAAAATGAACCACATAACGCAACGTGTTGGTCCTCACTGCGGGGATTAAATTCTTGTTGATACAGGAATCATAGCATTTCAAACTACACTATGGCTTAATTGCGTTAACGCATTCCGCTGATACAGCAAACTGCGTTTGAGTTGGTGTATCAACGCAGCGATTTTTGCTGCGTTACCCATGTCTTATCTGAAGCAATACCAATCAATTGTGGTGCAGACAATCAATTCGAAGTCGCAATCAATTCTAAGGCTCAGTATTCGGAAAGAAATTGGCAATTGGAGTGGAGTGGCAATTGGAATGGTACTGTTTTTGGGACATTTTTTTTTTTATTTTTTTCTGAATGTACAACATTTCATCATAGGCATTTCAAGAGTATTTTGTTAAAATTTCAAGTAAATCGTGCTAAAACTAACTGAGATACAGCGTTTCAAGTGAGCGGACCTCACTTAAAATCGAAACTTTAAATCGATTTTCTGGAAAATAACATTTTTGTAATCGGTGAACACGATGCCGTAAAATCTACTGGACCGATCGGGTTGAAATTTTTTACACTATTTCTACACATAAATCAACAGGTAATGCCGAAACGTTTTTTTTTCTTATCCTATTTTAAAATAATAAAATAACCCCAATTTTTCGGCGAAAGTCGCGTTTTTGACATCAAAACGCTACCAAAAAAAATTTTTTTTTTTATAAAACTTCGGTATTACCTCGGGAAACATTACCGTTTAAACTTATTTTTAATTTTTTTTCAGATGATTCGCTAATCGTGTTCACCGCAAAACCTCCTTTTCGAGGCAACTCCGCAGAATCGCTGC